>CM037785.1:60472635-60522635 GCA_021229015.1 Solen grandis
TCTTGACATAAGATAGGGGTATAATTTTTGTACTAACTATGTTTATACTCAGGTTATTCAAAACCAGTAAATTTGATAGTTGTCCATTACCCAGTGTCACTACCTTAAACTGCTGCTACTTTAAACTGATATGAAAGGATATATAAATCTGTAAAACTTTTCAAATTCATTTTTAACAAACAATATTAATGTGAACAACGGCTATGTGCAGAACTGAGATCAAATTCTAACAGAAGTGGCATACCAAAGAGGAATTATTAATCAGAACCTCACCACCAATCAGGGATGGGGTGAAGGTAATAGGCAATACTTTTTTTGAAGTAATAAAAGATAATGGGTAATGGGGTGAAAAATCCATTAATTGTAATGGTAATTCAATGCATTGTTGAGAAAAAATGGCTGTAATGAGCCATTACATTTCCATTATTTATAGTAAAATATGCGTTTCTTAATCTTCATATTCCATATGTCCAATATGTACCTTCCTATTAATTTCAAGTCTATGCATTAGAATATAAATCCGTAAAATTATAAGAGTATATGCTACATTTAAAGGTTGGAACCAGATCAGAATCCATATTGTTTACAACTTAAGATTGTTTGTAACACAGAATGAAGGAATCTATAAAAGTGTTGTTGTTGTATTGGGGTTTACCGTCGCTGCGATAGTATTTCAATCATATAGCGACGTCCAGCTAATGACAGGTGGAGGAAGACCCTGAATACACAGAGGTACCTGGGTAGAACCATTGACCTACCGCAAGCCAGCTGGAAGGCTTCCTCACATGAAAAATCTGAAGTCCCTACTGGATTCGAACCCACAGCGGTGAGGGGCTGAGAGATTTGTAGTCCACGACTGAAACCGCTCGGCCACGGCGACCCCAGTTTTTTAAGGTACTACATTGAGGAAGACTGTGTAAGCTAGCAGATACAACTTTTTGACAGATTTAGGTTAAAGCAGGTGATTGTTTGACTACTTATCCAGTTTGACTAATACAATTACAATACTTTTTGTTAGGGGCTGCACTACCATGATATAACAGCCAGGTTAAAGTGGATCCTTTAACTATATGCCTGGGACATATAAAATGCACTGATATAAGGCCCACTGCAAAGTGTCATTGATAAAGAGAAATCACTTGAAGTCTGCTCAACATGCATTTTCACTGGTCCGCTTTTTAAAGATTCACTGTACATGTAGTGTCCCTTCTTGTTGAACGTTTAAGATGGAAACATTAAAGGCTCATTTTGATCTGCCATCGGATACTTCTGGGAAATTTAAGGCCAAATGTTGTCACTGTTACAGAGTGAATTCAAATTTCACAACTCATATGAAGGCAAGTTATTTCTGGTTTAGCCATCTGTTTACAAAAAAGAATAAAACAGTCATTGAAACTTACTATAGTTACAAAAGACAAAAAGACTTGTAACCAGTTCATTTTGGAAAATTTACTAGTCCGAGCAACTTTTACTGATCTAAAGATTTTAAGGTGTAATTTTCATGGTAAAATTAGACACTACTAAGTAAATTTTGTATTTTGTTCTGCTGAAAACCATTGTCACAATTTAATTTTCTGGTTGCAATATGAACATTTCTAATACACTTGAGTTAATTTTAATGACTGATGTGTACATTGTAAAACAAAGTTGATGAGAATTATTTCTTTTTTATTTTAATGGTAATGCATTACTTTCAAATGGTAAAAGGGTGAAACTCAATTTAATGTTAATGGTAATGAATTACTTTGGCAAGTAATGGACCCCATCCCTGCCACTAATCAAAGCTTGCATATGCTCATTAAGCCAATTTATCGTAGTAATATCTAAAATACTCATCGCTGCACCTTTAATTTTGTAAGAAGATTTTAAAAGAAAACAAAACCTTTAAAAGTTGATGTACTGAGTATCAGTGACATTTAATTCAAATTTGTTAGCATCATTCATCTGAATATATGAAATTAACACAAGAGTAACATTCTCTGGACTATGAAACAGTCGGTCTCCCTTGTTCCAACACTCAATATGTGAACAACCAGCTCTGCGTTCAATTAACCAGAACGTTTGCAACTGTTACAGATTTGGTTCCCTGCTTGCACTCTATATGCTACAATACAACCGAAATGCAAACATTAATGTTAGGAACATTAATTATACTATTTAATACATATGTTTAAATAAGGTACATAATCTGCCATTCTTGTTTCAAAAATGATCCAAGTGAGTGACTATTAAGTTGACATTAGATAGTTGCCTTACTACTGTCTGACAATGTCATGAAGTATTTCTTACCTGAGGGAAATAATAATGGTTGATCAGCATGTAAGTTAGTCACAAGGTGACTTAGATATGTACTAGTCCTAGAAGTCATATGCTTAATAACTTGTGTAGATAAAGATAGATTTTAGAAGAAAAAAAATTCTGAATACACACATCTAAGAATTTTTTTTATCAGTATCTGAGATTACAATAAACGTCCAATTTTAACTACGTCAGTTAAATATATCAAATTAACATCTTGTTAGACTGCTGTAAAGTCAGGTCACAATAAAATAATTTTCAATCTGTAAATCATTGATTTTCATGGGGTACCGGTACTTATTTTCATTGATTTTGAGAAGGGTTTTTTCCAAAAATATTAATTCACATGAAAGTCCTTCATTTAAAAGATAAATAAATGTACCCATGAAATCCCTTTTATATTTCATAATAAAAAGAATATAATGTTTACAAAAGAGATACTTTTACAGTAAAAAGTTTAAGCAGTGTCCTTAATTAATGGTAAAGCTATGAAACCTTTTCAGGCTTCAAACTATTGAAGGTTATACTGGTTTTCCACTGGGTGTATAGGCCATTTCCATGACACCTCTTATGTGGCATAGAGTCAATAATAGCACTAATATCTGGGGAGTTGCTGCAGTCCTATTACTCTGCAGAGACGGACAACTTCAGGATCTTGGCCACCTGAGCTGCTGTTGTGGTATGCATCTCATGACGATGTTTTGTAAAGTTGGCCACAGCATCCGACCTTGAGACTTCCCACTCATAAAGATCCCTGGAAAAGTAGAAGAAAAATAAGAGGGAGTATGGACAGAGAAGTCAATAGAGGCACAAAAAACACTGTTTTACAAGATTTTCTTCAGGATGACTTAGCTTTTTCATGATAGTATGCAATGACAAGGAATTTCTTTTTTTGAAATCAGGCATCTGGCCATCTCTTTCCTATTAAGTATCATAATAATTTTCTTTTTGATTTTTTTTTTTTTAAGAATTCAAAAGTAAAATATGAAGAAATCGACCACTTAATTACCTGTAAATTGGGTTGGTAAACTTCATCCTGCCGACATCTGTGACAAACTTCAGAGCCGTTGGAATGATCTGTTCATATTTTGCTCTGATGCAAACTCTCAACCACCTACAAATAATTGTAAACCAACTTTACTCATTATCCTCAGAGAACAGGACAAAATCCTTAGGAAGACAATTACTAGAGGAACAAGGCAGTCCAAAGGACAGCTATATCCCTCGCCGCTGGCCAAATATTAGAATTTGTTTGGTCATAGGATTATGTTCACCTTAGCCTGGCATGGTTGTAGCAGACATAGAAGATCAGTTTAAGACAATTTAACTTTCCGGAGTTATGTATGAATCTCAGAATTCGGAGGCACATATATTTAAAGTTTACTGACAAGTTTTACATGGGAAACAGTACAAAAAGTGAACATCAATGAAGTATAGGATGTGTTAGATAACCACAAATACATGTGTAACTCAATTAAAAACTTTATATATCATGACATAATTTGTATGATTGTGAACATGACACGAGATATCGAGATGACATGAAAAAGTGGAGGCTTAAACATTTGACCTTCAAAGATGACCTTGACCTTGAGCAAGCGTGACCGCCTCATGCCTTCTGCACATCAGCTCAATGAGGTTAACATTTTAGCCGAGTTTGAAGAAATTGTGTCCAAGCATTCATGAGATATGGAGCGGACACGAAAATAACATTTGACCTCCAAGTATGACCTTGACCTTGAGCCAGCATGACCGCCTCATGCCTTCTGCACATCAGTTCAATGAGGTTAACATTTTAGCCGAGTTTGAAGAAAATGTGTCCAAGCGTTCATGAGATATGGAGCGGACACAAGAATAACATTTGACCTGCAAGTATGACCTTGACCTTGAGCCAGCGTGACCGCCTCATGCCTTCTGCACATCAGCTCAATAAGGTTAACACTTTAGCCGAGTTTGAAGAAAATGTGTCCAAGCGTTCATGAGATATGGAGCGGACACGAAAATAACATTTGACCTTCAAGTATGACCTTGACCTTGAGCCAGCGTGACCGCCACATGCCTTCTGCACATCAGCTCAATGAGGTTAACACTTTAGCCGAGTTTGAAGAAAATGTGTCCAAGCGTTCATGAGATATGGAGCGGACACGAAAACGTTTCGGACACACTGACGGACGGACAGACTGACGGACGGACGGACTGATGGACGGACGGACGGACGAAGGGCATTCCTATAACCCCCCTCCCGCTTCGCGGCGGGGGATTAATAAAAAAACTAAGAAATTGCTCAAAAATGAAGATTTACAGAGGGCAATGTCTCAATCTTCATATGATCTTTAACAACTTCATCAAAGAGCAAAAAGAAAGTCCACAAATGAACAAAATCAAGAGGATTCAAACTAAATGTGCAGAAAGTTGTTGGTAACAAGAGCTCTGCATGTCAGAGCATTATACGCCTGAAGTATGTGCTGTCGTAAGATGCACAAAGTGAAAATTTGAGAGGACTCGATGAAAAAACAAGTCGAGTCGCTGTTGTTGTTTGCAACACACAAGACTTCTATCGATTATGCACATTTTGACTATTTCCATTTGATCTCCACCAGAAATTTGATCTGACAGTCGGATGAATGGAAAGACAGAAAGAAGAAGGGCAAACTTACAGTCCCCTCTTGTGTAAACTACCGGTAATAAACAGACACAAATATTTTTGCATTATATCAGTATGACATGTTGCTTCATACTGTGACCTTGACCCAATACAGCTGAAACTTGCACCTGATCTGCACTTCATCTCAGTATAGTTGCCATTTATGGCAAGAAACTGTATATATAGTATACTGGTTTTGATAGTAAGTAATATGTAATTCAAGTTTTTATTTAAAGTGGATAGAGAGTCAATTATGGTTGTTTGGCACAGTAGTTTAAAAGTGTATAGTTACAGTTCTTGGACACTGCACTTCTCCTAGTCGCCATCTGTTTACATTTTAAGTTTCAAGTAAATACCACGTATAATATTCGAGTTATGTTCAGGACAGGAAAAAAAAAAGCAATTTAACAAAGGAAAATTATTAAAAAATGGGACCAGGTTGAGTTACACTTCTTGGACATTGCACTTTCCCTAGTTGCCATCTCTTTACATTTTAAGTTTAAAATCAATACCTTGTATAATTTTCGAGTTATGTTCTTGACAAGGAAAAACAGAATTAAACCAAGGGATATAATTCAAAAATGGGACCAGGGCAATAACTGCCATCCTTGAGACAACTCAAATGAAATCTATGACATGCACCTCTCCACCTGATTATCAATGCACACACAAAATTGAACTGAATTGGTTAAGAAATGTAGAAGCAGTTTGCACCACAAGATATTAAGAGTCAAATCTGGGGCAATAACTCTGTAATCCTTGAGATAACTCAAGTGAAATTTATGTCAGACACCTCTCTACCTGATTATCAATGCACATGCAAAATTTGAACCAAAATCGGTTAAGAAATGTAGAAGTAGTTCGTGTCACAAGTTTTGGGGATGGACGGACAGACCGACAAACCGACAGACCGAAAGACTGACTCCTATATACCACCTCTCAAAACCTGGTTTGGAGGGGTATAAATACTGACAGACGGATGACCAGTGGCATAACATAATACTGCCCTTTGGTCGTATAATAATAGGATTTACTTTTAAAACAGTGCAATTTCATCAAAATGCTGTAACTGGGGTCCAAGTCTAGATACCATATTGGACCACATAACTAAGTATATTAACTCAAAGAAATTACAAAATGAGAATGTTGGGGTCCACTGTTGACCCATCTTATATTGGTATTTATACTATTTATAATGGATCAGTAACATATTCAATTTAGAAGAAATCATTGATAAAGGCCCAGGTTTTGAACAATTCTGTAGCTCAATATCAAAGTAATGTCTTGAATTAATATTAACAAATGAGTAATAAAAAAGCAAGAGTGTTCCTTGGAACACAACCTCAGCTGCTGAATGGAAAAAGAGTGACAGAAAAAGTAGGACACATCAACACAGATGGACAGAGAGACAGCAAAGAAGTGATCCCTACGTGTCACCTGTGACACAATAAACCACCAATTAAGGTGGATAAGTATACCTGAATTTGATTTCGGAGTTATTGCTGCTGTCTAGGGCATATACCTTCCCCATTGTTTCTATTTTGGTATGTGACAATGGATCCTGAAAATGAAAAAAACCACTGTAGGTGAACAAACATACAATGGCATTTTACTGTGTCAGACTGATTACTCTTGATGTATATCTATTCAATTCTTTCTTACATGTACGTGTATACTTCAGCACAATTTTAATGATGTTTACAATGGAGTAAGAATGCAAAGATATTTGTAAGACAAGTCCCAGTGACTGCACTGTTCACCCCCTAAGTGGGCAGTCATGAGTCTGATCCAAGGCCACAACTAACCAGGCAATAAAACAGTTGCTGGCATAGCAGCCTTGAGTACACACAGTATGTAAGGGTATTACTAGGACAGGCAAGGTTATGGGTGTAATGTACACACTATCTGTCTCATGTTTATTCATCCAAAATGACAGAAATACTGCTAATTGGCCCTTTAATCCAAATAAACAAACTTCTCAAACCTCTCAATTTCTCATCAGCTGTACTTTTATGAAGTCTCCCACTGGATCTTCAATATAAAGATGCCATTGGATTATTTCCCTTGCAAATGACAAACCAGCAAACAACAGTAATAGTATATAAAAAATATACCCAGACAACCATAAATCCTAAAATTAAATTCAATGGCCTACCATAGTCAGAAAGTTTGCCAGGAATTCCATCACTTGCACAGGCTGGAAGGACTCAATGTCTGAGATTGCGAATTGACCCAGCTCTTTCGTCACTACAGGTCTGCCACCTCTTTGAGAGGGCATCACAAGCCTCTGCTAGTGTAGTGTCATACCTACAGGGAATAAGGAAATACAGTGAGAATATCTGAAATGAAACAATCTTTATAAACCCATACCTATCTGAGAGACACATGAAGGCCTTATATATTCTTATATAATTTCTTGCTCATCTGCACACCTCAGACACAAGGCAAACATAACAAAATATTTAACCCTTTCCCTCATATAGACTCATTTTGACGCACTCAAAATAGGTACCACATAAAGCCTGATCTGCGGAAAACCACAGTTAAACCTTACCAAATTTAATTATAAAATCCTCATTTTCAGACCACTGAGGAGCAGTGAACAGCATAAAACCTGATCAGCCTGCGAGTTACTCGCAGGCTGATCTGGTTTTATGCTGTTCACATAGGTCTTTTCATGGTTTCCTCTATGAGGGAAAGGGTTAAATATTCCTAATTTCATTTCCCCAACTCTTCATTTTCTTAACAATTATCCTGTCTATTTCCTTTTCTATCCAATCTCTAAAGTTTAACCATTCTGTCTGCCTAGCCTTATAATTTTCCACCAACCATCCAAAACCGGTGGATATTTTTAAGTCTAGGGGGATTACACTGAAGCAAATTTTGTGTTCAAAAGTATATGACCCTAAATTTACATGTCAAATATTTCATTTTTTTATTTTCAACAGGGAGAGTTACTATGTTGGATTCTGCCTGTTATTGCTCAATATCCACAATGCACCAGTGCTTGTAACTGATAAAACAGGATGTTATGGCTGTCAGGATTGACCAAAACCGTATTTTCTGAATATCTTTTCTTGGTCACTTTGACACTTCGTCTGAACAAATGATCATTGAATGGTTAATTCATAATTTTGATTAAAAACATTTACTGAATTACAGGCTCATGATGTTAATGCACTAAAATATTTTCTATTGTATATATTCTGGTAACTTATTCCACCCGGTGCACATATAAAAAATACCATGATAAATGGGTATGGTGGAATAAATGTAGTGGTGACAGATAGCCTTCAAAAAGGACTTGTTGATAGACGTTTTTTTCTTGTTTTTTTTTTTTTTCATCATTGTGTATTAAGTGAGATTTTCACACACATTATTTCAAATCTTGTGAGACCTTTGAAGAAAGTGAGAGAATTCCTCGTCCTAGAATAGACACTGTATCATTCAATTCCTCCTCTTTTTCTCTTGTTTTTTAACTAGGCTCTATTTGTCAGTCATTTAGTTAGTCTGTCTTATTTTCATCCTCAACTAATTTTAGGCTCTGGTTCTCTATCTCCATCCTTAGTATCCCTTCCTCATCCCCTTCTCTTTCTCTCTGTTATTGCTTCTTTACACATACCCCCCCCCTCTAGCTGTTCCTTATTTCACTAAACTGAGTATTTCTTATCCCTAGTCTCTTATTCTCAGGGGACTTCATCCCTGCCTTACACTCTACATTACCTTAACCCTTTCCCTCTTATAGACTCATTTGGACACACTCAATAGGTACCACATAAAGCCTGATCTGCAGAAAACCACAGTTAAACCTTACCAAATTTAATTATAAAATCCTCATTTCCAGACCTCTGAGGAGCAGCGAACAGCATAAAACCTGATCAGCCTGCGAGTTACTCGCAGGCTGATCTGGTTTTATGCTGTTCGCATAGGTCTTTTCATGGTGTCCTCTATGAGGGAAAGGGTTAAGCCATACTTGGGTTTGACAGGTGGCATCCCCAGTCCATACAACCAGCCATCCCAATCCACCTCTTTAAACACGCCTTCCTTCTCCTGAAACAGGTTAAAAACAGTGACAAACTTTACAGTCATATTAGTTTAAAAACCTGCCAGTTTTAACAATGGATCAGAAACTTCTTAACATATAGAAAGCTGCTTTTAATAGGACTCACTGTAAAGAATGGTGCTGAAATGAAAAATATCAAAATAAAGAAGAAACTGATGATGATGATGATGATGATGACAAACCTGTTCACTGAAGTAGGTCAAGAAGAATTCTTTCCAGTCCTCTGTTGTGATAGACTGAGATTTGAACTTGGCAATGTAGGTCCGAAGGAACATCCCAAACACATCTGTAATATACCAGTAACGAGTTTTACTTACCATACAGTACTTCAGTCAATTGAAGATGTAAAATCATTTTAATCCACATAACTACCAAACTACATGGAATATCACCCTAAAACTTTATGGAAATACAGTCAAACTTGCTCAAATGACCACATCTTTTAAGCGACTTTTAACCCAAATATCTATTTCATTAAACGACTTTTCCTTTACGCGACCAGCGACTTCTAATTAGCACTCACGGCCAACTAAAAAAACACGTATTCAGCGAACCCTATTTACTGAAGGGTGTGATGAAGCAATCAGCTGTGTATCATTTTTTGCTTGACTGACCCCACCTGGGTGCTGTTTATGACCCCCATTGTTCGCTATATAGGTTTTTTCCACACATCGTCTAAAAATACTTTAACCATTCTCAACAAATAGACAATAGAAGTGACTTGAAAATGCCGAAAGTAGCCATATCTTGTTTACTCATCCGGGTACTTCGAAGGTGTCTCTTCGAATTAAATGGCCGCTCATTAAATAAACTGTTTTAAATGGTAAACAGTTTGAACCAAACAATAGCATGGAGTCATCACAATTTTAATCCAAGGTTAATAAAGATTACCTTTTAATATCATTTGCACATATTCAATTCTGTAATCAATGTGTTGTGTCGAAACAGAAAGTGCTGACTCTGAATGTGACTGAACTATCAAAAGTTCTAGGAAAATTGCCAAGGAATAAGTTGGTGGAAAAACACAGTTTCAGTCAATTCTCAAGCGCAAAGCTGAGGTATTAGAGGACTAAGAGAGTAATGTAAATGGAGACAGGAAAAGGCAACGTTGATTGCCCAGGAACAAGGATATTAATGACTAAATTTTTATCACTACATACTTTTTAGTGCATTATTTTTTAATCTACAAATATTGAATAAATATATTGTGTATAAGATTAAGTTGTTTATTTTCTTCTCTTTTCTTAATAACAGAAAGAGAGATTACTCAAGTGAAAATAACTTTATATACACAATAAATCAACAACAACATACAACTCATAAACATGCACACACACACTATTAAATACAACAACACAATGAATTAAAGGAGAAGGGGGAATTCAACAGCAAAAATACATCAGCATCCACAAACTAATTTATATCAATAAATATATCATAATTTTCACACTATCATGAAAATCAAAAGTAATTTATTTTATTAAGAGACGTTTTATTAGGAGACAACTTTAATAATTTCCCATGGGTGGTCACTTAAAACAAGTTTGATTGTACCTGCATTTAAAGAGCTTTATCTAGAGTGATGAGTACTTAGCTACAGTGCCTTCATCCAACATATGAAAAGATAATTAACTCTTCATAAATTGGTATAGAATGGCAGAATGTGCATGAATATGGGTATAATTTGTGTCAAACTACTGTACTTATCAGCTATTCCTTATTATTTTATCATCTGCCTTTGGTTCACATTTCCTTAAGAACAGGCCAAAATCTGAAATGACCAGTCATCTAGTGGTCCCCAGTGACTGTATGTTCAGGCAGACAGAGAAGTGAACAAATCTTAATGGAAATTAACTAGCCAAAACATTGTTTAAAGCAGCTATTTCGGGCAACACAACTAGAACTATCACTACTGGGGATTAAAACCCCGGCATCCCACCTTTTTTTATGTAATGCACAATGGGACTTGGCAGGATATGATGAGCATAATCCCTTTAAGGCCCCGCTTCTGTGAAGATGGGATATATCAAAAGCACCACATGTGGATACCAACGCTCATCTGTTTGAGTTTTTTTAAAGATGAAATTAAATTAGGTGAAAATGGACCTAAATTTTATGGCCCTTAATGGGAATGTAGCCTTCGTGATATTGAACAAGTATGTGAAGTTTGATGACAGAAGCTTTAATAGTTTAGAAGTTATGGCAAAGATTAAAGTTTTTTCACTGTATTTTTTTTTTCAAAACAAGAATGTTCTCTGGAACACATGTGTAATCTGCTGAACCTCTGCTTACTGCAGGTTCCAAAAAAAAGGATATTAATTTGGTCAAAATGGACCAGACTTATGGCCCTTGATGGGAATGTAACCCTAATGATAGTGAACAAGAACGTGAAGTTTGATGACAAGAGCTTAAATAGTTTAGAAGTTATGGACAAGGTTAAGGTTTTTCACAACGACAACACTGACACCTACAACACCAGAGTGATGACAGATGAGCTAATAAAATTAATAAGGGGCCATACAATTCTTCATAAAATTTAAAAGAATTGATCTATAGACATCTGAAAGGTTACCTGGACCACCAACTAGAGATTCCAGATAGAAAAGGAAGGCGTGACCCTTCTCATATGGGACAGAAGAGAAGGCATCATCTGGGTCCACGCCCTTGAGGTCGGGGACCAGCCGTGTATAGGGGTTGTCCTTCCCTAGTACATTCACCTGTAAACAGTGAAGATAGAAACTGGGAAGTCATACATAACAGTACATGTATACAGTCAGTGATTGGTATACTATTTTTACAAAGCAGCTGAGGTCCAATGGTACAGTTTATGCCTCAGTATCTGAAAGGTTTTACCTGCAACACTGCTTACAGCACTCAAAGTTCCAGGGAAATTCTGAATTTGAAGTGTTAATCATGGTGTTATTTATGTCTATAGTAACTAAATTATAAAATAGAGTTAAAATTATTTAGATTGAACAGGAAAAGTCTACAAGATGTGGCTGCTTCAATTATAGAAAACTGGCTCTTGGTGTAAAAGAACAACACCATGGCAGACAAACACAGGAGCTACAAATACATAAGAATAAACAAAGGAGGTACATAAACAGACAAAAACAAACTGGTAATTACAGAAATGATCACATACAGAAAGTAGTAATTGAAAATAGACATAGAATTCCCTTGTTTTTATGGGATGGGTATCAAGTGACACACTGATAAAAAGAGACAAATGACTGACAAATCTGAAGGTCATTTAGACAATTTGAGAGTTAAAAAGGATAGTTTTTAGTGGTGTTATGGACAACAGTGGTCAGATACAGAAAAGGAGAGAAATTCACAGTAAAGATAGAACTTACAGTCTGCTGAAGAGTATTCCAGCCTACAGAGGCCAGGAAATGGCGGAAAGTTTCTCCACCTTTCAGACACGCCACAATCTTTCTCTCAACAACCTTAGTGTTCCCCTCATTTAACCTAGCAAAACATGGACATAGCCTTGCAGACAAATCAAACATAATTGTTAGTATGGTATTCAGTTTCGAAGCAGCCACCTCCTAAACCAGTTGTTCCAACATTTACAATTACAAAAGATGGGTTGAGTAAAGATGGTAAACCCAAAGCAGATGGGGTTTTTTTTGCAATTAAAACATACTGTTAATTAATAATAGAGGGAACCATGCCATGCTTTTCCAAGATAAGAAGAATTTGAATAGATTTGAGAAAGGACAATTGGGTTTATTGCTACAATCTTTATTTTGTCAACTTATCTTTTTGTAATCTTTAGCTACCTTTTATGGCTGAACCAGTGTTGATGACAAATTATCTACAACCTTTCTTATATAGCCCCCACTTCCATATGAGAAGCTTGGGTATAGTAAAGATATAAGTGCTGTTTAACTGAAGCTATCAAGAAAATGACCTCTGAAATCAGATCAAGCTATTAGCAACTTGCAGGTTAGTCAGGTTATTTTTTTCAATTATGCTAACTGATGAAAAAAGACTGTTCATCAGTGAAATTATATTTGTATAATTCACTGATGACACACGCTGAAAGAGATTAAGGTCTGCCTTTATTTATGAAGGAAGATAATTTGATTGATATGTATAGCCTTCCTGTATTTATTAGTTGTCTCCCTTTGTTTTTCCTTAAACTACACAAAATGATTCAATTTGAATGAATATGGAGATATCTCTTTCACTATTTTCAAAATACCAAAATTGTTTCACTTTGAGATGAGATATATTCCATATCCTCTCAGACCTAATAAATACCCTCTATATACAGCACATTTCTCACCAACGTTTTAACCCTTTCCCTCATAGAGGACACCATGAAAAGACCTATGCGAACAGCATAAAACCAGATCAGCCTGCGAGTAACTCGCAGGCTGATCAGGTTTTATGCTGTTCGCTGCTCCTCAGTGGTCTGGTAATGAGGATTTTACAATTAAATTTGGTAAGGTTTGAGTTCGGTATGACTAAAACACGAAAGGAACGAAAGGAACTAACAAAAAACATGAAAGTGATTTTTTATCACAACAAAAATGTAATACTTTAGTTTTTGATCTATGAAATATGAAAAGCCATCACGTTTAATAAAATTCGATGATAAAATGTAATTTTTGAGTCTTCCCTATGTTCCAGAAGTGTTACGATAGTTCCTTTCGCTCCTTAAATCATTAGATCACTAATATATGCTAAAATTAAATATTTGGAAAAAAATAAATAGAATTTTATTACAATATCATACTTTAAATATTAATGGAGGTAGTATTAAAATTATTTAATCACTAATATATATAGCATTTTCTAAAGCCAGGCCCCGTGGATCCGCAATTTAGACCCGCCCGTTACACCGGGGCTGCGAAAGGAAAATGGAAAATATAAATAACTTGTTTTCCCCATAAGTATGGTGTCAAGTGTTACATATAAGATCTTTTTTGTAATATAAATCGTATTTAATAATAACAACAGCTAATTTAGTCTTAACCGAATAAATTTTTATTCTTTTGTTGTATTCAGATATACATGTATTTGAAGCGAACGAAAGGAATTAAGCAGGCATGCCGCATGTCTTATAAATTATATATTAACAAAAAATGAACAATACTGGACTTAAAGTTTACGAATTTTATAAATATTATTTAGTATTTTAACAATCCACAATAAAAACATGACTATTAACAATTTTCTCTTGAAAATACCATTTTAATAAGTTCCTTTCGTTCCTTTCGTCCCTTTCGTGTTTTAGTCATACCCGTTTGAGTTTGGCTTTCTGCAGATCAGGCTTTATGTGATACCTATTGAGTGCGTCAAAATGAGTATATGAGGGAAAGGGTTAAACAGGAGAAATTTACAGAGGATGGCTGTCCTAATTACTGGATAAACAGAGTAAATTTGAGTTCAGGTACCTAAGTGGCACAGGGCTCAGATCTGCTCACTTACAGTTTCTGTTAATATGTTCCACCCACACAGGGCTAAAAAGTGTCGGAATTTCTCTCCACCTTTCAGCTTTGAAACAATTTTTCGTTCCACAAATTCAGTGTTTCCTTCATTTAACCTGCATTGATAAAAAAGAATCAACAACTAAAACTCAGTGGAAATCTTTTCTTTTATTAAATCTAAATGTATTCCAATAAAAGAACTGAACACCAAAAGTAATTAATGAAAGGGTGCTGTATTCTTTTATATTGAGTGTGTGAGGTGGCTGCTTCAAATAAGAAATAAGGTATGAGGAAGTGATCAATTTCCTTCAATAACAAGAATCCAATTTTAAGGAAATGCTTTTTTAAAACCTTTTATCAACATTGCAATTATAAACACATAAAAAGATTTACACTATTTAAAGCATCATTTATCTATAATACATGTTTGAAAATATTAAAATGATATGCACAAAACAATGATTAGTATATACATACATGTTGAGATAACAAATTTGTTAGTACACTTCCGTCATAAAGATCATATTTCAAGCCATCATTTTCAAATATTACAACCAGCACATGTATCAGGTAGAGGTAGTCACTTTAACCCTTTACTTCATACAAACTCATTTTGATGAATTGGCAAACAGAGCATATAGGAGCTGTCTGATCAGGGTCTCCTCTGTTTGCTCATACAATATTGCAGCTTAGTTTCTACACAATCCATGTTGCAAAGAAAAATTTATGATTTCATATACCATTTTATGTCCCGTAAATTAATATTCATCAAGTCATAAATTTGTACATGAATATTCATGAGGTAAAGGGTTAAAGCAACTGTATGCATTCAGAGAGAATTCTCCAACAATGTATTGTGTAAATGCTGAGTATGTCTATATGCATATACGAGGAGTGTGTCAGTAGTTTGTGGCTTTTCTTCACATCTTTTCTACTTTTATGTAATTTCACTTTATATCTACACATTCAAGATTGTCCGTGTGTGAGACAAGAACATCATGATGTCATCTTGGATTTTGAGATGCAAGAGGTGATCAAATTGTCAGTTCTTTAGTAAAAGGCCAACACATACCAATCTGTTGTTAAGGAGGTCTGAAAAACTCAACTACAGTACATGCTTTGTGTGATGCTATCTAAACATCTCAGGTATTTTCATTGCAGCTCTGAGTTAGCACCAGTGGACCATCATGTTTGACCAGAGTTTAAGTCCCAGCTATGCAGTTTTCAATATAGGGCCTCATTACCAATTTATTCTTTCAATGCTTATTCGTACTTTGATATATTTGAAAAACGGCTGGTCTATAAAATGAATTGTGTCAAATTACTTGGGATTACGTAGAATTTTTTATACAGAAATGTAACTTGTTATTCTGTATAATGAATCAAGAAGTAAATATATTCCAAGATATTATACATGTAGACCCAATATGCATAAATTTATTGAATTACTTAACTCTACTAATATAGCTCTATTAAAGAAATTAAAAGTTTGTTTTTTATGTACAAAAGATACATTATTAAAATGTAGTGTATGCCACTCTCACCTATTTATTCATTTTATGTCTTATTGTATTCATATATTTACCATCTTTTTCATGCATTGTAATTTTGTTTGTATTGTGACGATGAGCCTATGTGCTTAAGTCTTGAAAATAAAATTATGTTCTGTTCTGTTCTGTTCTGTATCAAATTATTTTTCAAAGTATAACAAAACTCCACAAACTTCTGAAACAGCCCTCATATGTACCTTAGACCTTTTGTTTGTGGATATTCTTTTGAAGAAAAGTAAGACTTACCAGAAATGTTCAAATGTTTTGTTGGTTACCAGATTTCCTGTCCAGCTATGGGCAATCTCATGAGCAACCACATCAGCTAGTGACTTGTCCCCTGCCTGTAATATTCAATATACATATATCTTATACAGCACACCGTCCATATATGAAATATTTAAAGTTTAGACTTTATTTCTTTTATAATCAATGTAATATCATTTATGAAAGTCTTGTTGGCACTCTATGGTCATTGATATAGGATGAACTGAAGTTTCTTGAAGAAAAACATGCATCTGAATTAGTGACTAAATAACTTTTCACATTTAATACTGGACTAATCCGGAACTGAACCCCATTTACATTGGTGAAAAACCAGTGCAATAACCACTATGCCACATGGATGCTTTGAATGCAAAATCAAAAGATTAAATTGGCTCATTGGTGGCAACCGATGTGGTTTTTTTTTTCCAAGACATCTAAATATATGAATTTAGTATATGAAACTATTAAAAGATTTCTATCCACAGCTCATGCAGCAGCATCCTATAAGAAGATATAATTCTACTGATGAAAACAAATTAATTACATTTGTAATATGTAAGGGAAATATTACTGGCTACACTTCAATATAGAATGTTCATAAAGCTTCTTCTTGAAGCAATCTGCATCCATTTGTCATCATTACTGTATAAACTTGAACTAAAATATAAACTTTTCCAATAAAATCTGAATCAAGACAACTTCAGTGTCCACCATAACCCTTTATCACAAGAAAGCCATCAAGACAACTCAGTGTCTTTTTAACCATGTTAGAGCTACCCGATTAATGACCCACACAACCACCATAAAACCAGATCAGCCTGCAAAATTAACTTTTGATAAAAGATCAGGTTTTATATTGTTTGCTACTCATCAGCTATTGTAATACTGATGGCCTTATGAGCTATTACAAGATTTAGAATTGCTTATACCAGGAGTGAGATATGGCCCATGGGTACATTACCAGGAGGGTGGGGGTCACGAATGTGAGACAGGGGTTCTCCATCCCCCCATATGGGAAAGAGGGGGGCAGGATCAGGAGGTCGTACGTTCCCCAAACATATGGACCCAACATGTCTTCTGCTGTCTTCAACATGCGCTCTGTCTGTAACATAAAAATCAGGTGTATGCACAGCTAGGTAAGAGAAGACTTTTACACTGCCTAATGGCCATGTTGTTTAGATTTATTTTCTAAGTTCTTTTAAAATAATCCAGTGACTAGAAAAAGATGCTGACTTTTGTCATGGTTACATTTAAATAGAAAATGTGACATCTAAATTTTCAAAGATATCACTTTAAAATAATAAATGTCACATAGATCTTTGCAGAAAATGCAAAAAGCATGCCAATTGTCACATTGACAAAATTTCCATTCTTTTTGGACCAGCACTTTGTGGCTGGGAAGGTTCTTAATGGAAGTTTATTGTCTCCAACTGAATTTGAAACCACAACCTTTGGATCTGTAATCATGTATGCTACCCCTGGACCACAGAACCATATAATAATATATCTCCTGTTTGTTTGCTAGCTTTTTGTACAATCAACTGGTCTGATAGTTGAAATTTTTGTGAACTACTTATATTGAGACAAATATGGCAAGCTAAGACAGAATGAAACAGATTTTGTCTAAAAACAGTGACTAAGAAAACAAACTGATTCCAAGAAATTTGTTAAAGGTAATCATTATTAAAATTGAAAGAAAAAAAACACCTTAGATTAACAAAGATTCTTAAATACAATGTAAGTCACTTGAAAAATTCACATTTAAGTCATTTCTTTGAAAAAAGTCTACCTACATCTTCAAACTCTTTCTCCGCAGCAACAATCAATTCCTCTTCCGACCAAACTTTTGACCTGGGTCCAATCTGTCTACAGATCAAATACAGAATCATGCAAAACACTGCTAAACTAGCATGTGTATGTAGTAGAAAGTTGAAAAGAAAAATATAAATTTAAAAAAATGCAATGAAATAATATCAATTTGGCTAACAAAAACTTTTGTCTCAAACAATCGTCTCCAAAATACTAGTTTAGGATTCTTTAAAATTTCCGAGAAGAGTGTCAATGATGATCAAAATAATTTACATTATAATCCTAAAGACCCCTTCCTCCTCTAATAAAAGCAATGCCCTCACACATACACACCCCTTCTGTACAGAAAATCCAGGCAGCCATTCCAGGTTCCATGTTAACATAAAGGTATTCAACCTTTGTACAAACAATAACAGACTTAATCTATATCCTTGAAAAAAGCAATATCCAAAACATCAACAACTTTGTTAAGGTAGGGGGGAGGGGCTTGTTGGGGAAGTTTGTAAACAACATAATACCAGAGTACACATTACTTTAATCAGGGAAAATTGCAAAGGCCCAGGGTAGATAACAACAAGAGCCATCAGAGGACAGCTCGCTCGACTATTCAAAATGCTTGTTGGTAAATCAAATGAAATCTATTTCAATTCCTGCCGCCCTTCACATACCCTGTACATAATAATAGTCAAAAATGATGTACCTTGATAGTCTGATACTCCTTAATATTTTTATGAAGTCTAAAATCAATCCCATGCCTAGTTACTGAGACATAAGCACAATAACACTGTGCATGCAAAACTTTAACCAAAAATCCAAGTTAGAGAAGGGCCATAATTTGCATAAAATTCAGTCCAAAAGTTATCTTCCTTGGTTTTCTAATGCCCCTGAAGACACTCCTTAATTTTCTAGTCAATTCCACAAGCAATTTCTGAGATATAAGCTGGAAAGTAGCTTGAATGCAAAAATTTAACCAAAATTCTAAGTTAAAAGGGGGTCATTATTTTCAATATATTCCATCAAGTGTTGTCTTCCTTTATAGTATGATACCCCTAAACATATTTAAGATGTTTCAAATCAATTGCATACCTGGATACTGAGATATTAGCATGAAAGTACCTTGCATGCAAAACTTTAACCAAAATTTCTAAGTTAAAAAGGGGCCATAATTTGTAACATATTCTATCAAGAGTTATCTACCATGAAAGTATGATATCCCTAAACATATTAAAGATGTTTCAAATCAATCCAATGCCTGGATACTGAGATATAAGCATGAGAGTATCTTGCTTGCAAAACTTTAACCAAAAGTAGGGGCCATAATTTGCAATATATTCCATCAAGAATTATCTACCTTGGTTATCTGATGTCCCTTAACATATTCATAAACTTTCAAGTCAATACCATGAATGGTTATTGAGATACAAACTGGATAGTAGCTTGCATGCAAAACTTTAACCAAATTTTCTATTGCATGCAAAACTTTAACCAAAATTTTTAAGTAAAAAAGGGGCCATAATTCATATTAAATTCAGTCAAGAGTTATCTACCTTGGTTGTCTGATGCCCCTGAACATATTTATAAACTTTCAAGTCAATACCATAAATGGTTATTGAGATATAAGTTTGATAGTAACTTGCATGCAAAACTTTAACCATAAGCTGCAACGCCAATGCTGACACCAGGGTGACTACAATAGCTCTCATATTCTTTGAATAGTCAAGCTAAAAAGGTAAACAGTGGCTAAATACAGACCTAGATACCAAAATTTTCAACTTAGTAAAATCTAAGATAAGAAGATTTAATTAAAATCATAGGCCTCATCAAATGCTGAACACAAATATGTACTTGGGTAAACATTAATAAATATAGCCCAAAGTTCATAATGGGAAGCAGAGAAGTTTGATATCATTTTTTTTCCAATCTATAGAATATGATGAAGAAAGAAAACCAGATCCTGGGCTCACCTTGAGACGAGGTCACCACCCACAATGGCAATAAGATAACTCGGCATCGAGACATTCTGCTGGAAACTGTACACCATCTTGCTTCCGTCTGACTGACTGGGGATTGAGCTGGTCATCTCCGCACTCATCAGAATCTTGATCTCCTTTGGGGCTGATATCTGTTTACAACACATAGTATTTAGCAATATTTTTTTTTTCATGAAGGATTTCTGTAAGAATTATTATTTTTCATAGACATTAAGTTTCTTTAATTATGTATTTAAGGCAAATTTGTAGGTACATCTATATTAGATGATTTATACTCAAGGTAACTGGACATCTATATTAGATAAACAATTTTTTCTGAAGGAATATTCTAGGATAATAGTATGTAAGAAGAAATCAATAAAAAATTATTTATTAATTAAATTATTATGATTTTTGCAGTAATTTGTGTTTATATCCCTAATGGTCAGATCTATCAATTATTTTCACCAGAGTACATTTTGTACAAATTTAGGATTCTACATTGACTTACAGATAAGTTAAATACAAATAAATAATTATTTTGAAGTCTTTAATAAACTTTAAGAAAAAAACAAGTGACTGGTGTTGCATGAAACACACGGGTCCCCTACTGGTGAGGTGAATAATTTTTCCATTACCATAGCAACCAGAATTTTGGTCTGAGAAACCAATAACAAAGAGACGTGCACGATGTCCATACTGCAATCTATTCATATACCAAGTTCATAATATTATATTAAATGGCTTTTAAGTTATCGCAGGATGCAGATTTCCGGATGGAAGGACAGACAGACGGAGGGCAAACCTATAGTCCCCTCCAATGTCAACACCGATAGGGGACTAAAAATATATTATTACATCCAGATATAATGCTAAGAGACAAACAATACTAAAATTGTAGTCTCAAATCTTAAGGATAGCAAATCAAGGTTGGACTTACCTTGGCCGTGTATGGACATTTTACATATGGGGTGTCTTGACACGGGATCATGCTGCGACAATGGATAGCCTGTAAAACAATTAATCAACCTCAAAATCAGGATTAATTCACGACACAAGCTCACTTCATTAAACCTTTCCCTCATATAGACTCATTAAAACCAATTAAACCTTAACAAATTTAATTACAAAATCCTCATTACCCCCTGAGGAAAAAAACCTGATCAGCCTGTTACTCGCAGGCTGATCTGGTTTTATGCTGTTCGCATAGGTCTTTTCATGGTTTCCTCTATGAGGGAAAGGGTTAATCTACTGTAGTCAACAAGAGGTGTTTGTAAAAATACACTTTACAAGTCCTTTATTTTTCCTGATTTTACTAAATTCAAGGTTTTGAAAGATCCATAAATTCATTCAACAACAGGTAAGAATATGTAAGTAAATGACAAATGATTTTTTATATGTTTACATCTGAGCTGCTGTAATATTGCTTCCTGAAATATACACAGAAAAAAAGAACAAATGAAATCAAATCCCTACATATTGAATGCTCTCTTCACCATTTTAACCCTTTCCCTCATAGAGGAAACCATGAAAAGACCTATGCGAACAGCATAAAACCAGATCAGCCTGCGAGTAACTTGCAGGCTGATCAGGTTTTATGCTGTTCGCTGCTCTATATGAGTCTATATGAGGGAAAGGGTTAACCAAGAGGTGTAGGTACACATCAAGTCTACAAAGCTTTATATAATATGACCTTGTTATCTTTAAGTAATCCATCCATCATTAAATTGTGATCATGGTCCATCAAGTGATTGTGGGAATTTTATAGTAAGTGCAAGCCTTTACAGACATTGAGCAAAAGAGTATATCTCATCAAGTCAACAGATGCTTGAATCTGCACTGAAATCTATTTAAGCATTTGAAGGATCATGATTATAATGTAATGATGAATTGATAACCTTAACATTTGAGATTCCAGCCTCGTCACAACAACCTGCCAGACTATAAAACTGAAAACTTGACTGAAGGCAGGACATACTTTACCTGACACTGACTAAACAGGTAAGGCTGCCTCTTGCCGGCAGTCTGCTCTGGTCGTAACCATTGCAATGCCGAGCAGTCCGGGGATGTCTCATACTTGATAGACAAGTAAAACCTGTCAATATATATTCTCAATTAAACTCTTTATCACTTTTAGGCTGATTTTGGAAGCAAGCTTAAACGACCTACAAAGTCCCTCTCAACAGTTCCTGAGTTAGTCAAATATTCAAAATGCAAAATATACTCAAGTATGATTTTAAAGTTTTAATAAACATACATCAGATTCAACAGAACTATCATTAGGATATTTGAGCCTGAGATCAAACTGAAATAATTTTCAAGATCTGAAGCATTCTTTATGCCAGGGAAGGCCATGAAGATGAAGAACCTTGTCCATATATGGGTTTGAACTCACAATCTTTGGGTCCAGAGTGAATGAACACATGCACTGGTTCAGGGAGACCATTATGGAATGTAACATTTAAAGATATTGTTTTTTTATTTGTCAATCACAAATAGTGACAATGTTCATGCAAAGTTCTTCTTCACACAAGTCCATCAAAGATGATGTTTAAAGGATTTATTCCATTACTAAATCTTACAAATTTGTTAAATTAATCCTATTAACTATAGAAGTTATACCTGGGATTTTTCAATATGAACTACCAATATACAATTTCTCTTTCCTTTGTATTATCTAATTAAATACTGGGTACCAGTTGGATAAAAATACAATAAATGACCATAGTATGTTGTATTAGACAGCAATATCAAGGGTTAGACATACTTTTTCTGTTCAGCAGTTGGAAGCTTGATTTCCAATTTTGAACCAAATGCTCCAACCTTCTCTCCGAGTTTGAAGGACAGGGTCTGTCCTGTGTCCTTATCGATCACCTCATACACAGTCACATCACGGGTGTCCAGAACCTGCCAGCAATGACCAAGAAAATAACCAGCGTGTTAAGTTGTCATAGTATACATGTCTATAATATTAAAGATTTTCCAACACCACTTAATGGGTATGAATTTATGAACTTTGCACTGGTCATTATTTTATGCCATTATGATTCAGTGTCACTATTAACATTTGTTTAACCCTTACCATACTACTAAATTTCTATGGATTTATATGGATTTATCTTTTCTTTATTTTGGACTGTACTATTAGCATGAAGGCAATATCAACAATAACTACCAAGTTTTGTATAATGTGAGTGAAGGACAGGACATAATGTTGACCGTGTTCACGTTAATTTTTAATACATAATACAGGATGTAGTGATAGACCTACACTGTTCCACACAGTCACATAATCCAGTCTTAGAACTATGCTTTTAAATTCAAATGTTCTGAGCACCGAGATAGGGTTCATATCTATACACATTTATCATTTGAATGACTTAGGCCGTGGGAACTTCTGTCCTCCCGCCTCCTGAAATGGACACTCTAACGTAACCAGTAAAATAGGAAATAGATGTGAGAATGTGTAAATGACAGCCCTAGACTGCCAGCCCAGCGGCCCAAGTGGCCCTACATAATATTTATCTTATTCTCCATGTTCACATGCTTTATAAATATTTAGAAAGATATGATACTGATTTGCAACTATATATGTGGTTGATGCTATTGCGTTTATGGTGTTTAAAACCGAATTAACTCTTTCCCTCATATATACTCCTTTTGACGCCCTCAATAGGTATCACATAAAGCCTGATCTGCAGAAAACCACAGTTAAACCTTACCAAATTTAATTACAAAATCCTCATTTCCAGACCACTGAGGAGCAGCGAACAGCATAAAACCTGATCAGCCTGCGAGTTACTCGCAGGCTGATCTGGTTTTATGCTGTTCGCATAGGTCTTTTCATGGTGTCCTCTATGAGGGAAAGGGTTAATACATAGGGTTCATTTCACTTCAATTCTAATTATCTTATTATATATTTTCTCAATTGATCTAAATATCTCAAAGGTTGATATATGATTGGAAAGGTACTGAATTCATCTTTTAGAATGCATTTATTTAATGTAAAATCAGTCAAACCTAGATGTATAATATAGAAAAAACAACAGCCATAACTTTTGATAAAATGTTTGATTACAGAACATGCATTACCATTATTACATTCAATTTGATATGATATACAAAATGTTTTTCTTTAACATACTGTGTAATCATACAACACAAGAAATTGCATTTCATTCAAGTTTAATAGGTTTTTATCTGTACAATTTCATAGGACCACCGGGCTGGCAGTCCGGGGCTGCCATTTACTCTTTGCAATAGATGTTGCTGAAGAAAAAGATAAATCTATCAAATGAAAAATAGTACCAGGGTATCTACTCCTTTCTTCTGTTTGGAGACAGTGAGGTGAACATGCCCAGCAAGGACATGGCGTGTGAAGTTGACATCAAGGTTCAGGTCCAGATGGGTCACTAGTGCCTCATCAGGATTAGAGAACGAAGTAGGATCAGTTGAGCTTAGGGCTGACATTGTCACTCAAGAGTCTGAAGAGATGCCTGAAGAACATGCAATACATATTCCTTTATTTATTAGGCTCTTTCACTTACTCCTTTATACTGAACTGAATAGAATCACAGGATAAATATTTATGTTGGTTTGAAATTATGTTGTTTAAGACACAAAAAATGTCTTTTAACATGGATGATCTATTTAATGATAAAGCCTCAAAGGGGTGAGACAGTCAATCTTGAATCTGAATTTTCACCAGTGAACACAACATAACATTTCAGGCTTTTTTTCTGATGATGCAGAAGGGGCTTAAGTATTGTATTTTGGGGAGTAAAAACACCATTTTCTTGAGTTTGGGGGAAAAACCCTGGGGTTAAATAGCAATTTTGGGACCAAGTGCATGAGTTTAAATGTATTTTTTTAGGAGAAGACGCCAACCTCCAACACAGGACATCTCACACAGATCTCTGCTACAGTAAGTTAGCAAATAGCTGAGTTTCAGCTAAATTACAGGCAATCAATAGCATGACTTCTGGTACACACCATGGTCAGGTGGCAACTCAAGTGTGCCAGGGGCAGTGATTGATGCAGAGCCAAATCACTGTGCTGGAGTTTGGGAAAACATGTGTGAATGGTCTCTAATAAAAAAAAGATGCATTTTTTAGGCTGCAATTTCACTAAGTTTGACACAAAATAATTTTCCGATTATCATCAGGTCAATAAATGATGAGAAATGCTATTTACTACATAAATATACACGATAGTTGTCTATTTTGCTCAGAGCTGCTTATTAGTTTAAAGTTGTATTTGAAACATAAATTACGTAACACTGTGAGAATAGAAAGATTGTTACCAGTTAAGGCCAAAAAGGGACATAACTTGCATCAAAATTGGTCAAGAGTTATCTTATTTGTTTATGCCCTTGAAGACCTTAGTGAAGTATCAAAACAATAAGCATAGCTAGTAACTAAGATGTAAACACCATAGAATTTTAACAAAACTTAATTGCACACAAAACTTTAACCAAACTTTCTCCATTTAAAAGAGGCCATTCAGCCAAGAGTTATGTAACTTAGTGGTTTGCTGCTCCTGAAGACTTTTTTGAAATTTCAAATCAATCCCAGAACTGATTTTTGAGATATGAACACAAAAGTACATTACCTGAACAACTTTAACCAAAAACTCAAAAAAGGCCATAATTTGCCTTAAAGTTTTCTTACTTGTCTATTTAATGCCCCTGACAACCTAACCATAGTTATACTTAGTTACTGACAACCTTACTAAAGTATTATATTCAAATCTATCAACAAAGCTGGTTATAAGATATATGCATGCTAGTATGTACTAATAGCACACAAAACTTTAACATAAACATTTAGCACTCAGACTCTTGGGTGAGAAGAACATATTCTTCTTCAAATAGTTGACCTAAAAGATCTCTGGAGTGCAAGTCATGTCCTGAGTAATATATCCATGAAGTTTAAAGTCTGTAGCACAAATACCTTCAGAGAAACCCGTGTCACAGTTTTGGGATGGACAGACGAAGGCAAGTCTATATGCCTCACATAAAAATACCCAGGTGCACAAGCTCTTATCCTGAATAATATATTTGTGAAGTTTCAAGTCTGCAGTACATATACTTTCATAGTTAAGGCTCTGGAACTGTAATGGTGACCTTCCAAAATCCTAAAAATGATATTATTTCCTGAATCTATACTATAAAACACATTGTATGGTGAATTTTTATTTAAATTTACCGTTTATAACTAAAGTTATTGACATTTTTATGTATTTTCCCTTAATGTTCAGAAATGGTCGAAATAATACAAGGGTAAAAAATAAAAAAGTACACTTTTTTTTTTATAAACAACTGTTTTATGTTCATATTTTAACCCATTTTCATGTTTTACAACAACTAAATATTAATTAAAATCAATAGAATTGAGCTTTGGACAAATATTTTTCAAGATATAGAGTTTTATATACATATACTCACATGCAAATTTTCCAGTTTTTCTGCCATGTTTAAAAACTTCAACTATCTTTAAAGCTAAATTTGGATTAAGTTTAAGACATGAAACAACTTTTAAAATTTTCTGCAATAATAACTCTACATAATATGAGATTCAATAAAAATAATTTAATTAAATAGTAAATCTTTAAATAAAAAAATCATCTATATATGATACAAAAATGAGTTTTAAACTTCAAAAACACAAATATATCACAGAATACATGGTTAACCTTGTTCTTTTGAACAATATATGAATGCAACGGAGCTGAACATTCAGTATATACATGTAATATCATAAACTCTGCCTGCAGGTCCAATGGTCCAAGATGTGTCTGTTAATAACATACATGAATATCACATTTACTACAAATGGTGTAAAGGGCCATGTGAAGGCTTTCTTAAGTCTCCATATTTTTCATCTCAGTTTAATTTGTATTTATTATTAACTTCCTTTAAAGGTACATTTGTGTCTGCTCCAGAGTTTTTTGTTGTTGTTTTTTTGCATTACTCTCATTATTTTGTTACTTTGACATTTCCATTCATACCTACATCAATGTTTATAAAGTTTCTTACAGATAGCACATGTCCTTCTGTTGATAGTTTTTTTTTAATTTTTAAGGAAACCAAAGGGGTTCCCAAGTTCCTTTATTTATAGTCATTTCAATAGAATAAACCGAAAATTGAGGATAATTAACGATTACGGATCATTCGGCAAACACGGACATTTCCGAGTGTCGGTGTTTGCCGAAGTTCATTACAGTTCCAGAGCCTTAAGTAAGTCACAAGAATAAAATTCCATATTTTTAAAAAACAAAGGCCCATAACTCTGTCAACTTTAATATAGGTTCGATAAAATACCCTGGTGCACAAGTTCATGTCCAGAATAAAATATCCATGAAGTATCAAGTCTGTTGTACAAATACAAAGCATAAAATTCCAGATTTTTCATCAAGAGGGCCAAGATGGCCCTGAATTGCTCACCTGAGAAATATTGCTTTCATTGACTTTTACAATATGGTCATACTGAATACAAAATCCATATAGAAGAATAGCAATTTAAGTTTACATGTGGTCCAAGAAGCCAAATTTAACTCTAGCGTGGGACCAATTTTGACCCCAGGGCCATGATTTGACATACCAAATATCTAAACGCATGATCTTGTGGTTTCTGACAAGGAGATCTTTTAAAAATCTTTCATAATTTATGTAAGTCTATGTAAATCAAGTGACCCCTGGGGTGGGGTCAATTTTGACCCCAGGGCCATGATTTGAACAAACCTGGTAGATGTTCATAAGGCAATGATACACATCAAATGTCTAAACTCCAGGCCTTAAGGTTTCTGAGAAGATTTTTCTAATTTTTTTTTTTACATAAGTCTATGTTAAATCAAGAGACCCTCAGAGAAGGACCAATTTTGACCCCAGGACCATGATTTGAACAAACCTAGTAGATGTCAATAAGGCAATGTTTCACATCAAATATCTTAACTCCTGGCCTTGTGGTTTCTGAGAAGATGATTCTTCTATTTTTTCTTATATAAGCCTATGTAAATTCAAGTGACCCCTGGGGTGGGGCCAATTTTGATCCCAGGGCCATGATCTGAACAAACTTGGTAGAGATCCACTACAAAATGCTACACACCAAATATCTAAACTCCAGGCCTTGTGGTTTCTGAGAAGAAGATTTTTCTTGTTTTTTTCCTATACAAGTCTTTTGAAAATCAAGTGACTCCTGGGGCAGGGCCAATTTTGACCCCAGAGTCATGATCGATTTGAACGAACTTGATAGAGGTGCACTAGACTATGCTACACACCAAATATCTAAGCTCTAGGCCTTGCAGTTTTGCAGAAGCAGATTTTCAAAGTTTGCATTTTTTAAATCTATTTTAAGCTCCTGTTACCTACTTTTTCAACCAATCAAAATAATTTGAACAATCTTGATAGAGGGCATCATAAGGATGATTCCTGTGAAGTTTGGTCAAAATCCATGTTGTTTAAAGAAAATTGTTGACACCGGACACACGCACACCAGACAAAACGCAGAGGAACTGATAAGAAATGGTTTCAATTGAGTGATCACTCCCTGTTTTTGTACTATTTGAGTGAAACCCGTTTCTTTTGAGTACTTTTTACTGTAAATATTTAAACTTTTTGAGTGAAACTTTTTTTTACCTTAAAAAAGGTGGCTTTATCTACAATACCTGAGAATGATATTTTGGTTACTTGCAAGGGATGGTTTCCTAGAACCTGATTTTCTACCTTGAAGTGACATTTTGTTTTTCTCACCAGAAGGTAAAGATAACAAGGTCTAATTCACGAGACAAATGTGGCATAATTGAAAATAAAGCAATAATCTTTTTTATGAAAAAAGACACATATTCGCATGTTATATTTTTTTATTCTTTGTATTGCATATAATTAATTTCTAAGTTGCATAAACGTCTTAACGTTTAAAAAAGATAACCCAACATAGATGATATTGTGCATTTTAGCCCAGTCCACTATTGATGGACTGGGGTACTATTGACAATACTGTTAAGTCATCAAGGTGCACCAGATACTCTTGAAATTTTGAATGTACAAAGGTCAAATGATCATTAGTTCTCGAAGGCAATACACTTTAAAGCAGGAAGGGACAATCAGCTGTTTGTTAAAACATCAACAGCAATGGAATTCGAAACACAAGGAATTAAAAAGAATTGAGTGAAGCCGTTTTTTCATGCGTAAATGGTACGCACAGAATTGAAATGTTTAGCATATTGGTCCAATTGGTTTGCGTAAAATACGCAAATACGCAGCTTATCTGTTCCTCTGCAAAAGGCGATCACAAAAGCTCACCATGAGCTGAGCACGTTGTGCTCAGGTGAGCTAAAAACAAAGGCTCATAACTCTGTCAACTTCAATGGCAGTTCAATGAAAATACTCAGGTGCACAAGTTCATGTCCTGAATAATATATCCATGAAGTATCAAGTCTGTAGTACAAATTATAAAATACTTCGAAGTAATGTGTGTCACAAAGTTTCGGGACGGACAGACAAAGGCAAATCTATATCCCCCCCACCGCCCCATTTTTGGTGGGGGCATAAAAATGCAGGTTGCATAATTATGGTTCAATCTAATTTCCATATTCTAAGTAAACACTTTGCACTATCAAATGTTTTAACCTTAGTTATGAACTCATTTTAAATAAGATTTCGCATTTTTTCTAGGATTTCATCTAAACAAGACTTCAAACATATTTTCTACCTGAATTATTCAGATTGAAAAATAACATTTTTTGTTTTTGAATGCATAGTTTAATAAACTATAGAGGTTTAAGAACAAACGTTGTTTACTTGCTGGACAGCTCTCTTGCAGTCGGAAAACCCACATTCACTCAATTCACTTTGCTTCTTAATTGACCATGGGATATTTAGTTAGCATAACTTCATACTCATGAATTATCAATAAGGCATTTCATTGGATTTGTGGCAAAGACAGCAGAAAGGATCCTTTTACCAATGAAATGGCGCAAGCTATTGAAAGCTTTGTTCTACTATGTAGAGCTGATGTCACGCTCCTCGCATAAACGTAGTGCGGGAACAATGAGTCAGCTTTTGCATTTGTAAATTTCAACAAAAAGTACTCAAAATACTATGCATGATTCCATTGGTCAGCATGTAGTTGATTCATATATATGAAAACAAAGTTCTGCCAGTTCAAATCCCATGGTATATACAGAAAAGATAATGGAATGTATATTGTGGGTTTTCAAAAATCGCCAATCTCATTAAAATCAGATTCAGTATGCTAACTGGATCTAACCACATCGTATAGAGGTCATCTCAGATTAACCTTCGTATAAGCCAATCAAATCGCGCTACAGAATCGTTTGATATATCAGGACGAAGTAACCGCATCAATCTCACAATAGGGTAGAAAGATGTCTAAGCGGCCGGGTAGTTCATTCAGTAGAGCGGTAGCTCATTCAGTAGAGCATTCGCCCTGTAAGCAAAAGGCCTCAGGTTCGAGTCCCAATCAAGCTGCACATTCTTCCCACCCTGTGACAAATGTTTTACTGAAGTCAGTTAGAAACGCACTATTTAATTGGTTTAAAACCAAGCACTTGTTTATGCATATACTTAAAAGGTCAATCTGATGTGACCCCTAATGCGATGTTGTCAGATTCTAATCGCAGATAGTAAAGGAGTGTAAATTAGGATATGATTTTAATGAGATTGAACGATCGCTCTCTTGATGTCAGGGCAAATTTCCATTAGTGGTATTTAACCTGAAAACCCTCTAGACAGGGTTTTACATGTTTAAATTTCAGGGATTGATGGGATTCAAAGTCCCCAAAACAGGGGTCAGTCATGACATTGCAGGGGTCCATTAATATTTTTAAACCAATATATTTCTGCAGTTTTTGTGTAAACAAAGAGTTGAGTCAAGTTTTTAAAAATATAAGCAGCCTAAATGAATCGGTTCAAGAAAGGATTCCTTGATTTCTCGGCTGAAATGCATGTATCAAAATACATCCATTGCAATAATCATTTTAACTTATCCAGCCAGTTTTCTTTCTTTTTTGTACAATCTGATGATTTCAGTCTTTTATCTGAACTTGCAATAGTATAGGGGTGTTTTATCATCAGAATTTTCATTGTTGCAAACCTTTTTCACCAGATAGCCATACAACTTGTCTGTGAAGAAGTATTGTCATGTCAGCAGTTATTAACATATCTTGAAGGTAAACAAAACAAAAAAATCTTTTCACATTATGGTATAATCTCTACTGAGATCCGCTCTGGTTATATTTAAAATAACCAGAGTGGATCTCAGTAGAGAGTAATTATGGTATAAAGTAGTCCACATTTGTGTACCCGTAATTTGTGATAGTGTGCTACTGGTTACCGGCTACTTCCCAAAGTCATATAACCACCTTTTTTCCCCAAAATATCCTCTAAATTCCCCTTCCTCAGAAAAAAATCCCCATTAAAACATATTATGAATAATGGTAAAAAAAAACCAACAGCACATGATTTTTATTTTTGAGAAATACCTAAGCAGTAAGACTGGTTATCAATATTGCTCAAGGGGATATACATTTGACCGAGAAAAATTGATGAGCAGCCTACAACATGACCTTCACCTGTGTAATTTGCAGTAAAGGCAATTTGACAGTTGATACTTCAGTGTTGTAGTGTTCAGCAGGTTTTCAGCAAATTTACACTGATTGTTACGTGATGGGTGAATGAAGGATTCTCTCAGATATCATTATAATTTATTGCTGGTAGAATCAAAAGACAGTAGTTAGTTAAGTTGTTACAGCTCTGATTTATGATTTAGTCAAACTTTTTTGGCAAATGAAAGCGAGTGGTACCAACCAAATTATTGACTACGATACAATATTTTCTTGATCAACCCCTTTTTCCCTCAACTCATTTAAGTGTTTTAAGAGTAATTAAAAAAAGATTCAGCAAATACGCCTCCTCAAACTCCTCAATCAAATTTAACTCCATATTTTAAGGGAGCATGGAAAATTAAGTTACACATGAAGATTATCTAGAGCAATGTTCTGTAACATCTGCAGTAAGTAATATATTACTTAATACATTTCTAACTGCTTACAATATACATATATATTTAAGCCTGTTTATATAAGTTTTTTAATGATAACTGATCTACATGGTAAAAAAAATCTCCAAAACTGTGAAAATTGCGTTTTTTCCCCACAAAAAGGGCTAGGGCGCCTTCCCAAAAATTTGGAAAAAAAGGCCCTGCAGTAGCATCAACATACAGTTGATTGACCGGTTCCGGATCATGAGTAGTTCCGGATCAGTTATCAGTTCTAGTTATGTTTTCATATTTTTTCCGCGGATGTAACCATAACTCAATATGATATTTTCAAAAATCAATTCATTAACATGATTTCACCAAAATATGACAGTCGTATTTGTCGAAAACGGACCTCAAACGGTTGCTCACCGATGATCATAGTCAGTAAATCTCATGTTTAAACAGCGGCGTAAAGTACGAGTGTTGGACATAACTGCGAACAACTGATGAACCTTTAGAGGTAAATTAAATATTTTGGTATGGATATTGCATTCATTATCCCAAGGAACTTGTGCAAAAATGCCGTCATCGAAATCAATCTAGTTTTAAGACTTATAAATTTGTTTGTAAATCTGCCTATGTCACTGAGGCATTCCGGATCACTAACGCAAAACAAGGGTCGTTTTGAAAATTTTAATATCTGTTCATTGGATAGAAATTTTTACATGTATTGTGTTGAATAATGAAAAGAAAAAGGTCGTAAATTATTATAAATCAGCAATAACATACTCAAATGGTGTCAAAATGCAGTGCAATTCACTGGTTGTCACGCCTCTAATATTGCTCAGGGGTAATGACATTTTTTTAAATTTTACTCTTAAAAGTTATGCATGATTTCAAAATAAATATTTCATATCAGAGTTCTTTTTTCTATACTCGATTTATTTACTGAATAATGACTGCTGAAAACCACGATATTTGAATGCGAAAGTATGATTTTGAAACTTAACTACAGTAAACTGTCAAATTTTGACTGTCTTTCAAAACTTACCGATGCTTAACGCAGTATCGGATTGAGGATGAATTGTTTGAATATCGTAAGTAACTTATTATGCATTAAAGGCAAGGAAAATATTTTCACTAAACACTAGGTAATTCCCAACAGCATACCGAGAATAACCGGCAAGTGTTTCCGGTTCTAGTTTTTACTGAAAATATTAATCAAAAGCTACCAAACAAGATGGATAAATTTTGATTAAACCAGTCTGAGCAAATCAAGCACCTGCCACTTCCTGTTTCGATAAAGTTTACATCACGTGATCTGTCAAATTAGATGGAAGCTGAAATTACCGTTGTTGTCATCAAATGTATATTCCATTTTGATTATAAGAAAATCCAAACACAGGTCAGTGAGAAATACTTCTTCATGGTTTTATTTTATTTTTATGATATAGTGACACGCAATGCTTACCCTTGAATGACGCGTCATCTTAATTGGTGTCATTTTGTGTGAAATTAGCAAAAATGTTTATACAATTTCTATGGCAACGTTTTGAAAAATTAACTCGTTCCTGCTAAAAGAAAAATAGTTTATCCCGTCAAACCACTGATTAGAAGTATAATATGATATCTATTTTCACTTCAAAAAGTTGTATTTCTTACATTTTGATATTTTTACGGGAATTAAACCACAAATCTTTAGAAATGTGTAATTGTATACTGCGTGACTTATTCAGTCACCTTTTCGGCTACTCATTACAGGTGAATGAGGAAAAAATGAAATCTGAGCAGTATATTACGTAAATTAACACTTTCACAGAGAGCATCAAGTATAATATAGTATTTGATGATTAGTGTGACCAGAGTATATTTTTATTATTATTATTATTTTTTACTTCCATCAAACCCAATATCATAACTCAAGTATTCAGTTCTTGTCATTTTGGTATTCTTGAGCTATTTACACTAATGCAATGTTTCACCTTGAGTGAGATGTAATTTTACAGGGAAACCATCGACAATTGGCAAAATTGATTGATCCTTGTTTTCAAACTGTTTTTCATTGAAAATGTTTGGGATACAGATAAAAACATTCATTTAATAAAAAAAAAGTACCGATTTTTACCATTTTCACTAATATTCCTTTGTATTTATTTTATTTCCTTTATTTTTTAAAACACCTTTTAAATCTACCAATAATACTCAGCAAGCAGTGACTGCTTTATGTAAACCAACATCTGTTTTTAAAATACTGAATTTCTGAATACTGAATATACTGTCATTTCTTTCAGCCTAGCTGTGTACACTTTTTCACCAAAAAATCTCAGATATGCATTGCAATCCCTAATTCAACACGGGTACTCTATGTTTGATTATGAATACACTTCTCAAGAATCCTATGTACGAAAGTCATTTAGAGCCATAGTTTTTATTAATCTGATAGAGAATTTCACACTTGATATTTATAATACAGCATGCCCATTTATCACCTGTAGAGGGTTAATTTTTACCATCAAACTTGGCCATGTTATCCCCAAAATTGTATGGACTCTCTTTATGAAAGCATACAAAGTTAAGGACAAATAGCAATTGTACTTCCAATTACAAAACTTGGAGGGCACCCTATAATAAAATGGACACTGTGAGTATGATAGTGTTTTTTGTTCTCACTTGGATCATATTTAATTTTGCACACCCATCTGTGCTGTTAGGAAGAACACAGAACTTCATTGCAACTGGTGTTTATAGATTTTGTCTCTATATATGTTCACCATACTTGTGACAGACTCATTTTGAGCTTACTGTCGAGAACTCAAGACACCATTTTGGAAAAAAATTTTTGACTGTTGTTGGATTTTGACAGTATTTTTTTTAAATTTGTTTTCAATTACCATTGACAATTGATTACATTTGAAGGGAAGATATTAATAAATTTGATAGTATATTTAATATAAAAGTGAGGGATTGTTTTGTTAATTTTTCTTGCAATAAATTATATGCTGTCAAGAACTGGATACTCCAGGATACCTTAACCCTTTCCCTCATAGAGGAAATCATGAGAAGACCTATGCGAACAGCATAAAACTAGATCAGCCTGCGAGTAACTCGCAGGCTGATCAGGTTTTATGCTGTTCGCTGCTCCTCAGTGGTCTGGAAATGAGGATTTTGTAATTAAATTTGGTAAGGTTTAACTGTGGTTTTCTGCAGATCAGGCTTTATGTGGTACCTATTGAGTGCGTCAAAATGAGTCTATATGAGGGAAAAGGGTTAAAATGAGTCTATATGAGGGAAAGGGTTAAAATGAGTCTATATGAGGGAAAGGGTTAAAATGAGTCTATATGAGGGAAAGGGTTAAGGCATGTTTAATTTTCTAATCTTTATAGTCAGGTTTGTTTCAGATCTTATTACAAAGTAAAGATTAGATAGGTTAGGAAAAGATCTATGCTTAACATAGATTTACATTAATTACATAGTTTTTATATTAATGTGACAGAGAAAACTTAAAATATGTGCAGGGGACTTGATAAATGAATAAGACCTCTTCAAGACAATTACTAGGCACTGGTTTAATCGGCAATAGAAAGAGAAAAAAAAAACATTGGGAATGTGGTAGAAACTAACATATTATGGATATGACCAATAAAAGAAGTTGTATTGAGAGATTTTTTTTTTATTTTATATTGAAACTATTGATAAATGTTTTGCCTACAACTCAAATGAAATGGTTGTAACTATAGTATGTAATATGTACACTTGTCTACATTCTTATTAGATAAGTCACATCATCAAAGTATCAAAAAATGCTTTAATTTGCATGCACATATTTTAATGATTTTTTTAATGTTTATTTTTACTCTTGTTAATATAAAGATACACTTGATTTATATAACTTCTTGTTTTCAACTTGTACTCTATTGATTAACGTGAGATATAATATATTTTGGTATTGAAAGGAAAACATGGAATAAATTTAGATATATAATCATGATTGTATTTATAATCCATATGGCTATCATGAATCTGGAATGTACTTTCTGCCTAAAATGATCAGCTGGTTATTACTAGAGGAACGTTTGTATTTATTCTTTCTCATAGAAATCACCATAGTGGATGCAGGAAGTTGATCAAAAAAGTTTTTACTGTCTGAGTCTTCATTAAATTTTTGTCAGTCCATCAATCCCCAAGACTTATGACATAATGAAAATTAATGCAAAACCATTTATAACTATCATGTTAATCTTACATTTGTTATAATTTATAAGCACCTATATTAAATAATATAATACCACAGAAAATCATCATCATCAAGTTCAACAATCTATAAACACTTATTCCTCTCTTTTTGTTACAAAGAGCTGCTTGGGAGTGTTTGAGGCCTTTGGCATAACATGGTTTCATGTAACAATGACTTCTGATTAAACAGTCAGTGACTGGTTCTAAGACAGACCCCATTTGACCTTAGGAGATTTATAGACCTGTATGTAATTTTGGCCAGTCAGTCTATTTTGGCTTAACTGCAGTAATCAGGATCTACATTCTTTAATTGTTTATTTATTGTTGTGTGACCACTTCTCAACCAACTCAAATCGTGAAGTTGAATAATGAGGATTCTTTTTTAGTACAGTATAAACTTTACTTATATTAGGAACACAGAGGCAAATTTTTGGTTAAGCAAACAATTTTCAGGTCTTCTTTTTTTATTCTATATTAATAACTTTATAGCAAATTTGGTTATACGAAATATTGGCTATTATAAGCGTACACTTTGTATGGCCCCTATGAACCATTTTCCAATTTTAGTTGCTTATAAGGAACTGCTGACTGACCCTCAGATACTGGCAAGTGACTTAATTATTGTTCACACCAATACCAATGAAATCACCATTGGTGCCTAGGTTGGACAGTTTGGAATAATAACTGTGTGATTCAGTATATATATTAACTTTTCATCTTTTTATGAGGGAAAATAGGCCAAAGAGATAATCATAGTCAGGGGCTACCAGTATGCAGTGTGCTGAAAATCTGAAACTATGAAGGAATATCAAATACATCAGATTTCATTGTTCGTCAACTCCAAGACATAGCCTTGCACATTACACATTCTGTCTAAACAGAAACAAAATTTCAGATTACTTCAATCAGTTTTCTGATAGCCCAATATAAGATGTTACATTTAGAAGGAAAGCTTAAAGTATGTACCTCCTTGCTTTTTTATGACAATCAATTCTTTTAATATTTTAAAGGTGCTTTGTTAATAATGGCATTTACGTACATGTATATGTGTAAATGGTAGTGAATATGTCATTTGAAACATATTTTAAAAGTGTTTTGTTGTAAAATTTATTTTTGCTATATACATTTTAATAAATTATACAGTTATACATTTTCAATACATAGAAATTACCGGTAAGAAAGCCATTTAAGATTGCTAACATTAAGTCAAGATTTAATACTTAAAAAGTCCCTCTCTCTTTCTCTCTAACCTAGCTCTCTTTCTCCCATACAAAGAGCAACGCAACAACTATGCGTGATATTACTGGTATTTTCTGACAACAAGTCCCATAATTTTGTGTCACAACATCTGTTTTTCAAGTATTCAAATTAATACTCTGTGCATGACCTTAATCAGGGTGAAACAGAAACTGAAATGATCTACCACCACTTTCCGCCCACCCTTCCCTAATATTTTCATTCCTTTAAGTGAAAGTTCTGAAAATACATGAATGTGGATGATAATATGATGCAGTAAATAAACCTATAAAACTTGAAAATATCTATTATTGTAGCATGTATGTATATATACATGTATTTGTATAGTAATTATATAACCAAGTATACTTTATCAGTCAGGGAAGTATATTTTTAAAATATTGACAAAATATACATGTGTATTGTGATAAATATCACAATATCATCCAGAATATTGCAATATCATTTTTTTATATCCATTTCTTATCACCACCTGATAGAATAAGAACTTGCTCCCTTTCAAAATTTACCAAGTGACTGATTTCTTGATCACCAACTAAAAATTAACCACTCTGCAGGTCTGTAAAGGTACTCATTGGATAACTCAGCTGTCTCTCTGAAATCTTGTCATCCTGAAAAAAATAAATAAATGCAGAAATTAAATAATATTACATACTAGATGAAAGAATGGATGAAAATCATGTACCTCTTGACCAGTGACACAGTTGCAGTCTAGAATATATGACTTAATATAATAAATACATTGGTCATTTGAGAAATTAAGTACACATTCACACACACACTTTGCTTGAGTCTGAAATCATTCTTTTAAGTGTAACTTGGTAATGTTTAATTTCATTAATTTTTAAATTGACTCTGTCACATATTTTTATTTATGTGACATTTATCTCATTTTAACATGTTTATTTTGTAAAAGTTACAAATAAAAAGATAACTTTTATAATGTACAATATTCAGTCGGAAAGGTTTTGCACTGACAATATTAACATTTTCTAAATAAAATACGAGTTCAAAAGTCTATTCTAATTCAAGTTGTAATAATTTTTCACCAACAGTAATAGGCCTTTGAGATAGAATATTTTTTTAAATATTTAAATATCTTCCTTAAAATGCAGAATTTAAGTCTAATATTTTTACATATGATGTATATGTTTAAAACAAATCAATATATCAGAAAAAATTTTTTTTCGGAAAAATGTAGTTAGAATAGTTTTGCACTGAGCCCTCAATATACTGTTATCAAATCTAAATTTGCCTAAGTCATTATCAATTATTTATAAGATGTTCACAGTCTTTTCTAAAATTACAAATGGTGGCCATGTTCAGTTTTACAGTTCTCTAGTAACCTTGTCTGTCACATGGGGTGGCAATTCTAATGGAATGTGTCTTTGCCACCTTCTCTCTACTTTCTCTTGATGCAAATGAAAGTATAGTATAGTGTAGGACAAAACACACCCTCACTCACTCACTCACTCAATTTTGTAATGGTGGACAAAACACCCCTCATGTTTTTATAAGGTGTACATGAAGTTCATAAATAGTATATACTCATTAACTCTGTCTGGCAGTCATGAAGCTTGGCAATAAAAGAGTTTTGCACAATTTCTTGTCTTGGTGCAATAACTAACCAGAATGTTCCAGCCACTCCAGAGTTATGACCCTTAAATTGAACTAAAATGGAAAATTTATAGTTTGACCATTAACCTCATCATCATCATCATCATCATCATCATCATCATCATCACACAATTTTGTAATATTGTTAATCAGGGTACAACATATTGTCGATATTTATTATCTAGATATGACCCTGGAAGTAACAAACCAAAAAAGTTTCTTCTTCCTTAATTGGCAAGTGTAAACTTGGTCACAACATTGGTCCCAGTCATTGTGGAGCTCTTGAAGTTATGAACAGTACTTGCCAGTGTCCTACAATCCTTTGTATTTAGTAAACATTATATCACTCATTTTTACTACAATTTTGTAATCTGAATTAAATCAAGTTTTCCATATTAGATGATAAACATTGGTACAAGTAAACTTTGTGAAACAATGGAAAATTTAAAGCAACCAATCACAAGTTTTGCATGCATAATGGGAAGGGTATCTTTTACGATTAGAGATATTTCACAAAGGTCATGACATTGCAGAGGTCATATTACCGGTGTGAAGAAATCCTACATAATGAAAGCAATCTATTTCAAATTATTTCATCACACAATGTTGTTGTTTGCTCAACTATTGTATGTACAGATTCTCTTTAACCTGATCAAGTGAAATTAAAAAAAAGAAGAAAGAATTCATTAAAGTAAACTACAGCTATGGTCTGCATGTATTGATGGGCAAATTGTTTATTAAGATGGAGCTTTAAATGTTGCCTCACAATCAATAATTTACAGTTTGCTGATTGTGCTGCTAATAGTCTTGCTGAGTTGATAAGAAAAAGGTCTTGAAAGACTCAATGCAACAAAAGGCTAACAATCTGGGAGATGTAATTACTTTAATTGTCTTTACTGTCAGATCTTTTTCATTAATTGATACATTTTTACCCAATCAAAGCCATTGTCAACCTCTCAATTTAATTGTTGTTGTTTTCAAAAATGCAGTTAGTCGCTCTGTTTTGGCCTATTCATAGATTTTTGACATCCACAACAAAACTTTTTCAGTCACTATGCCACAAAACAAAATAATTAAGGGTACTGGTATACTGGATTCAATGCTGTCTACAGGTTTTCTGAATGTTAACACAGGCTTGTACATATGTACTTCTGCTCTAAAACCCATCCTTTGAATTGAATGAAACTTCACATAAATGCTTGATAAAAAGCTCATTTTACACATACCCTTGCCCAGTTAGTTTTGGATTATTTTTCACAGAGTCATGGCCTTTATGGAGATGTATCAGTACTGGGTCGTGCCACATCATCATTGTATAAAGGCCGATGTATCTTATTTTGAAAATGAATGACACTGACGTCATTTTTGTTTGACGTGACTTGTGCCGGGTCATTGTACCATGTGTTATAAAAATTAGTGTAGTTTAAATATATGTTGATGTATGAAGATGTATTCTTGACTGTATGCTGGATTTACATCACACGCTACATCTAGGAAAATTCCTTACTGTAGCTTTAATAGTCGTGTTTTTATTCATTTTGTCCATGAACATTTGGCTATACCCTCGTATCTGAGTTGTCAACTTTTTTAAAATTCATGAATATTCATGTACACATTTATCTCCTATTATGAGTATTAATTAGTTAATTGAACTTTAAATGGTATTTGAAACAGTCAAGTTTTCTTTGCCGTGCAGACTGTGCAGAATCTGAGCTACAATTTTATTTGAGCAAACAGAGGAGACCCTTATCAGACAACTGTTTGAGATCTGGACCTGCTAATTGTTTACAAAGGTGTCAAACACATCAGTATGAAGTAAAGGGTTATTTGAGCTTGGATGATGATACAGTTGATGAGCCTCTATTAATAGATCGATATGAACATGCAGAACATTAATTATGTATTCTAAAGATTTCATTGTCAACAATGAATTTGGTACTAAAGTTTTCGAAAATAAAATGAAAATATTCAACAAATATATATAAAATTGATAGTTTTCTTTTTTAGAGCAGGCATTCAATATGGTGATTTTACAATCTATAATGTTCGTATGATTGGAGGGAGCCGCAACAGAATGAAACACATATGGATTATATAAAAAGAAATGTAAGCAAAGCACAATGTGCATTGCTATAACTTCACTACATTTTGGGATAATGGCATGATATGAATTCATACACATTTTAAACTCACACATTTACCAGTATGCATTCTCAAAACATGCATGTATCAATAAGGATAGCTCTAGTGTGCTTTAACCCTTTCCCTCATAGAGGAAACCATGAAAAGACCTATGCGAACAACATAAAACCAGATCAGCCTGCGAGTAACTCGCAGGCTGATCAGGTTTTATGCTGTTCGCTGCTCCTCAGTGGTCTGGAAATGAGGACTTTATAATTAAATTTGATAAGGTTTAACTGTGGTTTTCTGCAGATCAGGCTTTATGTGGTACCTATTGAGTGCGTCAAAATGAGTCTATATGAGGGAAAGGGTTAAAGTTTATTTCAAGATTCAGATTTTTATAATAAAAAAAAAAAGTCAAACAAAAAAACTAAACAAGATGTAAATGCAGCTGGGGGTTTCATTGATATCACATCATCGTCCTTTGTATCAAATCAATGTTTCATCAATACATCAATACTGGCATGTTATTCTTGTAACATAATATGGTTTCTACGCTGACGTCTTTAGGAACATAGGGCATAGTGGCTTGGCCATATCTTTGGTTGAAGAATTAAAAATTGTTTTATTTGTCAGTATTTGGGTACAATATAAACTCTTGGTTTCTCACATAATGAATAATGTTCTACTGAAATTACTTGCTTATAATTTGAATATTCAGAGCTTCTGATTTGCCACAAATTGATAAGGGTGACTTTTGAATCTTTTTCATGTGGACATAATCCTCAAATGACCAGCTACACCCAAGCAAACAAACAAATATATACCCATTTATATGTGTTGCATTCAAAAACAATGGTGGATCTGTTTCTATAAAATGATCAATACCTGACTACAATGAGCTATGCCAAGAACAGAGCAGTATAATGGTAATAATTTGTTATTCAACAATGGTCTCTTATGTAAGACAATTCATCTGAATGTATACAGAGAAGTGGTTGACTTCCCAGAAAGAGTAGTATGCAAATAAGGACTTTAACTTCAGATGGGTAGACCAAATTTACCAATTACATATCGTTGGCTTTAATATCAAAACCTCATAATTATATAGCAATTCTTTTAAAAATCACTTTTTCACATAGCAGGAATTATGGCGCTCTTACATAAATTCTGACAAAACTTTGTACTTCTACACCAATGGGAAATGCTATAAAAAGTCACCTGATGAAATCACGCATACTGATTGGTGCATCATCCTTTAATATCAAAACCTCATACTTTTCAAATATGAGGTTTTGACTTTTGTAATTTGGAAATAATAGTATCATTGAATATATACTATGTATTGATCCAGGGATTATAAGGAAATAATACAAAATACATGTAGCAGTAATAAACAGTATTCAGTTTAATCACATTCTATCGCTGTATATATAATAATTTTACAACATTGAAAAGAGTTGCAAAATAGACAAAAGAGTTAGACCACAAGTTCTTACAACATTAAAATCGGTCATTCCTTTTGAAATACGTGTACAGTTTCAGAGTCTATAAACAAAGTCTAAACATAATGAGAAATGAAAAACAGATAATATAACTATTATTTGATTCTAAGTATTTATATTTATCCGATTGTACTCTCAGTACAGAATAATAGACAGAATGCAAATGAATACCTACAGAATATCAAAATCTGAAGTCGCATTACTGTACATCCTCTAATAAATTTTACATTGGACCATGTTCCATAAAAATGCTGAACTGCACAGATTGTACGTCAAGTTACAATGAAAAGGAAATGGAGGGCAGAATGAATTTTCCCACAATATTTGATGAAATAAACCTTTTATTGTTCACACCTGAAATAGATCCAGTTTTGGGTGTTACACACTTTGTGGCTGGCAGTCCAGGTCCTCATGCTTGCTACCCTGTTGGGTACAGGGTTTTTAATAGACCATTTCACCAGAGGATCGGCAATACCCAGTATAATTCGTTGATTTAAATTGACCAATCAGTAACTGGGGAAAAAATTCTTATTCCCCATTTAACAAGGTGTGAAAGTTTACACCACTAGGTACATTTTGGGAAGTACTCGTTGATTTACTTAGGTTACATCTCATTTCTGAGTAACATGGTCTATTTAAGCATATCATTCAGCTGTCAACCCAACTTGTTTACAATTTTTTGCATTATGCAAATGATAACGGTCTCGCTTTGTGTGTAACAGGATGTATTCATAAATTATTATTATATAAACGTCCCTCAATTGAATTGTAAATACAAATAAAATCGTGTTTTGCTAATCATAATCCACAGACATTAAACCGATACAGACAACATCCTGCAGACAAAGTCTATATTCCCAATTTGTGCATGTGGCTTTTGCATCTTGTCATGCCTCAATGTGATTTTTAAACATTACTTGTTATGCAATTGTTCCAGAACATAGCAATGAATGATCACCATAATTAGGTGACGTCTTTAAAAAGAAGTCAGGGATATTTGATTTCTTTAAAAAATTATATAAATATATATACCTGCTCATGTGATCTGCGCCTAATCTGACCGTGTATACATAGCATTTGAAGATGGTCTTATTTGCGACTCTGGCCAAGAGAAAAGACATTGGTATGGGCATTATACATCATGAAAATATACCACCCTGCTCAGAAAAATCAAACTGGTGAACGAAGACCCACTCATTAATTAACTTTAAATAATTCTATGTTTTCATTTGCATTAAGTGACAGCCTCATGAAAACATCTTTGTATTACGAGCAAGCGTCAAAAGCGTCGAAATGTAGCGCTGGGAAACTTTTTAAGGACAAATACTGTGTGGTTCAATTTAATCTGATTGCATTGAACACTCTACAACAAGAGTTGTTCAAACACTTTTGCAAATGACTTTTTCCCTCAAAGATATTAATAAAAATTTGTCTAGTTACCATCGAAATATGCAAGAATACATAGTTTCAATCTGTTAATCAATTTGATTTAATTACTTATTATACTCATATTTGGATACACCTATAAGAAACTGGTTAACTGCAGAACTCAATGTACTATATGACCTATATTTCCTGTGTGTTTCGGTTTTTTTTAAATTATATTTTCTTTTGTTTTATTCAATTTTGGATGGAGGAAAATATCGCATCGGGCCAGGTCTTGGCTGTAAGGACTGTGCGACAGTACATTGACCTTTCAGACTTCAAAAACTGTACTTGAATCGGTGTGGGCTGGCGCATTGTCATGTAACAAATGGACATGCTGAAGATAGGTTTTTGGATGTACTTTTCTCATTTTTGTTTGCAACTTTTACAGAACCACATTCATACAGAAGCTACCAGACACAATACTGCCTATTGGAAAAAACAACTTGCATGATTGGCCTACAATTTCTAAAGAAAATGGTATTTGTTGAGCAATACTGGGCCTTTTGGCATGCTCCATATCAACTTACCACTTTTGTTCATATCTAATTATGACATCATCATTTTTAGCTCGACTATTCGAAGAATATGAGAGCTTTTGTAGTAGCTATTGCGTGCAAGTTACTATCAACCTTATATCTCAATAACCATTTATGATATTGACTTGAAAGTTTATAAATATGTTCAGGGGCATTAGACAACCAAGGTAGATAACTCTTGACTGAATTTAATATGAATTATGGCCCCTTTTTAACTAAGAAATTTTGATTAAAGTTTTGCATGCAAAAGAAAATTTGGTTAAGTTTTGTGTGCAAGCTACTATCTAGTTTGTATCTCAAGCACCATTCATTGTATTGACTTGAAAGTTTATGAATATGTTTAGGGGCATCAGACAACCAAGGTAGATAACTCTTGATGGAATATATTAAAAATTATGGCCCCTTTTTAACTTAGAAATTTTGGTTAAAGTTTTGCATGCAAGATACTCTCATGCTTTTATCTCAGTATCCAGGCATGCGATTGATTTGAAACATCTTTAATGTGTTTAGGGGTATCATACTTTCATGGTAGATAACTCTTGATGGAATATGTTACAGCCCTTCTCAAATAAGTGTGGAAAACGTGCGTTTAACGCGCGTTTTATGCGCGTTTTATCCGTGTAAAACGCTGCGGTATTGGCACCGCGTTTTAAGTGCGTTTTTTCTTACCGACTGCGTTAAAAGTGTGTTTCTGGTCAGATAAAATACACTAAAAACGCACTTAAGTTCGTTTTTACTGTGGTGAAAGTGTGTTTTTTTATCAGATAAAATACACTAAAAACGCACTTAGTGCGTTTTAACTGCGTTAAAAGTGTTTTTTTTTATCAGATAAAATACACTAAAAACGCACTTAAGTGCGTTTTTACTGCGTTAAAAGTGTGTTTTTTGGTCAGATAAAATACACTAAAAACGCACTTAAGTTCGTTTTTACTGTGGTGAAAGTGTGTTTTTTTATAATAAAATACACTAAAAACGCACTTAAGTGCGTTTTAACTGCGTTAAAAAGTGTGTTTTTTTGGTCAGATTTAATACACTTAAAACACAGTTAAGTTCGTTTTTACTGTGTTGAAAGTGTATTTTTTTGATCAGATAAAATACACTAAAAACACACTTTAGTGTGTTATAACTGCGGTAAAAGTATGTTTTCTGTCCTAATAAGTGCATCTTTTACTTCACTTATTTTCTGTGGTAAAAATATATTTTTTCTTTATCAGAAGCATATTTTTTCTGCCTTCAAAAGATGTTTTTGAGTCAGAAAAATAAAATTAATTTGCTTCAAAAACACACTTCTTTCAGCAAAAGAAGGCATTTATTTTGCAGAAAAAAACACATTTTTCAGCACAAAAATAGGTATTTAAAATGCAGAAAAGATGCACTTTGTAAAGAAAGAATTTTTTTATATCATGATGTTATTTCTTGTTTAAAGGTTTAAAAGTACATCAACCATTTATTTGATGTACATAAAATGTGATTTATAATCATGGAAATCTGTTTTGAAACACATCATTTAATTCTTGAATGCAATTACTGTTTTATTTTCAAATAGAAGCTTTAATAAAAGGTAAAAAAAGGAAGGAAAAAAAGGTCCTGTGAAATATCTTCAATATTTTAAAAATAAATTAACTCCAGCATAAGGTGTGTGTATATGGGTAAAAAAATGTGTAAATAATTTACAAAAAATATGGCTAAATAAATCTAAAGATTATACAGAAAAAGGACTGAGAAGAAAAAAAGATATATGTGTCATTTTTTTAAAAATTTGTTCTGTTCACAAGAAGTGTAAAAAAAAAAAAAACCCAAAGGGAGACAATTAAAAAGTAACCCTGATTATCATTACACTACTGCAACTCACAATCTATTTTTAATCACTACTGCAACTCACAATCTATTTTTAATTTAATTTTCAAAATCATTACCTTAAAAAGTTGGGAGTTATTTTGATATGAAATCAAGGGAAATAATACAAAATTGGACGAGGTACTGTAAAGTTAAGAAATTTAGTTTCTGCACTTTCACAGTTGCTGTCTTCTTATATATGAAATTCAAAGTCAAAGCCTTAGAATAGTTTTCAAGTATGTAGTAAAAAATTATTCTCTGGACTTAAATTCATTGTAATATCAAACTAGAGCTTAGCAGAGTGGCACAAATGCTTGTCTGTTTTACATGTCAACAAAAGAGGCCCATATTTGCGATTTCAAGTAAGAAGACCATAAGGTGTAAAGAGTAAAAAAGAAAAAAAAATTACACAGTGTAGAAGAAATGTAATTGCTTTGAACATACAATTTCAATAAAATTTCTAAGTTAAAAAGGGGCATAACTCCAAACATTTTGCTTTCAGAATAATGCCCCTTGTTTTACAATTGCACCTTGTCATGATTATCAAGCCTTCCAAGTTTTGTGTTGATAACAAAGTTTTCAAGACTTCCTACTTATTAAGCAATTCTGACCTAAATTCTTAGTTTAAAAGGGGCGTAACTCAGAAAATATAGCTTGCAGAATAATGCCCATTGGTTAAAAACTGCACCTTGTCATGATAATAAAGTATTCTAAGTTTCGTGTTGATACCTTTAAAAGTCTTTGAGAAATAAGTTTCATTAAAGTTTTTGCATGACAATGACAATGGCGAGATCATAATAGACTTTTTCTTTGAAACAGACATGCTAATTCAAAAATTGGTCTCGGTAAAAGTTACAGTTCCTGGTTTCTGCATTTCCCAATCTCACCATCTACTTATATTTCAAGTTTTGAAGTAGCCTTGGGTAGTCGATGCTCATATTGTACTGCTTCTGACAGTCAGTCCTGAAGGATAAGGAAAAGCTTACATTAGCTCAAAAGATAAGTAGTATACTTGTCTAACACATATAATATGATCAGGTTTCTTAAATTTCAACAAACAAAAATTCATTTGACAACAAGAAAATGTGTCTCTGCAACATTGATGCCACGCTTGCATAATGTTGGTCACAACATAGTATTTGCCTGTGTATTTAAAAGCTTATTATCTTGATGTACATTTTGTATCAAGTTTCATGATGATGTGAATTCATCTACATCGAAAAAAAAAAAAAAGAAGCTTAAACACAAAGTTAAACCTGAAGCAGGACAACTTATTTCACCATGTTCATTCAACTGTTTAATATATGTCACAGCCAAAAGCATTTGAAAATTAAATAGTTCATATCAAGATGTTCATTTGTAAAAATTTTCATGAAGATGTGATACCATCTTAAAAAAAAAGAAAAAAGCAAAGGCAAACCTGAGGTGTGATGGACGGACACAGAGACTTAAAATCTAAAGACCCCCCCCCCCCCAAACACACACACACCTGCATATGAGTTATAGGCATAAAAAAAATGGATAAAACCTAAGCATACACACACAGCAGCACACTATGGGACATTCTAGTTATTTACGTTGATGAAGTATGTATGCAACAAGTACTTACATAAAGTATGGACACTGTACAGATCTTCACTTCCAGTAACCTGACCTCTAGTAGATGATTGTTCATTTGCTGATGGATGATATAATCTGTTGTAGTCAGCTTTCATCTGTTCAAAAATGGATCAAACAGACACATGCCACTAAAGTAACATGTCAAATCAAGTAATGTGCATGTACTTGCAAATATTGTTTGAATATTGTAATCAAGTCTATTTAATCAATCATACCCTTAGGGTAGTCAAAAGAATGTTACAAAATAATCTGGACTCAAATAGGTACACTTTATTAATATTTATGTACTACCTATGACTCAAGATCATGTATTCTCTTCTGCAACATACTGATCAATTACTAGCAGTAACACTAATGGTGTCTGCTTTCAGATGAATTCATTTGACAGTTTTTAATTATGGAAGAAGTAGCCAGCATTCAGAAAAGGAGAGATGGTGGACCAGTGACCTTAATTTAGTTTCATTCTAATACTTCAAACAATTTTCTAATAATGAGCTATGGTTATAGTGCTAGGAGACGCTGATGACCTTGACTATGATAGCGAGTCAAAGAGAAAAAGAAAACAAATACACAGATATTTAAATCTTGGAAAATTAAAATTCAAGGAATTTATGATGACCTCCTTGCTTTTTACCTCAAATAGCAGTGTACTAGTCTGTGACAGGGGTGCAGGTGTAATATGGCTTGTAACAAGGGCTGTAGTGATGAGGTTTTTGACAGGGGCTTCTGTGATGTGATCTGCAACAGGGGCTGCTGTGTCATGGTGTACCATTGTTACATGGTCTGTAGCAGGGACGGCTGCTCTTACGTCATCTGTGATGTGGCAGCGGGACTCATGTTGTTTGAGAGGTCATTCCTTTTAAGTTATCTTACAGGACAGTTTATCTGAAATCAAGAAATAAACATAAAAAAAAAAACAGTCAATGATGGCTCATTATAGCTAGAAACTCGTCTTATAGGCAAGAGAATCAATGCACAATTGTTTTGTAAATGGATAAAAAACAACAACAAAAAAACACAACCCTCATGCAATGTCAAATAATCACCATTAGTCAATCATTTTCAGAAAATAATACTTAAGAACTAAAAGATTCGGTTGTATGTTTGTGAAATTCAAATTGTATGATTTGGACAATAAATGTCAGTCATCTATCACAATAGGTAGAAACATAATTTATAAGCTGACATAAAATTTCATCAGGTTGATTTGATTAACTTCAAAATAAAAGATGGAGTCATAATGAGGAATTACATATATACCTGCTTCAGAAGGCTATAAGCCAAGAGTCCAAGAGTGTACATGTTAAGCTGAACTTGCATCACTTGTTACACATCTTTCTTTAGGAATTCTGAAATAAAATTCACAAATTTGTAGCTTTTGTAAATCAAAAAAATGTCTGCAGTTTTGTTATTGTTTTTATCCTTAGTTATCGAGGCAAAGTATATATTTATGTATTATAAATATAAATGTGTATTGGACTTATGAAGCTGAAAACTATCAATGATGATCAAAGTATATACTTATGTATTACACATGTGTATTAGACTTCATTATGAAGCAGAATATGATCAATCTACGTAATAAATTACTTACTTACCGATCTTGTAAATGTTAGAGCTCTGTATAGTTTCCCTTGGAATTTGACTTCACAACGTAGGTTAATTGCTGATCTCTATTTTCTTTATACATATGACTGTAAACGTTTAAATTAATACAGCAAACACGTTGAGCAATCAACCATGATTTTGTTTATGTTTACATTTTACGGTTCATGGCGGGTTCACAGTTCAAATTGTAATGACGCATCT
>CM037785.1:60522735-60572735 GCA_021229015.1 Solen grandis
GTTATTTCAGAATGTATTTTATTTTATTAAACATGTAAATAGTATTCACTTTTGTAGATCGTAGTGGAAGATTGACTAATACTACTTAAAAAAAGAGTTAATATTATTATAAATTGTGAAACCGTTTACCTCTGATCTCAAAAATCTTCAAATTACAGATGTTTCATTGTATTAAACATATCATGTATGTGAGTTGTATTAAACATATCATGTATTCACATACAATCACAATTTATCAATCTACACCTCTTTGAAGGATTTATCATGGTTTAAGTGAGCTTTTAATTCATAAGTAAAAGAATATTCCTTTTCAAGGCCATACAAACATCTATACAAACATCTATTCCTTTTCAAGGCCATACAAACATCGCTGTTCATGTCTTTACATGATTATTCAAATTTCCTAAGTAAGATTAACATTACGTAGTTTCAGCACCCAGCCATACCCTGTATACCCTGATAAGTCATTACTTCTATCTTGTTATTCTGACTGTTCCATGGCTATTATGAGGAATACAAATACTTTTTAGGAAAGGTCAACTGTGATACATTATGTGACCGTGTATGACCGTGTCATCGGCAGGTAGGTGTAGACAAAACGAAGGCTTGACCTGGTTCAGGGACGGCTGCTCTGCTGGTGACCCCCACAGCTATGTGTCAACTTATCATAAAGAAATATCAATCTGCAATGGACACCTTCTTTTGAAATGTAGTGACTCAATTATATTTAAGCAAAAAAGACCACAGACTGACAACTAGTGTAAAAGCCTAATACAATAATACACTTTACTATGAAGTTTATGTAAAATGATATATGAAGAAGGTTTAATTACCTTTGATGATATATCAAAATATCATTAGCAATAATTGTGTCCCTCAGATGTCTCAACAAGATTACTGATATGATCCAAAGTTATTTCAATTTATTTTTAATCAAAAACATACACCCATGTACGTACTTTTTTTTTTTTTTAAAAATTTACATAATAAATAATTTGTATATATTATTCAAATTAGTAAAACCTGGGTCAGTAGTCACTTCTGAAAAACTGTCAACCAGTGAACAAAGGCAATATACTGATTCAATTTCCAAATGGCTTTATGAAGAATCTAACTTTAGATATAATAGAAACGTCTAGATTATCTTTAACTAGTTTTCAGTTTGTTTGAGTGACGTTAAGAGTGCAAAAGATTAAATGAAGGCATATCAACACTGTGATTTCATGCCATATATTATCTGATCAGGATCGAGAGATTCAATCATATTCTGGACCGCGAGTATACAACCTGACCAACCTGCAAGTACATGTACAGTACAAGTACAGTACTTAAATATGGATCAGGGAACTCAATGGTTTCTTTAAAATGGGTCAGCATACAATGTAAATCATAAACAACATCACTTCAACAGGAATGATTGATGTTACAGGTGAAAGAATGATGTTTCTGCTGTTTAACTCTAACTTAATATCTCATGAATGTATGTACAATTTTTATGACTTGATGAACATTGACCAACTAAAAATAAAATGGGATATGAAACAATGGACTTATTTCTTTGCTGTGCAGACTGCATAGAATTTAAGCTGCAATATTATATTGGCATACTGTAAGTAATGACTTTGGGTCTGTTCTGCTTGCCAATTTGTGTCAATATGAGTCTATATGATTTAGAGGCTTGACATGCTGTACATGTCTGTACACATATCTGAACAGGAAAAGGCTAAATTGTTTTTCTATTGTTGTTAATAATTGGTTTCAAAGAATTAATTGAATGTTTAATAAATTAATATTTAAATTATGCTAAAATAATGTATATCTGAGAAAGAAAAGATAATAACTGTTTAATGAGACAAAAAATTATGAGCATTTCCATTTAAATACAATTAAGGAGTCATGCAGACAGGCAGTTCAAGTAATTCAGAAATAAATTTGATCCTGTAATAGCCAGTTAATTGAATAAATATTTACTATTTGGTATAAATTATGTAAAAAGGGCCTTGAACTAATCAGGTTTAGAGCCGTACTCCCTTGTTTTGGGTTATTAATGTGTGAAAAATGTAAATAATTAAAGATGTGTGTAAATGAAAATGTTTCAGCTTTCTGAATATAAATCCAGTTTACCTGTGGGCCTAATATTAAATAAGACGTTGAAAATTCAATCAATCTTATTAATTTGTGTATCAACTAAAACCTGTGTCAGCGGTGGAGAGTTTATCATGTTTTGGAACCTGCACACACAATCACCACTGGCTTTCATTTACATTCCTGGTCTGATTGCTGCAAAATTTACCTGTATTTCATTTCTGTCGTTTTAATAATAAACTTACAAAATCATAATCAAAACTGTCATTTACCCAGAATATGTGTGTGAATAAGAGGAAGCGTTTGAAGGGAAAATGAAACAAAGGTTAAATGTTAATGCTGGTTTGAAAGAATGTTTCAAATGTTAAATATCTAAATGAAGATAGCGTTAAACAGACACACACAAAAATGCTTAAACGAGGATGCTACTTTCAAAGCCATGGGGCTGTCATTTATGTGGTTTAAAACCCTTTCCCTCATATAGACTCATTTTGACGCACTCAATAGGTACCACATAAAGCCTGATCTGCAGAAAACCACAGTTAAACCTTACCAAATTTAATTACAAAATCCTCATTTCCAGACCACTGAGGAGCAGCAAACAGCATAAAACCTGATCAGCATGCGAGTTACTCACAAGCAGATCTGGTTTTATGCTGTTCGCATAGGTCTTTTCATGGTATCCTCTATGAGGGAAAGGGTTAACAACAAAGTAGGCAGGTCAGCTTTTCAGTCCCCCCCCCAATAACAACAACATAAAACCTGTGTTAATGGTAATCTGTACTACCTGTATAGAGCAGTCAATCTCTTTTTAGCAGATTTAATATTTTGAGAAAAATATCTTTTATTTAAATTAACTTCCAGTTAACAGCCACTTGTATAAATTGACCATTCTTAAATAAGAACTGTTTGACTGTCAGGACTCTTACTGGGATACTGAAATCTGGAGACCTTGACATTAAGATAACTGACAAAGTGTTGGTGTCCACTTCCATCTATACATACAGGAGATGTTACAGGCAGGAGGAGTCCTTTTCTCAAAAAAAAAAAAAAAAAAAAAAAATGGACAATTAGAACAATTTCCCCACAGTACAGTTGTAAATGCCCTCCAGTACAATGTGAAATCTAGGTTAGCATCCAAGGTACAGAATAATATTGTCCACTGAAAGCCATAAGGGCTCATTAGCATCATATAAGAAGAAGACTTATGGGCCCTTCTGGCTTTCAATGGTCAAATTTCTTTAAATGTAATGATGGTAAATGCATATGTTAAGAGATTGATGTCATTTTACCAGGAACTTACATATGAAAACAACTTAGACTTTTTATAATTTACCAATACTTGAAATTCTTGACATTATTATTTTGTCAAAACATTGAAAGAAATCAATTTGTTAAAAACATGTTCCATATATATTCTTGACACTAATGTCAGTCTGTATTGGTTACAACTGATAAATTCCTCCTGACTGTCAAATTTTATAACAATACTTGGTTGAACCAGGCAGGAACTATGGTAAGTGAAAATGACAGGTTTCAAAAGATTTTAAGAAATCTGAATGCAAGTTCAATTTGAGTGCCATACTGCTCTATATTTGGATTTAAAAATCACTGAACCTAATGAACCACCTTGTTTGTCTCACTTTAAGGAAAATGCTATATTTTCAAGTCTGTCAATTTTTCTTCAACTCTCAATAAGTTTTCTTTTTAGGTTTTCGCCTCTGCAGGGCGAAAACCTATTGTTCTTCTTCTGTTGATTTGTTTTTTTTTTTATTTTTATTATTTTTCCAATTCCACCCATTTTTGTGTCCAGCCTAGCGGCCAGATGAAAAAAGCTACAGCTATGAAATTTTGGGCATGGAGTCATCTTTATCTGAACATGTGCCTAATTGGTCAAACTTTTCACTTTTGTTTCTGATTTAGCCACCAGGGGGCGCAATGCATGTAATCACTGTTTTGCTAATAACTCAAAAATTTGAAACCTGATTTAGATGCGGTTTTTTACATAATGTTCCTTGTTGACAGCCCAAACAAATATGATGGAAATCTCATCATCGAGTACGGGAAAAAATTGTTCTAGGAGAGGTTGAATGTTCGAACCTTAGAAAAAAGTGAAATAATGAGGGTAGGTCTACGAAAAACCTTCCCACTTTTGTTAGAGATCAGATAGAAGAATTCTGTTTGCTGCATACGATTTGCAAGACATATACGCACAAAATATATGGGGTGGCGAATTTAGGAAATGCGTGGTTTGTCCTCTAGAAACGGTCAAACTTCACTAAATTTTAGGAAAAATTAAAATTTAAAAAACATGTTTTTGTCGCTCCTGACTTTATTTTCTGTTCATTCTTCATGATATTTTCACACAATATGTATTTTCATGTTTGAAAGGGCCTCACAATAAAAAAATTAAAAAAACATTGAAAAGGTCAAGGTCATATTACGATTATTGTGTTTTTATTCGGCCACAAATAGCTCCAAAACTAAAAATATTTCATTGAGAGTATATGAACAAAAGTTTTAGTTCTTAAAGAGCTCTTTCCAGTGATGTTTAGTTTTGGAAGATCGGACTTGATTTGGTCATTATACGGCAGTCCAAAGTTTGATCCTTTTTTGGAATAATTGTAAATCAGGTTTTATGCTTCAAATTCTGATACACAAGAATAAAAAGTTTGACTTGTGCGACTAGTATACTTGATTGAACTATTTGCTGCTTTGCTAGGTACCAAACAGTAAAATTTTAATAAATTTTCTATCTCATTTTGCCGCTAGGGGGCGCTTTTCTTGAAATCATTCTTTTGCTTATAACTCAAAAAGTTGAAGCCTGAACCAACTGCGGTTAATTGAATTATGTTCCTTGTTGATAGCCTTATAAAATATGATAGTTTCTAGGTATGAGTGGCTGAAACTTTTTGAGCTAGTAACGGAAGGTTGAAAGTTCGAATCTCGTAAAAAAACTGCAAATGAGGGTAGGTCTACGAAAAACCTAGCCATTTTTGTTAGAAATCAGATAGAAGAATTATGTTTGCTGCAAATGATTTGCAAGACATATACGCACAAAATATTTGGGGTGGCGAATTTAAGAAATGCATGGTTTGTCCTCTAGAAAAGGTCAAACTTCACTAAATTTTAGGAAAAATTAAAATTTCAAAAACATGTTTTTTTGTCGCTCCTGTCTTTATTTTCTGTTCATTCTTCATGAAATTTTCACAAGTTATGTATGGTTATGTTTGAAAGGGCCTCACAATTAAAAAGTTAAAAAACATTGAAAAGGTCAAGGTCATATTACGATAATTGTGTTTTTATTCGGCCCCAAAGTGCTCCAAATATAAAAATATTTCATTGAGAGTATATGAACAAAAGTTTTAGTTCTAAATAGTTCTTTCGTATAATGTTTAGTTTTTGAAGATCGGACATGATCTTTTCATTTTACGGCAATCCAAAGTTTTTTTTTTTTTTTTAATCATTTAGGATAATTAAATTTTTTATCATTTTTTTTCTCATTTTGCCGCTAGGGGGCGCTTAGCTTGAAATCACTCTTTTGCCTATAACTCAAAATATTAAAGTCTAATTGAAATGCGGTTTTCAGCATTTTGTTCCTTGTTTACAGCACCACAGAATGTGATGTGATGTGATGATAGGGTATGGGAAAATATTTGCGCTAGAAGAGTTTGAATGTTCTAACATTGCAAAAAAAAAAAACTGTGCAAATGAGAGTAGGTCTTCAAAAACCTTTTCGTTCTGTTTCATATTGAAAATTGTGGCTGAGTTGAAAGAAAGTGTTCAAGTTGATTAGGTTAAAAGCGAAAACCGAGATACCGCTTGCGGTTCTAGTTTTACTTGTACTTCTGTCTTATTTTTAAACATAAGTTTAAACAAAAATTTAGATAATGAACAAATCACGAAAATTTACTTTCCCAGACAAAACACAGAATCATTATCATAAGGATTGGCAGTTTGCAAACAGACACAAGAATAGCAAAACAAGAGTATCAAAAGAAATATATCTTGTGTGTGTTAATTAAAGCAGCTTGTTAGTAGCTGATCATAAGAAATAAACAAGAGGGCCATGATGGCCCTGAATCGCTCACCTGAGTACCATTGCTTCAACTGATGTCAAGGTTTTTAAACAGACAAGGATTCTGATATAACTTAATCTAAAACATTTTACCCCTGACAATACTACACATCAAATATCTAAGCAATGGGCCATATGGTTTCAGAGAAGACTTGGGCGCAGGGTCATTTATCACCGTAGGGCCAAGACTTTGAAAATCTTTGTAATAAACCATTAGATGCAACTACATATCAAAAATCTTAGCTCTAGGCCTTATTGATTCATAGAAGAAGATTTTTTAAGATTTTCCTATTTAACTCTATGTAAAACAAGTGACCCCTGGTGTGGGGTCATTTATCACCATTGGGCTATGATTTGTACAATCTTGGTAGTGGCTCATAAGATGATGCTACATACCAAATATCTAAGCTCTAGGCCTTATGGATTCATAGAAGAAGATTTTTTAAGATTTTCCTATATAACTCTATGTAAAACAAGTGACCCCTGGTGCGGGGTCATTTATCACCATAGGGCTATGATTTGTACAATCTTGGTAGTGGCCCATAAGATGATGCTTCATACCAAATATCTAAGCTCTAGGCCTTATGGATTCATAGAAGAAGATTTTTTAAGATTTTCCTATATAACTCTATGTAAAACAAGTGACCCCTGGTGCGGGGTCATTTATCACCATAGGGCTATGATTTGTACAATCTTGGTAGTGGCCCATAAGATGATGCTTCATACCAAATATCTTAGCTCTAGGCCTTATGCATTCATGGAAGAAGATTTTTTAAGATTTTCCTATATAACTCTATGTAAAACAAGTGACCCCTGGTACGGGGTCATTTATCACCATAGGGCTATGATTTGTACAATCTTGGTAGTGGCCCATAAGATGATGCTACATACCAAATATCTAAGCTCTAGGCCTTATGGATTCATAGAAGAAGATTTTTTAAGATTTTCCTATATAACTCTATGTAAAACAAGTGACCCCTGGTGCGGGGTCATTTATCACCATAGGGCTATGATTTGTACAATCTTGGTAGTGGCCCATAAGATGATGCTACATACCAAATATCTAAGCTCTAGGCCTTGCAGTTTTGCAGAAGAAGATTTTCAAAGTTTGCATTTTTAAAATCTATTTTTAGCTCCTGTGACCTAATTATAAGTTTAAAGATTAACTCAGCAAGTTTAAACCTATGTTATTCAACATAATAAGCATATATTCACTTATTATCTTGAATAAAATATGTTTGAATAAACTCAGCGGGAGTTTATTCAATGTATTGCACGGGAAAACATTATTTTTCATGAGGAATCTCAAGATACATTCTTCAACATAGTGCCAGGTAGACAGACTTGTTGTTAACCCTTTCCCTCATATAGACTCATTTTGATGCACTCAATAGGTACCACATAAAGCCTGATCTGCAGAAAACCACAGTTAAACCTTACCCAATTTAATTACAAAATCCTCATTTCCAGACCACTGAGGAGCAGCGAACAGCATAAAACCTGATCAGCCTGCGAGTTACTCGCAGGCTGATCTGGTTTTATGCTGTTCGCATAGGTCTTTTCATGGTTTCCTCTATGAGGGAAAGGGTTAAGTAATTAAAATGTTCTGCACATGAAGAGAGTGCATGTGCAAAGAGTGAATGTGAAAAATGAATTTCTAAATAGGACTTAGGTATAGGTTTTATGATTTTAATATTCTAAATATTATTACTGTTTAAAATGCTATTGTCTGTGATAGAGAGAACACCATTTTTTTAAAAAAATAAACAGATGTTGCATTGAATTTGGGTGACCATGCGTCTGTAGATGGGTATTGATAGAGGTGATATTCACAGTTGTAAGTATAATTCTTGAGTCAATCACCAACTATGCTTTAACATAGATTTCCAAGAAATTAACACTGAGCTATTCTATTCCAAGTATTCTGACTGGCCTTTACAGAAGAAGCTGTATTAGTGATAGAAATCGCCGTTATCGGTTCAACGATATAATTGATATCTTTCACATTAATAAATGCTTGAACCAGAAGTTAAATTCAAGAAAGGTGTTTATTTATACACAGTTTCATAACTTCATAGTTTCAACACAGTTTTAGCTTTATAATGCTGAAGCAGCCAATAGGTTAAGGGTTTGGGAACATGACCCGACCCCCAGAATTGGGAAAAATTAACACCGTATTATATATACTGGTATTAAATAAAACAACAACAAAAAAAATATTTGGTTCATTCAATCCTTGTATCATTCGGACTCGCTACTTTCGATCCCAAACACATGAAAAAATGGCAATAATTTTTTTTTTTTCATTTTTTTTGTTGTTTCTTGAATTGAGAATTTTCTCCATGAAAATAGGAAAAAAACATACTTTTTACGATTGGGAACACGACCCAGTATCAGTCGTCAAAACGAGCTAAAAAAAAAACAAAAAAAAACCTGAGGTTATACTTAGTCCTGGACCTTTATTATTTAAAGGTTTTCCTATTGAAACTGGGGAAAAATCAGGAGATTCCAGACTGATGTATAGTGTACACTAGACAGACAACACATGATATGGTATGGTATAAAATTTTACGACATCATCGCAGAAAAGATGTATATGTAAATCGATTGTCTCTCTTAGGTAAAGTAAATGATCGTCTGCGACAATCAGAACATCACTAATCTGCATGGTTCAGTAGAACAGGAAGAGGATCTCTGGCAGAGTCATGTTGTTTAATTTATTAATGAAAGCCCTGCAAACATGGATACAGAAAATGATGTATTTTTGTATACTTCACAAAGCTCCCTAAACTATGGCTATCATGATTTACATACAATCTTCAAAATAACCAGGTCTAATCAGTCTTGCCTTGATAACAACATATCTTGTCTGTAATCTTGTAATCCTCACATATCATATCCAATCATGTTATTAAAATTGTAACAATGCATCATTAAATTTTTATTATATAAATCTGTGTCTGAAAAGGTTTATCACAATTATCATGAAAAATAAAAAAATGATGTCACATTTTATATACACAGCTATGAATTTACTATTTAATTTCATAATGTTTTAAATACACATAAGTCTTGCAGTTCATTATTCTGTTAAATATGATCATAAATATATGGCTGTGTATATCTGAATCTGAGAGGAGATCCCAATACTGGGTTTTACACAACAGAATATATGCAAATGTGATTGTTTGTCCTGAAACTCATAATGACAACGTAGCCTTCCCAACTTATTAAAGAATTACTCAATTATACCATACCTCTGCAAGATAAAATCCTAATAGGTCTATCTATTGTAGTAAAGCAGTGAAATGAACGATCTGAAGTAACACTGACAATGTTTAATTGACACTAGAATGAACATAAATCGTGACAACACATAGATCCAACTGTCTTGTAGAATGCAAAACATTGGGGGTAACTAATATCACATGTACACACAAATCCATGCATAAGATGTGTGGCAGAAAAAAATAGGTCAACAATTTGACCGTTTCCCCCCGCATCGCGTAACCTCCCCCAAAATAACCCGCCAGATGCAATATTGTGTTCTGTGCCTTAAGCATCTGCATAAAGTTACTAAGAAAGAAAACTTACGTTTTAGTTTGAATGATCATGAACTTGAACTTCTTTTCATAATCATATCTGCGTACACTACTACCCGTACATGTGTTCCACGGCGACCTAGATTTAGACCAATAACAACACTGGAATTAGTCAGTCAATTTGACGAACGGAAATAAACAACACAGAAAGTGTGCTCTGGTTTCCATTTCACATATCTATATATCGAGCAGAGCCGGGCAGCATTGCTTCACGGGACCTAACGAGTAGCATTCGTAAGGTTACGTATCGATTTGGCGCCGCTACGAAACAACATTATGCACACAAAGTATCATGGTTATTCATTAACCATTCAGTAGTTGTATTCTTTGTGTTTGAAAATAATTACAATTGCATATTTTGCGAGAATTTATGGTGAATCCATCAAAATTTGATAAATCTAAAAATAGTAATATTTCTGGGGAACACCGCATAGTAGGTAATCAAAACACTGAGAGCACAGTCAGAAGCTTCTTCTTCTTCTTCTTCTTCTTCTTCTTCTGTTTACTGCCCACATTTAACATATTGAATATACTGGTAAGAACAGGCATGGTTAAAAACAGGGTAAAAACAATGATTAGTGATTTAGTATGTGAGTGATGACACTCGAGATTTGAATATCTCAAGTGACTCAGATGAGGCTATATCCGGCGGCAGTTTGTTCCAGTCTTTGGTTGTGTTTACGATAAATGACCATTTTCAACAATCTTTAGTAGCGGTTTGTTGTGCGTAAGCATGGCTGTTAGTATGTCTTGAATGTCTATTTGACTTTTGAAGATAATTTTCTTTTTTAATCGCGACCATGTTGTTAACTATTTTATAAAACATTTAAGTCTAGCTTCTTTTCGTCTGGTTTGGAGACTTTTCCATCCTAATTCTTGTAACATTTGACTTACGTTTGAACGATTCCTGATCTTCTGTTTGTTCTTCTTCTTTTTGATTTGGTTTTGGTTGTATGGATCCCATACGGTTGTTGCATATTCTAATTGGGGTCTGACTAAAGTTTTGTATGCTTGTTCTTTGACAGATTTGGAGTTAATTCGTAAATTTCTATGCAGGAATCCTAGGCTTCGAATGGCTTTGCTTGTTATGTTCTGGATATATTCACTCCAGTCTAGATCTTAGTGATTGTACATTCAAGATATTTTGTTGATGTTTCGTGTATGTCCATGAAGATTATAATTCCATTTGATTGGGTTTTTCTTCTAACTGACGGAATGACACTGCATTTCTCTGGATGAAATTCCATTTTCCATTTTTTCCCACGTTGATAGTTTGTCCAGGTCTGATTGGAGTTTATGGTAATCATTATCTGCTGCAATAGTAAGGTAAACAACAGTATCATCTGCAAATAATCTAACAGTCGAGTGAAATGTTTCTGGTAGGTCATTTATGTAAAATAAAAATAAGCTCGGCCCTAGTACAGATCCTTGGGGTACTCCAGATTCTACGTTGACTCTGTCTGAGGATTCCACATCAACTAATACTACTTGTGATCTATAAGACAGAAATGTTTTAATCCACTTGTTTATCTTTCCTCTGATGCTATAATGATGGAGTTTATGGAGTAATAGGCTGTGGGACACCTTATCAAAAGCTTTTGAAAAAGCCAGTATGAGGAGGTCTGTCTGTTTTCCCATTTCTATGTTTTTGTAAGGTCATCTATGCATTCAAGTAGTTGTGTTTCACATGAACGTTTATTCCTAAATCCATGCCGAAGGGGGTAAAGTATATTGTTGGAATCAGCATGTTTCATTATATTACTGGTAACAATGTGTTCCATGATTTTACAGCAGATACATGTAAGTGAGATGGGTCTATAATTTGCTGGTGTGTATTTTTGACCTTTTTTAAATGCTGGTGTAAAAATTGCAGTTTGCCAGTCATTGGGTATTTTTCCTGTTGTCATAAGGACATTGAAAATGATTGTTAAGATCGGTGCTATTTCTATTGCAAGTTCTTTGAGTACCATTGGTCTTATGTTGTCTGGACCTGCAGCTTTATGTGGTTTCAGATTTTTTAACTGTATTTCTACCCCCTTATTTGTGATTTCAATATCAGCTACTATCTGGATACTTACCTGGTGTGTCTATCATGAAGTTCTGCTTAGAGAATTTTCTTCTGGTGATTGGATTAGCTGCAGAGAAAACTGACTGGAACTGTTCATTTAGTAAGTTTGCCTTCTTTTTGGGATCAGTTTCAAGTTTGCCATTTGCTCTCAGGGGTGCAACTCCACTTTTGTCTTTCTTTTTATGTTTGATGTATGTCCAGAATCTTTTTGTAACACTAAGGTTGTCATTTGTGTCCTCAGGTGTAATAATGTCTTCAATATATCTCCAATATGATTGTCTGGATTTTCTTTGTACCATCTGTTTTATTTCTTTAAATTTTTTAATGTCAGAAGGATGGTTTGATTTCTTTTTCTTTTTGTAAGCTCTGTCTCTCCACCTTATCAAAGTCTTTATTTCTTTAGTCATCCAATGATTCTTATCTTTAATTTTGCATGTTTTTGATGGGATATGTTGGGTTGTTCTTTTTTCTATGCCTTCTTTAAAGATTTTCCAAAGTGTGTCGACATTTGCTTTTTTGATTACGCTTTCTTTTTGTATACTCTCATGTAAAATTTTCATGTCTTCCTTCATGCTATTCCATTTTGCTTTTTTATATAGTGGAATTTTCCTAGGTTTCTGATGGTTAATTTGTGGGCTTGAGTTAAATTCAAAGTATACAATATCATGTTCTGAAATTCCTGGCATAACTTCTGTTCTCATGATTTTGGTAGGGCTATTTGTAATCAGGAGATCAAGAGTGTTATTGATTCTTGTTGGTTCTTGTACAAGCTGAGTAAGACCATTATCATCAAGGATGTCTGTGAATTAATAGTGCAAATCTGAATGCTGTGTCCCTTGTCGTAAAGTTTTGTTTTCCCAGTTCCAGCCTGGCATATTGAAATCCCCTCCAATAAGTAGGCATGCATTTTTTTTGACTGCTCTTTGTAATGAAATTTCCGTTTCTGTAAGGCTTTCTTTGCCTGAAGTTTTAGGGTTGTAATATGAGCATATATAAATATCTTTTGTTCCTTTCTGCTGGATTACGTGCCCATATAATTTCACAGCTTGTATCTAATTCGCTAATTCGGGACATTCTGAACTTAGGAATTTATTGGTAGTGGCAATGAGAACCCCTCCCCCATTTCTATCCCTCTTTCTATCTTTACGGCATATGTTATAATCTGGTGGGAATATCTGACTGTTTTGAATTTCTGGGTCAAGCCAAGTTTCTGTTTGGTTTAGTACTGTCTATTAGGTTTTGTAATTGGTGTTGTTTGTTTCGGATGGACTGACAGTTTACATTTATGATTCTCAATGGGATAAAAGGTTTACTGCTATTTTTGATTTTGCTACGCTTAGGTGTTGAAGAGTGTCTTGGTTTTAACACGGATCTGTTTCTATCATGTTTAAGCTTTCGTCTAGTGGGCTAAAGCTGTTACTAGTAGAAATGGAAGTTTAGCCATAGCTAAAGGTATTTTAATTTGGGCTGTTACAGATAATACAGTCCCACCTAACTGAAATATTTTCATCTGCTACAAGGAACTATGGGTTTTGCTGTTGATATATTGGCAATTAACGTGAAACCACTGGTCACATGTATCACATCTTACTGCTTTGTCATCCCAGGTGACAGGGATGGTTTGCAGTTCTCTCTCTTCGTCTTGTAGTTTGGCGAGTTCTGTCTCTTTTGTGATGTAGCACTCCTTGTAAGTATCCAGTAGAAGTTGTTTGGTAATGGCAAGGCTTAGGAGTTGACCTGGATGTACACCGTCACTTTTGTTTATTGAGATGTTGATGCTTTTCCTGTATCCTCCCCTTTTTATTTTCCTGTTTCTGAAGAAGTATTTACTTGTTATTATTGTATTTTTGTTGATGGAATTGTTCAGAGAGATGATTTCGTTGTTAAGTTTTTCTATTTGTTTTGTTACCTGGAAGTCGTCTGGTTTGAAGATCTCAATTGATTGGTGTCTTTTTGATTTATTGTAGTTGCGAATGGATAGGATGGGGCAGTCCACAAATTTAATTTCTGCACCAGGATATACTGATTGATGATTTTAATAACTCTTCTGTATTGCTCAATTATGTCGTTGACAGTTGCGAAGTTTTGAGGTCTTAAATGGATTTTCCTTTCTTATATGTAATGTCACAGGTTCCTGGCCACAGGTAGATGACTACCTGGTTGTGTCTATGTAATGCTTTAGGTATTCTCACTTCAATTAAACTGATCAACTTAGAAGTGCTAGCGCCGGAGATGCACTAGGATTCAATTGGGAATTCACTGTTCTTGCAAGCGTTCCTTAACGTGAACCCTTTACTGTCTGAGACAACGATCGGTGTCTTGTATTTGAATCCAGACGGTGTTTGAGGTTGTTCAGCAATGTACTTTCTCAATTTCTGACTCATTTGGCTTCAAGATTGCTGCAGAGAATGATCGATGTTGACAGTTTGATTTACCGGAAGTGATTGATTTCCTTTGTTGTCAATGTAAACTTTCCCGCCAGGAAGAACGATTGGAACAAAAAACCACCGGATATTGATTAATTGCTGATTAAGACTTATTTAAAGAGAAAGATCAAACAGAAGCAAATAAAAACAAATATGTAGACAAATTCGAAAAGAAAATTTTGCAAAGTATATCGTATTTTGAAGAAATATTGGACCTTTCAAAATTTGACGTCTATCGTCTTCGACGCATGCGCACCCAACCCGAAAGGCTTGACTTGACTATTTGAGTTTACCGTCGCTTCGACAGTATTTCAGTCATATAGCGACGTCCAGCTAATTACAGGTAGAGGAAGACCCCGAATGCACGGAGGCATCCGGTTAGAACCAAGAAGCGAAAGATAAAATGTGTGAATTATAAAGCCAATCCTTTTTTTTTTTTTTTTGTGGTATGTATGTAAAAATTCAGGGAAGTTATATCTTATTAAAACAGCAGGTAAGACAGATTATTTTATTCATTGGCCTCTGTCAAATTAAACAAAATTGGATTAGGAATAGTGGTTCTTAGTATTGATCCTCTCAGTACCTTTAATACTTCATGAATTTGCTGCAGACAGAAATAATTTTAATAGAAAAGCAAGAAAATGTGACAAGATAAAGTTATTGTTCTTTGTCACTTCACATTCCCATGTGTAAATTTCACCATACCAGTAAGTAAAAGAGATGAAGGAAGGTAGAGTTATTGTTCTTGGTAAGTAAAGTTTGACCCTTGTATAAAGTATAAACTCAATCCCTAAAGTACTTTCTGAGTTGTGACATACAGATGCGACTAGAGACACTACAGTCATTTGAGACTCAACATGAAAATTCGTGTGTCGTTTGTCATTCATGTAGAATTTGTTTAATACTACTATGCAGACGCATCTTTGTTCACAGCAATTGAACGTTTTCATTAATTATTGTTGTCCATTTTGTATTATTTTCAAATGCTGCAACTATTATCCCCACCTTTAAAATTAAAAATACACACCGTTAAATATGTGACAGTGCTCAATGAGTCCTTTTTTAATTTTATTTTCCTCTATTTGAGTGTTAAACTTTTTATTTTTATTTTATATGAATGATTTAACGCCATTTTATGATATCAAAGGCTAACAGTTGGTCAGTTCATCTAATAACTCTTTCCCGGATTCTTACAGTACTGAAATTTTAGCACGCATCACTGTAGTTAACTAAGAACAGCGATGGAAGACGAATGACCATCAGAAAGAAATCTTAGGTCATTCATCAAGGAGGCCGTGCCCAATCCACAACCTTTGGCTTCACAGCCAAACGCCACCAAGGCCGTTTTTTTAGCTCACCTGAGCACAACGTGCTCATGGTGAGCTTTTGTGATCGCCTTTTGTCCGTCGTCCGTGCGTGCGTCCGTCCGTCGTCAACAATTTGCTTTAAACAACATCTCCTCATGAACCGCTGAAGGGATTTTGACCAAACTTCTCAGGAATCATCCTTATGATGCCCTCTATCAAAGTTGTACAAATTATTCAGATTGGTTAAAAAAGTAGGTCACAGGAGCTAAAAATAGATTTTAAAAATGCAAACTTTGAAAATCTTCTTCTGCAAAACTGCAAGGCCTAGAGCTTAGATATTTGGTATGTAGCATCATCTTATGGGCCATTACCAAGATTGTACAAATCAGCCCTACGGTGATAAATGCCCCCGCACCAGGGGTCACTTGTTTTACATAGAGTTATATAGGAAATTCTTTAAAAAATCTTCTTCTATGAATCCATTAGGCCTAATGCTTAGATATTTGGTATGTAGCATCATCTAATGGTTCATTACCAAGTTTGTTCAAATCGTAGCCCTACGGTGATAAATGCCCCCGCACCAGGGGTCACTTGTTTTACATAGAGTTATATAGGAAAATCTTTAAAAATCTTCTTCTATGAATCCATAAGGCCTAGAGATTAGATATTTGGTATGTAGCATCATCTAATGGTTCATTACCAAGATTGTTCAAATCATAGCCAAACGGTGATAAATGCCCCTGCAATAGGGGTCACTTGTTTTACATAGAGTTATATAGAAAAATCTTTTAAGATCTTCTTCTATGAATCCATAAGGCATAGAGATTAGATATTTGGTATGTAGCATCATCTAATGGTTCATTACCAAGATAGTTCAAATCATGACCCTATGGTGATAAATGCCCCCGCACCATGGGTCACTTGTTTTACATGAGTTATATAGGAAAATCTTTAAAAATCTTCTTCTATGAATCCATAAGGCCTAGAGATTAGATATTTGGTATATAGCATCATCTTATGGTTCATTACCAAGATTGTACAAATCATGACCCTATGGTGATAAATGCCCCCGCACCATGGGTAACTTGTTTAACATAGAGTTATATAGGACAATCTTTAAAAATCTTCTCCTATGAAACCATAAGGCCTAGAGATTAGATATTTGGTATGTAGCATCATCTTATGGTTCATTACCAAGATTGTACAAATCATGACCCTATGGTGATAAATGCCCCTGCAATAGGGGTCACTTGTTTTACATAGATTTATTGGAAAATCTTTAAAAAATCTTCTTCTATGAATCCATAAGGCCTAGAGATTAGATATTTGGTATGTAGCATCATCTTATGGTTCATTACCAAGATTGTACAAATCATGACCCTACGGTGATAAATGCCCTCGCACCAGGGGACACTTGTTTTACATAGAGTTATATAGGAAAATCTTTAAAAATCTTCTTCTAGTATGAATCCATTAGACCTAGAGCTTAGATTTTTGTTTTTGGTATGTAGTATCATCTAATGGTTCATTATCAAGATTTTCAAAATGGTGGTCCTTTGGAGATAAATGACCCCGCACTAAGTCTTCTCCTCTGAAACCATAAGACCCAGTGCTTATATATTTGGTGTGTAGTATTGTCAGTGCTAAAATGTTTAAGATTGAGTTATATCAAAATTATTGTCTGTTTAAAAACCTTGTAATCAGTTGTAGCAATGGTACTCAGGTGAGCGTTTCAGGGCCATCATGACCCTCTTGTTTGTGAAACCCATGGTCTCTATATGGGCAGATTCAGACGAGTCCCAACAGTAAATAACATCCCTGAATTCATGACCCAGTCGATTTACATGTAGATACAAGCAGTGCACTACGAAAAGCTTAATATAGTACTGTTGATCTATGGCGTATTAAAATTTTGTAAATAAATTGAATTCCAGAGCAGGAGATATAATGGTCCGGACCAGAGTGAGAATCCGGTGGACATCTGTAGAGTATTTTTATATTAGGATGCAAAATATACATGTTCAACACTTATGGATTAAATTCTTATTCTACAAAAATACATATAACTGCAATATGTAGAAATTCTAGTTATGTTCCTTTATACGCACGTTCGTACGTAATGCGCTGTATTGGGCGCAACGCACTTAGCACGGGGACATTACAACTTTTCCAGCGCCAGTAGCCTCTTGGCTTTAACTTTTATTCCAGTTAACCCCCTCCCCTAATTTAAAAAGAACGGGCTGTAAGTATATTTAAACAGTCATAGTATAATGACATTAGCGCAAATAATACCTTATTCTCATATAAATCATTCAAAACACAAATAGAACACGAATATTTTTAGAAACATTACCCAAAAAGTATAGGAATGCACTATCAAGACTTCGCCTGTCATCACATTCGTTGAGAATTGAATCTGGTCTTTATGGTAACAATAGAACTGAACCTAACCTATGTACTGCATGTAACTCTGGAGGAACAGTTCCATTTTATATTTAAATTTCCTTTATATAGAGACCTACGTAATCAATATATTAGTAAAAACTATTGTAACAGGCCAAGCTTTGTAAAGTTTTGTCAACTGATGCAATCTTCTAATAGGTTAGTATTATTGAAATAAGGGAATCTTGTGCATCGCGCATTTAGTATGCGCATTTCTTTTATTAACTACATATCATAGATACGCCCATCAATATCGAATATATTAACTGTATTTTGTTCCATGATGGATAACTGATTTTTGCTAATGACTAATTTAATCATGAATATCTTTCAACTTGTATTAATTATTTGCCATCCTCTTCATGCAGAAAATAGTCACCATTGTAGCACACTACTTTGTAGCAACCTTGTTTAAAGCTAAGATGTATTATGTGGTTTGTATGCAACCAGAAACTTGTATAGATTTACGTTGCGTACTAAAATATTTTGAATCTTGAATCTTTAAAAGTCGCACATAAGCCAGTAATAATGCAGCAGTAAAGATAAAGTAACTAAATTAACGGCTTTATTTTTGATAATTTTTTATCCAAGAATCCAAGGACTGGGAGATGCGGATTGACCTAGGGAAGAAACTAAGATTTTCAGAGGAAGTGGCCCATACAACCCTCAGACCTGAAACAGTGAATTGGTCAAAAGCAACGAATCGGGTTATCCTAGCTGAGCTCACTGTGCCGTGGGAAAAGAGGATAGATAAATCCCACAAGCCGGAAAAAAATAAGAACGAGGAACTTGCCTCTGTAGAGGCAGAGGTTGGAAGACATTGGTCATTTCCGCAGATGTTGGCTGTAGAGGCTTTCCATCACAGTCTGTATGGAGAATGCTAGGTACGTACGTTGGGCATAAAGGGAAGAGTCAGAAAGACTCTGGAGAAGACAGCTGAACGATCATCTAGTTCGCTCTTATTATGCCGTTATGAGCCAGTTTGACAGCTATCGTAGACGAGGTAGTGATTGGCCATCATTACCTGCCCCGCCACGCCGAGGATGTACCAAGTGTAAGGGAGAGAAACATCTGTTGACGGCTGATCACGTCTACGTTCAGCACTTTACCTATGTTTTCTCATCTTATATTTTGTTATTCCAGTGACTTCCAGGAATAGACTGGATGACAACAGAGAAAGATTGGTGACGCTGAAGATACAGATGACAACAAGGAACAGACTAGTACACGGTGTACAGTGGGCTGGCATCCCGCTGTACTGTCCCTGAGAAGAGACAGTCATCAGGGAAGCTACAACAAATGAACAGCATCAATACACCCGGAGCCTTCCGAGATCAATGAGGTCGTGAGAAAGGTACGATCTTATTCAGCCCGGGCCCAAGTGTCATAACATACAAGTTGTACCAGAAATGCACAAAACTCCTAAAAAGACTGTTCTCACTCTTGCGGATTGTTTTGCGTGAGGGATCGTCTTAACATGCTGGCAAACTGCAAAAGGATGTCTGGCACCAATAGAGAAGAACTCCAAGATCATCAGCCAATTCCGGACCATCTCGTTGTTGAGTGTTTATGGGAAGATATTCTTCTCCGTTATTGCCAAGCGATTGACATCATACATATTAGAAAGTACGTTGCACACTAAAGAAAGGAGGAATGATGAATCCCAGGATTCTCGGATGCGTCGAACACACAAGTGCACTTACCCGGCTACTGTATGAAGCTAGGATCGACCACATGGATTTGACAGTAATCTGACTTGATCTAGTCAATGCATTTGGCTCAATACCACACCAGCTAATCAAGTCTGTCCTATAGCACTACCCATATTCCACTGATTCCAGACAGTGAAAGAAACCTCACCATGAGCTACATAAGTACAATCAGTCGAGGTTTTCTTGCAAATAGTACACAACAAACTAGTTACATCTAGAGAAGGGGATTGTCACAGGATGCATCATCTGTGCCATAATATTTGTGATGGGAATGAACACGATCATCAAAGTAGAAGAGAGGGAATCAAGAGGCTCTAAGACAAACCCCGGAATCTGTCTACCTTCAAACAGGGGATTCATGGACGACATGATTGTCACCACTAAGACCCACATTCAGGCAAGATAGATCCTCAAGGACCTAGATGAAACTGTGACATGGGCTAGTATGCGGTTTTTAACTTGGGAAGACCAGAAGATTAGTTGTGAAGAAAGAAAAGGTCACAAGCAGATTCAAGCTCTGCACCCAGAATGAAGAGATCTCATTACTAGAAGCCAACCAGTAAAATGCAGAGGTAAGTGGTTTGACTCAACATTGAAAGACATCCATCGCCAAGGCATGCTTCGACAACGAACAGATGAGGGTCTGAGGAGAATAGACATGTCGGAATTCACAGGGAATTTTAAAGCAAGGATCTTCCAGCACGGACTCCTGCCAAAATTGACGTGGCCATTGATGGTTAGTGAGATTTCTAGCACAGTCGAGAAAGTCAGCAAGCATATGCAGAGGTGGCTTTGCCTCCCACCATCATTTACAAGCACTGAATTGCACGAACGGTCAATAAAACTGCAGATGCCCCTTAGCTCTCTAGTGGAGGAATTCAAAGCATCAAAGACTCGTCTCCTGCTAACCCTCAGAGACGCCGCTGATGAGAAGATCCGTGACGCAGGGATTGAAATCCGAACAGGAAGAAAGTGGTCAGTGAGCCAGGCTGTAGATCAGCAGAAAGTAGCCTCAAGCACCAGGACATTCGGCGGGGTGGGGGGCAACAAACATGGGAAGAGAAGGGCTTGGTACCAGAGATGGGAAAGGGCTTGCAAAAAGGAGAGAAGAACTCTGGTATAAGAAGAAATCAGGAAGTGGAAGAACAGGTACGGTGGGCTAAGTCGGTTAAGCTTGGCCCTAAAGGAGATTGGATGAGGTGGAAGGTACCAGAGAAGAAACACACATTGTTAGGACTATGGAACTACGAGTCACTCCATTTGAGTTTCCTCCTTCGGTCTGCGTATGCCATCTCCAAAAAATCTGCAAAAGATGGAAACTGACAGAAGACTCAAAAGTGCTCATTGTGCGGGAGTTTAGGAACAATACACTATACCTTGTTATACTGTTCAATATCATTGTCACAAGGGTGATACAGATGGCGCCAACATCAGGTGCTTCGGAATGTGCCTGATGTCCTAGAAAGATAGCGGAAGAAGGACGGACGCCATAACCGGACTGGACCCCACTTCATCAGCTTTGTCAAGGAGGCGTGAGTGAAGCCAAACACCTCATATAGTACCATTCCTCTTCAAGACTTCAAGGACTGGGAAATACGGGTTGACCTATGGAAGAAACTAAGATTTTCAGAGGAAGTGGCCCATAATTGATACAGTGCTTTGATCAAAAGCAGCAAAGCGGGTGATCCTGGCTGAGCTCACTGTGCCGTGGAAGAAGAGGATAGATAATTCTTACAAGCTGAAGAAAAGTAAGTACGAGGAACTTGCCAACATCTGTAGAGGCAGAGGTTGGAAGACATGGGTAATCCCAGTAGAGGTTGGTTGTAGAGGCTTTCAATCACAGTCGGTATGGAGAATGCTGGGAGCGTTAGGAATAAAGGGAAGAGTCAGAAAAACTGCAGTCCACGCTCTAGAGAAGAAGATAGCTGAACGATCAATAGTTGGCTCTGGTTACGCCCGGCAGCCAGTGACTGCCCCGTCACTCCGAGGATGTAACAAGCGTAAAGGGGCGAAACATCTGTTGACGGCTGGAGCTTGGCTGATAACGTCTACTTTCAGCTGTTTAACTGTATTTCCTCATCTGCCCAAATATTATATAAGTTAAAGTCAAATTAATGATTCCGCTAACCACTTAACTGGACCACTTAACCTCTACAAAGATAACAAAGGTACCCTAATGGAACATTAGGAAACCTTGGTTGTCTCCGTAAAAGGCCATGAGGTGCGCCATGTAGCGGAACCATTATAGGAATTTTACCTTAACAAATTATATGTGTAATAAATCGACTGGGAATCATGTTGAAAGCCATCACGAGATTTTTTTTCAAGATTAGGAACGGTGTCCTTCATGTCATTATTAATTACATGTATGTCTATTGGATGAATTTTGCGACTTTATAAATCATCAGGGCTACATCAAATGAAATTAAATGAATCGTAAAACTAAGGAAATGCTAGTTGTTATTTTTTCACTACAATTTATGCTTTTCCTTAGACTGTCCTGAAAATTTCCCGGAATTATCTTCGGTTTAAAATTTGGCAAAGTGGCTACTGTTAACGTAAGAAAAGTTGGTAAGTGTAGTGTCAAACCAACACGAGGAAGGAAGTTTTAAATTTTTGTGATATTAACGATGTTTCACAAAAAAATCTCGGCGCAATTCGACTGAGTATACATTTCCAAATAGTCACATCTTTTAACTTTACCTGCTCTTGGATGAATGGCGGAGAAAAAAACTTGATTTTCTGTCAGACAAAATGGTAGATTTGAACAAGAGTGCCGCTGAGACGGGGCAATATACGCCCGAAGGCAAATTCATATGAGGGTATCATAGTATATGGCCCTGTTTCCGATAGGATGAAGCAGTTTTGTATTTGTTGCAAATGTCATGGAAAATGAGTTTTCACAAATGTGGAGAAAAATACAATTAGTTTTGATCTCAATCTTAATTTATTCTATTACATGTATAACTAATACATATAGAAGATAAATAAACTTATCAATTAACTCTATTGTTAGTCAGTGGATTGTAACTGACTTTATATTTATACTTGCATACTTAATATGAATTCAATTCATGAATTATTTCAGAAGTTATTGCGCGGAAACTGTCATTTCACATAAATTATGCCTATAATAGGCACATTATAACTTGATAACGAATAGGTGGGTTGTAACCAAAATCGAACTTGACATGTACTTTGATAAAGTCATTTGGCATATACAATTGTATGTTCATGTTTGATATTATATACTTGAATACCAAATATGAAATAAAAACATTACGTCTTTTAAAAGTTATTGTGTGGAAACGAAATGTCTACGGACAGACAGATGGACATATTGACAGACTGACGGACTGCGCAATACCATAATAAGTCCCGTCATTCTACGGGCGTATAAAATGTTCCTACTAATTTCTTCTATTTAAATAAACTGACACCAGACCAACCAGTCCTGGAACTACCCTGAAATGCTGAGCGCCAAGCAAGAGAGAGTCCTAATGTTGCGTTAAGCATAAACTGGAACAGTAAAGGGGAAAGTCAAATGTCTTGAACTATGGAACTGTTTTATTGATATTCTACATGTATTTTGAATCTAATATATAATATTAAGAATACAGCAATGAAGCTGAACATTAGCTGGTCTCCGTCCATCTATAAGATTTCGTTTCTTTAAGCCAAGTACACTCTCGAGACGTTGGAAAGATCGGGTACCATGCATCTATCCCTCAGTGGATGACATCCAGCTTTATTGGACCTACCTCAGCTATGCCACCCGCGCTCTTTGCACATATTTTTAAAATCGTACGAATACTTTGGCCTTCTTCAATTAGTAGGCAGACTGGTATCTCTCCTCCCATGGGATAGTAAGGTCTGTCATGACGAGACACTTGGTTACTGATGAGTGAAGCACTATGTCAGGCCGTAAAGTTGTCTGGACGGCAGGTGGAAATGACATTTTTTGCCCAAGTCTACTGCCATGGTCCAACCGTTGGCTTTTTTTCTAGTATTCCACTTACATCACTGGTCACTTCTTTGTCTTGGCTTGGCTCCCTTTTTCACAAACTTGATCATTTGTGGGCCTGTTATAGGTTTTCCTTTCCAACTCCGAGTACCGGTATGTTTGCGAGCTCCCTCAGGACTTAATCATGGCGCCAACGATACCTTCTCTGTGTCAAGACTGTGCTGCAGGCTGATAGGGTATGTTCCAATGTCACTTTTTTCCCGCATGGTGTACAGCCAGGGTTGTCTACTAGGTTCCATAGACATATATAGCTTGATTGGGAAGAGGTCAACAGACCGAAGCAAAATTGCACCCTGAGTGGTTCAGAAATGACTATTTCTCTTGGACAGTCCATCGGATCCACGCTCCCTGGCTTCCCCACTGTAAAACCTTTACCTTCTGCATTCCTGACCTCTTGTTTGCTTGTGAGGTCCTGTATTACACTACCGATTGTTTGGTGTCATGCCTAAACCTTCTTTGCGTCTATACCAACTTTCCGCACCTGTTTCACCCTAGTGTCTATCAAGGTCACAACTAGAATTGTCTTAGCAACTTTGAATTCTTCTGTAAATAAGAATGAACATTTCAACATTATGGTCTTTCCATAGATCCCTATGCCAGAGAAACTAAGGTGAAACTCCAAGCCAACGTCGGAGATATTTGTTGGCTGCACGTTTAAGCTTTGTCCACCCGTAATGACTGGCATTAAAAAACCTAATATTGAGTGATACCCTTCATGATTACCAAGTACCTTATTATTTGTTATTTTTTCATTTAGATCTATTTATTCATTTTTTGGGGGGAGGGGGGGGGGTAACTTTATGCGTGACTATGAGACACTATGTTTTTATGTTGAAATGGACATTTTGATGATGTTAATAAAAATAATCTCTAATCATGATAAAATAGAATGGGATACGAAAGGATAAATTCCGAATTGCTACATATTTTGTCTTCACTTCCAGCATTGAATACAATTCATTTCTGGATTTTATTGCGTATTATCCCCTTTTTTATTTCAATCATGTTCTTGCAATTCTAGGCAAAAAGTTCATATTTATTACGAAAAAAAAAATGCCGTAATTGCAACCGAAAGGATTTTAAACCTCCAGATCCGGTTCCATTGACAACCCACGAACCAAATACAATATGCCCGTCAGGGATCCGCCGTGCAACAATTCTTTTTCGGTGCTTGTCAGCGTGTTGTCTAAGTGGAACTTGATACTACCGAAGTATCTCTTGAGCAGTGACTGGATTTGCTCTGGTACATGGTAGTGCTGGAGTGCTTTGTGATCAATGAAAGACATAATTTTATTTGTCATTGTACATACCAGAGGTGCGTGATCTGCTGCAAATCCAGTGGTTTGCGAAAACATCAATTATAGTACTTGTATTTTTTTCATTCATAATCTCCCTTACGCATCGTTGCTAATTACCTTTCGTTGTGTGCCGTAACCACTTCTATAATAAAATTTAAATCATATAAAGAATATTGTTGTACATTTTAGTCATGTAAAATATGTAAATAAATGTCACACGCCTAAACAGGAGCTCGTCAAATAGTAGGTAACGAGGTCAAATCTTATAAAAACCTTATTAACACTCTAGGGGCCATATTTTTGGTCCTATCTTCATGAAACTTGGTCAGAATATTTGTTTTCATAAAAGCTTGGACATGTTCGAATTTGGTCATGTGGAGTCAAAAAGTAGGTCAATATGAAAACTCCAACATATGTTGCTCATTTGTAATCAGGTGAGGGATTCAGGACCATCATGGCCCTCTTGTTTAAAATTTATTTGTATGATTTGACGCCAAGAAAAATAAGAAATCAGTAAGACTCTAAAGAAAAAATTAAGGGCGGCAGGATTCGAACTTACAACTCTTGTATGACAAAAGTCGTGCAGCAGTATCTTGAAAGACGTCTAACCATTGGACTATTATGTCAGACACACAAACACCCATTTTGACGAGCAACACTGTATTTCCTAATCTCGTAAAGCACAGCTCTAATGATATTTTCCCGAATGGTTGGGCTCAATTTTCCGCTTCGCATATATTCCATTAAAATTGATGGAGGAATACAATACAATAGTGGTTTTTACTCCCGAATCGAGACAAAATATATAAAATGTTAAAATACCACGTGGCATGGCCACACTGGATATTGTGACGAGACGAACTGGTAAAATAAAACATCAACTGATGGATAATGGGTAGCCCAAAATAATTTTAGTGAAATAAAAAATGAAATCCAAATGTTGTTTTAATGAACATATTGCATTCATTATACATAGTTGTCCTGCTGAAAATCTGACCGGTTAACCAAATTAAGAATCAAATATAACATTTGTCAAACATTCCTCATGTTAACTAATTCACTTCACTTTCCGTCTCATCTGATAATTCTACTATCAAGTCACATCTTACGTCCGTCGATTGTTCACCAAAGGAAACATGTTCATAAGGACTTAATTGTTGACACAAGAGGCGCGGGGACCACCATGTCTCAAGTTTACGTCATATAAAGGACTGATTGTGCACAATAGATGAGTTCAATGAACTTAAAGTTACACTTGAAGTTCACTTAAAGGAAACAGCATCAGATACATGTTCTTCTGAGATTGTATTGATACGAGTTCAAGTATCAATCTCCTACATAATACATGTATTTAATTTAGATATAAGTTAACATACGATATATACTCGTATATTGATTTCAATTCAAGATTTCATGACATGACAATTACTTAAGTTATACATGTTTCAGTCATATAGATGAACTCACATTTATACTGTTGTACAGGAGACATATGTAATCCAGAGGGACTCATGCACACACCCTCTTCTGCTTGGACCAGTACTTTGTTCCTGAGAAGGTCATGAAAAACATTGCTCTTGCTTCAACGTGGCTCGAATCCACAACCACAACCTTTGGATCTGCAGTCGGATGAGTTACCAATGGACAAATGAGCCCCTATAAATAATTACCAATATTTGTGAAGAAATGAGATATTTTATTATTTTTTAATAAAACAATTAAAAATCGTCCAATACAGGTATACAGACTAAATAAGAATTTACAAAATCGTAATCTAAACAGTTGAATATATAGATACGGGAAGGAAATCCACGGCCAGGACCTCTGCTTGTATGATAAGGTTGTTGTTCAGAATTTGTTTTGTTCAAGTAGGGGACCTGAAGTCTCAATTCTCTCACTTGATATATGTTGTTCCGGGTTTTTTTTGTTTTGTTCAGTAGGGGACCAACAACTCTCTTGATATATGTTGTTCCGGGTTTGTTTTGTTCAGTAGGGGACCTGAAGTCTCAATTCTCTCACTTGATATATGTTGTTCCGGGTTTGTTTTGTTCAAGTAGGGGACCTGAAGTCTCAATTCTCTCACTTGATATATGTTGTTCCGGGTTTGTTTTGTTCAAGTAGGGGACCTGAAGTCTCAATTCTCTCACTTGATATATGTTGTTCCGGGTTTGTTTTGTTCAAGTAGGGGACCTGAAGTCTCAATTCTCTCACTTGATATATGTTGTTCCGGGTTTGTTTTGTTCGAGTAGGGGACCTGAAGTCTCAATTCTCTCACTTAATATATGTTGTTTAGGGTTTGTCTTGTTCGAGTAGGGGACCTGAAGTCTCAATTCTCTCACTTGATATATGTTGTTTAGGGTTTGTCTTGTTCGAGTAGGGGACCTGAAGTCTCAATTCTCTCCCTTAATATATGTTGTTTAGGGTTTGTCTTGTTCGAGTAGGGGACCTGAAGTCTCAATTCTCTCACTTGATATATGTTTTTCAGGGTTTGTTTGTTCGAGTGAGGGACATTAATTCTCCATTCTCCCACGATATGTGTACGTTACCCAGTTGTCTTGTTCGAGTAGGTGACGTGAATTCTCAATTCTCTCACTATATGTAGGTGCCTTTATATATACCTTGTTCAGGATTTCTCTTGTTTAAGTAAGTGACGTGAATTCTCAATTCTCTCATGATACGTAGGTGTGTTATATGAAAACGCTGTAGCTATTATAAATAAGAACGAGCAAGAATAACCCACAATAAATAAATTAAAGTAATTGCATTTTTGTTTTGGAATCCACCCTGTTTTTTTTATTTAATGAATAATCTTAACATCAGTTCTTAACATTCATACAATGTAAGTCATTTGAATCCCCCTATTGTGACATATTAATATACATTTCGTTCTTCTAAAATTTCCCAAAAGTACTTATCTATGCACATAGTTACATGTATACGGAAAGATATATAGTACGTCTTTTAAAAGGACACCATTAACAATTTCAGCTAGGTAATACATGTACGTAGATACCAAAGGACGAATTTCATCATTCTTGTTTCTCAATATAGACACGGAAATAATTCACTTTGCGTCCATTAAACAACCACGATTGCTCATATTTTCAGAGTATATCAGGTTAAAATTCTATATTGATAATTAAAGGGCTTCCTAAAAGAAAACCTAGTTTTACCCTGAGATACAATCTGATGATTGTACTCTATACTAAAGTCTAGGAATATAAATGATGAAAATTCAGACTTCCCAATCAAGCTAGAAAAGACTCCCACACAAATGGACAACTATGACGAATTATCACGAAACATGCATTTAATTAGTGAAATTACAAATGGTTGACTCAAAAAGAAAGTCCTTTTCTTTTGATAATCAGGCTGCATCAGAGACGATCAATCGTGATGGCAATGCGCTAAAAGCATTCTGTTGTCGTTGTTGTTGTTTGGTGTTAACCGACTCTATTTCAGTTAGCTAATTACAGGTGGTTGAAGACCTTGCATTAACAAAGGCATCTTGGTAGGACCACCGACCCGGACAAAGACTTGATTATTAACATGAATTAAATTAATATATAAAATTACAATGAAGTACACAGCGGTACACCATGATCCTAGCACAAGAGCCGATGTCACGATGATCATGCGCAGCAATGTTAAAAAAAGCGATGTGACACGTTCAAATCTTTGTTTCACCGTAGACTGTTGACATGTTTCATAAAATCCCTTGGATTTTCTTATATACTTGTATATAGTTGATGAAATTAGACATGGATGACTTTTGGTTGGTTCTTCACTAAATTTGCTAAAATAAACTTGTTCCATGTAGATACACGTGGTACAACATCTCTCATTGCGTGGTATTAAATTTCAATTTCTTTCAGATTCAATACGAAGATGATGTGATGATAATCTTAACTCGTTCAAATTCAAACATAGGTTAAATTGTCTAAATATACTAATTCAATTTCTTCTATTTATTACGTTAAACCAATTTTAAATAAACTGGTCAATGATGACTGATAGCAATTGCAAACGCTGTTGAAAATATTTTTTTCCTACTGAAAGGTATTGGAGGAGCGGTTCACCGAAATAATCAACAATAATCTCTTTGCATTTTATATTACAAATATACAATAATGCTAAGCTCTTTCTTCTGATGTTCACACGCGGTTCCGTATGTTCAAATGACTCCTTCACATGCAACCAAAAACATCGTTACTCAAAGTGACACGGATAACTGAGCAGATAATTAACACATAAACGGCTGGTTCTTAAAGTAACGTGTCACTTAATACAATCATGTAGTCAACCATAGAAAACTGTAAGGAAAACCAGATTAAAGATGTTTAAGGGAGAAAGCAAATCCAGTGTTACGAAAGTAAAGTAAACAAATAAACATCAAGCTATGTAATATAAATAACGTCTTAAGAATGTTTCATAACAAATGGTCTTAAAAAGTTTTAAATGACTATATTTTGTACCAAACTACAACACAAACTAAATTATTAATATCTGTAAGGCCCTGTTCACATCAGCCTTACGGCAGCCGTACACCTGTCTACGCCCAATTTTTAGAATATCGTACGCATCGTACGACACCCTCAATACGTCCGTACAAATTCGCAATGCCGCACGGTTGTCGCAATTTCTTAGCGATTTTCTTACCATTTATGGAGCTCGCAAGGCTGCTGTTCGGCAGCCTCGAGACGCCCATACAATCAGCGTACGGTTTCCGGCTAGGGCTGGTATCAGTCACTTATTGCGTTTGACTTGCGCATATCACACGGCACACCGTCCCCGGTGGCCGAGTGGTTAGAGCGCCCGGCAGCGACATACTAAAGTCGTAAAAAAGGTAGTTATAGCTCCCTTGCTTGGCGCTTAGCATATACGTGTAGTTGCAGGACTGGTTGGCCCTGTGTCAGGATAATGTGACTGGCTGTGGTATCATACCACATGTCTATGGCGTGATACTGCAGTGTGGTGGCACTATATCTGTCTCAAGTAGACATCGTCTCCAAATGACTGAGATACTGTTGGTGGGACGTTAAATCCAACAAACAAACAAACCACACGAACACCTTGCAGCAGTCTTGCGTTTTGTTGCAAAGCTGTAATAAGATTGTCGCAAAACGTACGACAATCGCTCGAATTTCGTTTTCCTACGCTCAAGCTGCGAACACCGTGCGACCCGTGAGATCGTATTGATGCCTGCGACTGGTGCGGACCTGTCTGAATATGCTGCGAAGTGTCTATGGCACGCTTGGGCTGCGAAATCGTACGAATAAAAAATCGTACGGCTGATGTGAACAGGGCCTTAGCGATTTTCTTGCCACTCGCAAGGCTGCTGCACGGCAGCCTCGAGACACCCATACAATCAGCGTACGGTTTCCGGCTAGGGCTGGTGTCAGTCATGCACTTATTGTGTTGACGGTTACTTGTAAAAGCTTTTTCGCCAAAGTTGTTTTTAGTTACTATCCGTTTTTGATTATCGAGTATTGCTGATTAACTGAAAACCACATTGCGTAAGACCAAGGTCATATTTTATATTCTGAATACGATGGATATATCCGTGGCCTTTTGATTTGCATGATTAACAAAGGATTACAGTTTTATTTTCACACCAAACAAGGACAATAGTCACATGGCAATTTTTCGGGTAAGGTCTATTGTGGCCATATAAAAGTACCATTGTAAATAACACAATGTTATCTTTTCAAAAACAAAAGCTAGCAATGGCTTGATTAGTATTTTCTCTTAAAGTTTAGAAGTGCATGCGGTGTGTGTGTGTGTGTGTGTGTGTGTGTGTGTGTTTAACATGATTAAGATTTAACAATAATATGATAGATGAAGTTCGAACCCCGATGAAATCATTTTTTTTCATAACCTTCACAGAATTTTGTAGCCCAGGGTTCTCCAGGAGGATCGTTAAAGTTTTTTTAGGTTTTGGTATTCTAATGCTTTACCTCCAATTGAAGAGCATCCATAAATAAAGATGAAATGACAGCTACTTTGAAACTGAGGGTTGTTAGTTCAAATCCAAGTAAGGTCATTTTTTTTAAATTTCTCTGGCCGTTATTTCCGTATCGCTCAGAAAAGATTAATCTAACATTATACTTTCGGTAAACATGTATAATTTTTTTTTTTTATTTTTTTTTTTTTTATTCTTAACATCATGCATTAGATCCCTGAACCTTATCAAAACCCTCAAATTGTGTTCGCAATTAATTCGAGAAGGATTTTTCCCTTGGTCAGCCCATCAGTTCCGCCACTTGCAGTCTAACCAGAATGTCCTGTACAATTATGTTTTCTTCAGAGAAGAGCATTCCGAGAGAGGAGTGTCCAGACGATTACTATAAATAAACGATCGGAACTTTGCTCAGCGTACCATCAAATTTCTAATAATCGGTTTCCAACAGGCATAGAGACCAGAGACCTGATGCAGATGCGCCACTTGCTGCTATTGGCAGGATGTTTGGTTCAATAGGTTACAACACATCGTGACTCAGTCAGAGCAGAGCTAGATAGGGCAGAGCCATTGACTTATGAATATTCACGACTGAATGATCGACCCGGATACCAACAGATCAATGTCAATTACAGATTCAACCTCGAACCATTGCATAAGCCACTCATGTAATGATGATCATAGAACAAAAATGACTTGCAGTGAAACAACCAATGGTGTGGTTTGTATGTAAAGCTGGAATCAATAGTGTTCCATTAGGGAAATGTGAAAGGCACCTATGCCAAAGCAGTAGACCTCCCTCGTGTAAATTATATCGGCATATGTGACAGCTTAGTTTTGTGTTTAATGCGCCTGTAGCGAAGTAGCAAACTCCGGTTCCAAGGGGTTTGGGTTCGAACCACAAAAACATTTTTACATTAACCATTCCAGACGTAAAATACGTCTAAGTGTTATACGACGATAGACAGTAAAATATCCTAAACCGTAAATCAAAATAGCCATTTGGAGCCGAGCGGGTAAAGAAGCTGACTTATCACCACTCTTCCAACAGAGTCACTCGGATTTTACCTCATGTGAAAACGCGCTTTCCGACTGGATAGGTTCTAGCCAGATATCCCCTTGCACGCGAGGTCTTCCTGCGCCTGAACTTAGCTGGATGTCGCTAAACGCCCGTTACCTCCATCACTTTAGTGGACTGAAAACAGACCCCAACACTACAAAGTCGTTTCTTTTTAGCCATTGTTTCTATGCTATGTTATCTTCCCTTAAAACTTTATTTTTTAGCTTTTCATCAATTTTACCAAAATGGTACTTATGATAGCCAATGCAAATGCCTATTTTTTTTAATTCCACGATAACTGGTTGCTATGGCAAAAAGAAGGGATAATCTTTAAAATGCTTTTTCTCAGAAATGTATAGACCTACAGATTTGATATTTGGTACATCAGCTCATGGTGCCTCAACATCAGTGCAAAATTTGTGCCCCTGAGGTCACAATGGACCACGCCCGGGACCACACCCGGATTTTTATATAGAATTATGTAAGGAATTCTTGAAAAATCATCTCTTCCGAAACCACTTCATGGATTTTCACCAAATTTTACTAAAATAATACATATGTTAGCCTAAGGCTAATTCCTATTTTTTCTTGATATTCATGAAGAACTTTGGTTGCCATGGCAACCAGAAGGCATAACTTTAAAATGCGTTTTCTCAGAAACATACAGACCTTCAGATCTGATTTTGGTATATAGCATCAGCTTCTGATGCCTCAACTCAATCAAAATATGTGCATCAGGGTTTACATGAGGCCACTCCGGGACTACACCCAGATTTTGAATGGAACTATATGAGGAAAAGTTGAAAAATCTTTACTACCGAAACTATTGGTTGGATTTGAATCAAATGTTTAGCTCACCTGAGCAAAGCTCAGGTTGAGCTTTTGTGATCCCCTGAATGTCTGTCGTCTATCGTTAGTAGTGCGTCAACAAATATAACAATCTTCTTCTAAGAAACTATATGATGGATATTCAACAAATCTTAGCAAAATGATTCATGTGTTGGTAGTTTATTGTATGACGTGGGTCAACAATTATGCCCAGATTTCGTATGTAACTATATAAGGAAAACTTGAAAAATCTTTACCTCCGAAATTATTGGTTGGATTTGAATCAAATGTTTAGCTCACCTGAGCAAAGCTCAGGTTGAGCTTTTGTGATCCCCTGAATGTCTGTCGCCCGTTGTTTTTAGTGCTTCAACAAATTAAAAAAAATTCTCCTCAGAAACAACTTGATGGACTGAGCAAATTTCAGCAAATGATTCATGTGTTGGTATTTTATGGTTTGTTATGTGCCGTGGGTCAACAACATGACAATATTCTACCCTGAAACCGAGATGAATTTTCAATAAATTTTAACAAAATGATACTTGCATGGCAAATTACTGATTTTTTGGAAGTCCTTGAGAACTTCGGTTGCCATGGCTATGAGAAGTAAAGCCTGAGGCTAATTCCTAATTCTTATTGAATTTAATGAAGAACTTTGGTTGCCATGGCAACCAGAAGGCATAAATTTAAAATGCGTTTTCTCAGAAACATCTGACCTACAGATTTGATAATTTGGTACATAGTATCAGCTCATGGTGCCTCAACACTATTGACAAATATGTGCGTTTGATTATTGATATCAGCCAATTCAGTCAGGATTTATGGCCCCTGTTTAGACTTACACAGGAAAACAGTTAACAATTTTCTCGTCAGAAATCGTGTTATGATATTTGATTTGTAACAGGGTAAAGTGGACAAATACCAATATAATTTCTTAGAAATTCAGAAGATTTGGGTTTTCCATCTAATCTGGGTGTACAAACAAACTGTTACAGTTACAACTTTGTGGTGTTGCACTAATTCTATTGTGAACAGTAGTGCATCGTGAAGCTATATCTATTTGATATTATGCAATCATTAATCTTGGATGTCATTGAACATGACCCAGTGACCTACTTTTGTATTTTTAAATTCCTTCTTTCAAATTTGGCTCAAAATTACTGTTAGATGTATGGAATTGAACTGAGAAATGATCTTGCTGTATTTCTGTAGTGATCATGTATTCAGTATGTATATGCTATAATAGAGTAATATGTACAGGCAATTAAGACAGTATCAGGTGATCGATTCAGAGCCATCATGGCCCTCTTGCTAAGATATTTAATATAACTATAATAATATACCAATGGAAAAAATGACACGTTCTTGATAATATGCCTCTTGCTGTGCTATCCAATCAAGATGAAAATATATCTGTTTGGAAAAACTCTTGTTACCAAAACTAATTAGAAATCTAAAATCAGCTGCATAAAAAGAAGCCATCGCATGTTTCAACACTATTATTGAACAAGTATCTACAGCTCTGTTTCAAATCAGGATGGTGTCGCATGAAAACAATTTGAACGGCATGCTAACTTCAATAGTAGTCACGCCATCAGATACACATCTAGGAGGTAGGTTCTCTGTTACAGTGATCTTCCTTAGTATGGAGACTTCAAAGAAGGGAGGTAACCGCTGAATACACAGAACACTTTTTCTTAAAAAGTATTTTCTGATGTCCACATATTTAATATAAAAAAAGTGTCCTGAATACGGAAATGGAAATAAAATTTCAGGTCACCGTGCTCGGTTTTAATCCGTGGTAATTGTTTATTACAAATAGCTATAATACACACTTCTCGTTAAAAAGAAAAACGAAATAAAAATTTAACGCATATTATCAGAGGAATCACGATAGTTCAGTTTATCTGATTGAATGGTTTAAATATCCACAGTTACTTTATTTTTGATTTTTAAAGAAATGAAAAATAAAATTTTCATGTTAATATACTTTAAAGATTGCTTGAGATATATATATATATATATATATATATATATATATATATATAAGTCACCGTGTTCAGTTAGGAGCCAATGAGCTGTTTCTATGGTAAAGGATTTATTTTCGTCGTTCGCAAGGTCTGCCATGACCCAATGATGAGTGTTTTAGATGGCCTTTACTTGAGAAACAACCCTTTAAGCTAGAAGCCCTAACATTGTTACAGCTTACATCTGAAAATTATGTTACACATTGCTTTCCTGACGAAAAATGAACGTGTTTCATGTCCGAAACATTGCGATGACAAACTGTAGTAAATACCCCAAAGAATGATGGATGTTTATTATTTCATATTGTTAAAGAGTAATGTAATGTTGTTTTTCTCTCTCGATACCATTTTGGCGATAACAGATTTGATTTCCAAATGCATGTATCAATCAATAATTTCCGACGTGAATGCGTTCATTTTAAGTTTTTAGGTATTCAAGTGGAACCCTTTTGTTTGTTTGATTTAACGTTCCACCGACAGTATTTCAGTCATTTGGAGACGATGTCTTCTTGAGACAGATATATAGAACTGCCACACTGCAGTATCACGCCGTAGACATGTGGCATAATACCACACCCAGTCACACTATCTTGACACCGGGTCAACCACTACCCTTATATGCTGAGTTAAAAAAATGTGTTTTGGTAATTTCGTCCAATTTCTTCCTTCTTTACAACATCGATGACAGTCCAGCCAATACGGCTTGAGTAATCAGGCAAACAGACGGACAGAGACAGAGTAACGACTAAGTTGGGCTCCATTTTAATTATGTTATATTTTGCTCTGTGGCCTTGGTAAATCCATCACAAAGAGGTGTAGCAAATAATAAAAATAATAATAATAATAATAATAATAATAATAATGATGATGTGAGCTTAATGACAATACTAGAAGTGAATTCTCTCTCTCTCTCTCTCTCTCTCTCTCTCTCTCTCTCTGTTTAGGGGGAGTAATTCATATTACTTTAAATTCATTTATTTCTAACAGTTGTTTCCCTTGCTTAAAAAAAATATATCGACGAGTTTTGGTAGGACTGTGTATGCATTTTATTTGGACTTTGTAGTTCATACAGCTATGCAAGAGATAAAAAAAAAAGTTCAATTTAAATGGAAAAGTTCAAATGTGTTTTACATCAACCTTACCAAAAATTAATTCATGATCTGGATGTAAGAATTTCTTTACAGAGTCTTGCAAAAGACATTCCAACTCGGCACACCCAGGAAAACGATTTTATGTTTGTTGGGTTTAACGTCCCACCGATAGTATTTCAGTCTTTTAGAGACGATGTCTACTTGAGACAGATATAGGGCTGCCACACTGCAGTATCATGCCGTAGAAATGTGGCATGATACCACACCCAGTCACATGATCCTGACACCGGGTCAACCAGTCCTGGAACTACCCTTATATGCTGAGCGCTAAGCAAAGGAGCTATACCAGTACCATCTTTTTACGACTCTGGTATGTCGCGGCCTGGGATCGAACGCACGACCTCCCGATTCCGGGGCGGACGCTCTAACCACTTTGCCACCGGGACCGGTGAAAACGATTTTAAGGATAAACATTTTCATTATATATCTTTAATAGTATAAAACTAAATCTTTTTCGAAGATCTTCAGTTGTTTCCACTAGTGTTCATGAGTTCATGATTATGAAACAGGCTTACATAGAATCTTGCTCTATGGTAATTTTGTTACAAGATGTTTTACTTTCCATTTTTGACTGTTGACTATTTGAGTTTACTGTCGCCTCGACAGTATTTCAGTCATATAGCGACGTCCAGCTAATTACAGGTGAAGGAAGACCCCGAATACACGGAGGCATCCGGGTAGAACCACCGACCTTCCGCAAGCCGGCTGGAAGGCTTCCTCACATGAAAATCCGAATGACTCTGCCGGGATTCGAACTCACGCGGATTTTCCATTTTTCCAAACGATTTCTTCACGTCACACAAATCGACACATTCATGCTATGATTAAAAAAGGCAAGTTTTTATATGTTTGCGAAATCCGGGCCGCTTCCAAAGACAAATTTTCAAAATTCCATAACTGCTGTTGCTTGTGTCAGTATCGGAAAGAGACAAGACCACACTAATTAGAACAAATTGTCAGTGAGGACCGATCATGGAGTTTCCCCGACTGTTTATAAAGGTCTCTGTCAAGATGCCTGTTTCTTGTTAACGTGGTTTTTAATACAATTTACATCTCATTAGATGCAGGAAGAAGTTGGAAGATGTAACTCTCTCCATCGCACCGTAACACCATGTAATTTTGCGCTCAAGTCTGATAGGATTTGCATATCTTGGAGTGACATCAGAATCGGATGGGGGGAAGAGACCTGGGTCTTCCAAACATTCGAGACTTAGTCACTTCAATTGAAAATAAGATTTTAGAATTCACGTCTGGTATCTTTTCCCCACATGTCAAAAAAAAAAAAAAAAAAAAAAAATCGTCAAATAAAATTGCAACTATTTTAGGTTAAAAGATAATTAATTTAGACTTTTGGAATTAAATATGCCTCCAACTTCGTATTAAGATAGGTTAATAATTTTATATGCACATTTTGCTTCCTAATATACCTAAAACGAACAAGCGAAATAATGCATTAAGTGAATAATCGATGGAATTACATGTAATGAATTATTTGATATTATAGTTCATGTATATTCTTGAAACAATATTTTAGGAAAATAAGTGAACGTTGCCAAGTCGGAAGATTCGCTGCCTTGCCATCATCGCTGTGTTTAGCGTCTTGTATCCGGGTTTTCATAAGAAGATGTCTCCCTGCTTGCCTGCGGTAGGTTGGTGGTTCTATCCTCCAACTGTCGCTCTTTGACGTTTGGGTTTGTTTGGGTTTTACGACCCACCGACAGTATTTGAGTCATGAGGTTTTTTAACGACATCCAGGCAAACTAATTCAATATTGGGATCTACCCTTAGTGCCTAACGTGAATTCTAGTACATGTATCATTTTTGACGACTTTTGGTCGGGTATCTACTAAATATCACCATAGCAACGGTCACACTTTTCTCAATGCAACTTCGCAGATACCCCCCTCTCTCTCTTCTCTCTTTTTATATGCGTAAATATCATTTTTTGACCCATTTCATTAAAAGAGTTTTACCATAGAAATATTGCCAATGCATGCTATTTTGTGGGTATTTACTATTTACTGTTATTACAACATTTCTTTTAGAATAAGTAATTTTTTTTTCTACGAAGATAAGCATTGGATATATTAATATATTAATTATTAATATCTCATTTTTTACTTCCACAAAAATATATTAGCATCCGGTTGTAGATGATGATATCAATTTACTGTAAATATTCAAGACATATTCACCAATGAGTCAGTGCTTGGCGTTATTTGATAATATATATTTTCCTATATCAAACACAGGCTGTATATATCTCTCCGTTTTTATGAATAATTTATACAATATACATCCTAGTGTAATTATGAATAAGGGGTTTAAAATTTGTCTAGGTTTTATTTTTTTGCGGTCAATTTTCTCGCGTCTTTCACACAAGAAATTTGGGGAAAAAACAGAATGTTGTGTAATATAAAGCCCGGAATCGTTTCGGTATTGCAGGCCTTACCCACCCCCTTAATACAATACAACAAGAATGAGTTGGTTTTCGTTTCGTTACAAATCTCATGTTTCGAGGGAGATTAATTTTCAATTAAATTCGTGATTATCATCATCCACGAATATTTATCTCAATTTAATTCGTTCATGATAGATATAATTTTTCAAGAGACATGAGTCAACAAATATATGTATCATATCAGAAACACTGTAGAATTTCAGTATTCTGAGAATTGTTGTGGAAAATGAAATGTTTGGAAAATCGTCCCGTGAATTATGACAATTTACTGAAGCTTAAATACAGAGTAAACAAAATTTTGTGTCATCGGAAAGCTGTGATGTTACTGTATATTATGATATGGTCATCTTTAGGCCAACGATACTACGGCACTGTTGCTCTATCATATTAGTTTATGTCAAAATTAAATAAAAATAAATCACTGTGATATAGTAGTCATCCTAAATGAAAGCTGGTGTTCTAAAACATGGTAATTTTTGCACGATGCATTTTTTTCAAATAATAAGATATCAATTTCCCATAATAATTTTTTTTTTTAAAAAATGAGTTATACTTATGGCTGACTTTAAGATCCTTGATTTGAAATTTCTGTGGAATTACATGGCACTGTTCAGTGTGTAAAATGATTGAAAGATAATTTACATACCAGAATTCAAAGTCATTTTCCAAAACACTGGAACAGTTTAATAAGTAGAAGACCAATTAGACACGGAATAATTACAGATAAATCCACAAGAAACACTCAGATTTATAGCAAGAAATGCTACATAATTATACATAACTGATTAGTACTTGATCACTGTTTAACATTTCGGAATTTGTTCTGATAATTTCCCCAATTTGCGTTAAACTATGCACATTGCCATGTCAGTGTATTGTGACGTACAATTCGATATTAAATTAATCTACATATTATGTTTATTTGTACAAGTTTGAGGAACTACAACTGACTGGCACTTCTCAATTATATTTTTCCGAAAACAACCAATAATAGAAAATAAATGCTTAAGATACACGTGGTTCTATTCGCGGGTAAACAATATGCAACTTATCAACCCATTTGTCATTAAAAAAATCGCAAGGACCCCCCTCTCTCTATCTCTTTCAGACATGATCTCATTCAACACAATCAAGACAGATCTTATTCTTATTTTGAGAAACCATTATTAATTTATCTAAGACTAAATGTGAACACGGTGATATACTGATGTTTCCTAGCGATGGTATATTGGTTCACCGTTGGATACAGGACTAGACCTTTGACAAACTATCCTTTAAACATAGGAGTATATTCATTTCATTGGTTTTATAGAACGATGTTAATTGATACACTCAGAAAAAGGTAAGCAGACGTGATTTTTTAACGTTGAATTTCTGTTGTAGTAGATCAAGCTAATATGGATACATCTGTAATTAAACTAAACACACTGACGTCATCACTGACGTCATCAGCGATTATCTACAAAAATCAAAAGGATGAGATAGGTGGATGTGTCACTGCGATAAACAACAGCAACAACAACATGGATTTTTGTTACTTAATTCATAACAAAATTACACTTCTCTGGAGATTTTTTTAAAATTATATTAACTTTTTTTTTTTTAAATTGTATGCATGTTCTGTTTTGGGCGAGCCTTATAGGTTGAATGGCCTCCGGTCGATTATACAATTATTTGAAAAAACAACAACAACAACAAAAAAAAAATAAAAAAATAGATTAACCCAGAAAACACATTATCTTGTAAAACACAAGCATTTTCAGGTTCTATTTCTGAAGATTTTCAAGAGTCCTAGAACAAATATCTAGGAAAGTGAAAAATGCAATTAAAAGTTGACATAACAACGGAACGCTTTTTGTCTACGTCATTCTCCTTCAAATGGGGTTTCAATAATTAATATTGTTACGTTTCTTCGCCACCTGCTCCCTAGACCAACTGAAGAGCAGTGACAGACTCAATTTAACGTTCCAACCTCTGCCCAAGGCTATCTCTTCTGGCCACGAGGGTTAGATCCACTTGTGGCACATTGCCTCATAATTCGATTATCTCGCGAAGTTTGGATTAGGAAAAAAATCAAACAAACCTAAAACACACACGCATTCGAGTTATAGAAAGCAATATCGCTTATGAAATTCTTTGGTGTTATTCGAATTATAATTAATTTGGGTGAAACTGAAAGTTAACTTATGCGTTATCCGAACACCCAAACAATTATTCAGGCAAGTGATGATATCATATAAATCTGCAAAGATGAGAAAAACTGTTTGAATAAATCAGATCCCTTTGTCTTTGCGCTGAATGAGAAATGTTTGCTCATTTATGTATTTGTAACTCAGCTTATAAATGATGTAAAACTCAGTTTATATTTATGTAGAACTGAAGTTAAAAAGTAGAAAGAAAGAAAAAAAAAATCACGTTTATATAAAAAACAAAAAACAACAACAACAAAACAACAACAGCAAAAAACAACAAAAAACAAAACAAACAACAACAACTTAATAAAACCAAATTGATCCAACTGAAAACACACCTCTTCCTCTTGCTGTCTCCTACTCAATGATATTGAACAAATAACTTATGTTCCAAATACGTCGGAACCTTCGATCTTTATCCCATCAGCTTTTCTTAATTGAATCAGCATTGCTTTTTATGTTTTCTAGTAGTTTCAATGATGTAGGGAAAACTCTTTCTACAGCACTACAGAATATTCTGCAAAGTCTCAAAAACTATTTTAATTGAGGGAAGATAGTCATTAAGGCCGAGAAGAAGATTATTAAAACACAGTCTGTAATCCGGTCTCCTAGCAACTTTCAATTAGAAAAGACTTCTAGCTTGGAATTTGTTTTAATAGTAAACTGTGTTTTATTTTGAGCTAATAAGATACATTCAAACACGAACAGAATATTTAACAATTTAGAAGAGTCTTCTTATATGTTTATAATGAAAATCGAGTGGAATGAAACATTAATAGCGTATGTTAACCGTAAGTTTAATGTTTACCTAGCTATCCCACTGAGATGAAATTGCCGATAACATGTATCAAATACTGCATCAAAAGTCCGGGCTCGTTTCTGATTTTAGTAACGTTTATATATTGTACAAAATCATGTTTACTAATTCTGGACTATACGATTATAAGAGAATGTGTATGTTATATTTACGTATAAAACTATGTATGTATGTATGTATGTATGTATGTATGTAATTTGACAATATGTAAATATTGATCCCGGTGGTCGAGTAGTGGGGCCGTCCGTTCCACAACGGGAAGATGGTTGGTTAGATCCTCGGTCGGACTATACTATGTCGCAAATAGGGTTCTGGTATGTCTTCCTGTCTTGGTGCTCAGAATATAAGAGTAGTTCCAGCAACGGTTTGCCTTTCGTGAGGACATCGTTCAAGCCACTTTTTCACGGCGTTTTATCTCATGGATGTAGCAATAAATATGAAAAATCTTGACAAATGTCTCGAAATTACTTACATGCTGTCGGCGAGACGTTGATTACAAGTATTTTTTTCAAATAACATAATACAATACATTATCAAAACAAAACAATGTAAACGATAATAAAAGATCCTGGTTTACAAACAAAGTGCATATATACGAAGAAACGTTAAGCCCTAGTTCACCAACAGTATGCAAAGTATCAAATAATTGTTTAAGCACGACGACAATTTACTTTACTATTTTTCTTTAAAGCATTTTTTCAACTCACTAGACAAAGTACCGTCCCTTCATCGAGGTAATACAATGTATTTCAACAATACCTTTTCTTCTGTTTCACCAACCTTTTGAATGTTTGCATCGTTTAACATGATGCATGGCAGAATAGCGGATAAAATGAGTACAAAAATACATGTAAAACACAAGCGACATAAGTAACATACGTTTTTTATCACATCAAAAATATTAAAATTAAAAAAAATCATTAGACAAACTTTCCATACATCTTCGCCATATAAAACATTGTTCAAAGTCCGTAAAAAAATATTGAAAATAAATTTCAATTTTTGTTTTTCAGTTTATTTTACTTGTATGAAAATACTCTGGCAATCGTTAGAATGGAAGCATAGTTAATGACAAATAACAGTGTGATCATAAGGTCTCAGAGAAAGTTGTAAAAATTAAATTAAATAATAACCATTCTTGTTGACTTCCTTTCGTGTAGCTGACAGTATTTGCATATTTGGTTTTGATTCTTGCCAGTAAGAGACGTGAGAATTATGTAAATGTGACATTTCAAATAATCAAAATCCCCCTCTCGCGTTCTTTTTTGTCGTCTTATGGGCTTTTCATAAATAAAACTCTAATAATTTCGCGTGATACAGGGCACTATAGCCGGGTATTCTACGACTTAACTACTTAAAGAGGTAATTTCTTCATAAAGTCATCCTAACATCAATATCGCTTTAAGAAACAGAATCATTATTTTCATAAACTTGCTCGTTTTATCAGGACCCTGCTGAGTCATGCGACTTTCCCGATTCCCAGTCCTGACTTCATCCACCATCCTGCTTCTCAAAATTACGTTAATCGTTGACGCCGATCACGCCAAAGACTTTTCAATAAGATTGGATGAAAACCTGAAATGAAATATTTCTTTAGTATGATGATTTCCAAAAATATGAAATTTTGAAAAGGACATTAATTTTAGGCAAGTGTTCTCCCCTTCCTTATAGTCAATACTTTTGCTTTGCCTTGCACAAAGGAGGGAGAAAATGGAATAAATTGATCTATCAGGATCCTGAAGAATGATTCTTGGAATATTTTCAAATTTCGTCCTATTACAAAATCAATAATGTTGTCTCTGTCAACCAATTATGTTTCCTGTACGTCTTGAATGTTCAGAAATTAGCATAAAGAATATCAAAACTGGGGAATTTTCTTGTATTCTAGGTTCCTATCCGTCAGGAAGATGGATGCCGAACCTGTATCGAACGGCACTAATTGCAGAGCGTATGAATTAATAACGGCGATTCGCCGGAAACAAAACAAATCCATTTATGTTGTTCGGCAGCAAATATAAGTGATACGGTCTGATGGTCACTATATATTTCTGCCTGAGATTGTTTTTATCACATTCTGGTTTGGAATTTTTTCAGAGATACGGAGACCTTATAGTTATCTTCGGTCTAGCGACCTGTTGTTAAAATAAACATTCATTGACTATCAAAATATTTTCGTTTTGGGGATCTTAACACGGCGTATATCTTCCAACAAAATGGTTATACTAGACACCGACATTTGCAATTCTTCTGTTGTAAGTATAATGTAAGCATAACAGACACCAGTCCCCATTAGCATGACTGGGTTACCGGGCAATCTTTGGCACGTTCCCACTGAAGCACGTTGCTCAAGTTCTACATGATAATACTGCTTCTGTTGTCGTTTTCTGGCAACATTTCCACAAATGTGGTTTGGAAGAAGCGGTCATTAGAGGTTGCAATGGTTCATAGAAAATGTGTTAAGATAATTAAGAAGGACTGGGAATTTTTCTGAATAAATTAGACTTAATGCAAAGACCCGTTGTATTTTAAAAATGGTAAAACATGTATCGGCAAAACGAAAGAGGATACGCAGTTTTGTGCCATTTCAAAGATACCTAAGTGGTGCTCAAAGGTTACAGATTTCTAAGACTATGCTAGTTTGATCTTATAAAATGAGATAACCCAACATCAGGTTTTGTCAGAAGTGCTTATCCAAATTTTAACATGGTTTGCTTAAATAAGGTTTAAATTCAAAATAATTTATTCACTTCAACAGACCCCCTAAACGGTTCATTGGTCGGGTATGTACGAAACCTCTCGGAAGATCTAAAGAATTATCCCCAAACAGAGATTGAACTCCAAACTCCCATCTTTGTATGCGAAGTAAAACAACATAACTACTGGATCACGTTCATATTATAGATTATAATTCAAGTTTGGAGTTTGTTACAGGCAGATATGGGTGTCTTTTATTAAATAAATGCGACAGATCTTATCAAAGATTTTACAGTGATTTTTGTTCAGCCCGTGCCAGACAATGCATGATTTACGGACTTATTGATTCAAAAGCTGGTCTATACTTTGGTGTATATATGAGCTTCTGAAATAACACTATAGTGTGTCCGTGTGGGCGTTCAACCTAGGCGTTGTCATGTTTATTTGATACCTTTTCTATTTGCTGATGTCCACCATTAATTCCGTTTCAATATCAGTATAACCGTGAGTGACATTAACAACTACTTTAAACGATCGCCGTGATGACATGAAAAAATGAGAATACTGTAAACACCAGTCCATATGATGGATGAGGAATAACTTGAAATGAATAATTATATATTTGACTCAGAACAGGATTACAGGACTCGCGCAGACAGTGAACATGTTGCGTAAAAACATCACGTGGGATTATTTTTTGTTGACAAATAAACAATGGAGAAGAATAACACAATGTCGTTTGGAAAGCAAACGTATTTTCTGAATTCATAGATTCTAGTCGACCGACTCGACACCACAGAGAACACGTTTTTTTATTTTTTTATTTATTTTTTTTATTTTTTTTGTAAAACAACTTTCACCACACAAGAGCTATGAAGCAAAACATATTGTAGAAAAGTTATGGGTCCTCAAGTAAGATCACCACCTAGTGGCATCAATTGATCTTAACCTTTTACCTCATGAATATTCGTAATTACATGTATATAAATTCATGACTCGATAAATATTAATTTACTGAACTAAAGTGGTATATAAAAACATTTACCATGCAGATGGTATAGAATATGAACTACAATTTTGAAAGAGAAGACCTATATTAGACAGTTCTTGCTCTGTTTTGTCATTGTGTCAAAATGAGCCTTTTTGAGCAATAAGTTTAAATTCATGGACATATAGTAAATCAACCTAAAGACACACATCTACTGTATGTTAACATTAAATCGTATGCATTGCTGTTTTATTCAGACTTGCGTTTTGAAAATTGTCCTCTTGAAGCCTCCCGGCTGGATGCTGCTCCCGTTAATCGGTCTCGCGGGGCACGAGAAAGAGAGAAATCCTCGTGCTGATTACAAACAAGATTAATATGAAATCGTTCCTCCAAACTTCTATTCATCTATCAGCAGTTGAATAGAGACCACAATTTCAATTTTTCCTGACTACTTTTTCGGTAGAAAAATTCTTTTAAACTGTCAGCGAGCTGGTGTAAATGGTTTCCATAGCAACCAGCGACAATATGAATATCCATACACGTACAATAAAGATTAAACGTATTAAGAATGGGATAAATATGGACTACGTCCCCAAGGACACTTAATCGTTTAATTATTCAAACACATTTATTAGAATGATTTTATGCGTTATTTACACGGTCTCTGATATCAAACGCCTACCGGTTTTTGTCAATACGTTGGAACTGTACGGAGCAGGACAGCTGTGAAAAGACTCACGTGACGTCGTCTGATAAACAGACTGGCGGAAAATGGCACTCCAGCCGCGTCACCGCCTTGTCTCAGGCACAGGAAGCAAACACGTTCAGGAAGGAATTATTTACCAATTCAACTGGCAAAGTCTTAAAGAACTTATCTTTTCATAAAATACTGATATAGATATTAGAGCCCTTGAGTTCCGGGCCCCGTGTTCCTCGAAAACACTTAAGTACGATCTCTATCTCGAGCAGCATACTAAAATCACTATTGAAACTAATTTGCATAGTTTGAGTTTGAGTATAAAAATCATACTTAAGTATCATATTTAATTTCGAGATCACGGGGCCTTATTTGTCGATTTCTGTTAACATTTTCTAACAGAACAGCCAATTCATGCGTGTTATTAATAACCCATGGTCAAATATTAATTGACAGAGAAGTCATTAGATCTGTGACATGCACACAGTTAATAAAATGATATGATCAAAGAAAAATGTTCGTAAAGTTGGCGGCCTGGTGGCGTAAACTTAGCGGCCTAAACAATCTAAATTGATGTATTTCTATTCACGCTGCTAGACGCCATTATCTTTTTAAACTCCCTGTAAAATATGAAGATTAACCTATTATCTCTTCTTGTTTATATATATATATATATATATATATATATATATATATATATATATATATATATATATATATGAAATACTTCTAGTGGACACGATGAAAGGTAAAGTTTCCTTGAGAATGTCCGTGAATCAAATTCATAGCCGGAAAAAATTGTTTCTCATAACCAGTAAAAATTAGCCGTGTGCCCTATAACTCTATATTTTTACGGAGGTATATATTCATTGTTATTACAAACAAGCATTATTAAAACTAGGACGATTAGACCCGAACGATAACGTACTTTCGATAGATATGAAAATTTCCCGAACATTTATCTGTCCCATCGGAGTTTGTATTACATATACTCTATAGAATTATTCATTTATTTAAATTTAAATATACTGTTTGAATAAAAAAAAAAAAAAAAAAAATACACTCACACACAACAACAACAACAACAACAAAAAAAAAAAAAAAAAAAAAAAAACACTTTGGTGCGCCGAAGTACGTATATTCTGAAGGTTTGAATTTGAAGGCATTCAAATATTTAGTTCCCTAAGTAATCTTCGCTTGATATGACATGCCGTGCTATGATATCTATGTGAATATCGTTTTGATGCACTTTATTGATTATTTTGCGCACAAACACTTACTAGCTATTAAATAATACCATTGCAAGCTATCAAGCTGCCCATTTGTTTCTAAATATGTATACTTGTGCATTATTTACTACACGCTTGGTCGGAATATTCCATCAGTGTGTTCAATATAAATAAAAGCATGAACATAATAATTCTCTTAAACCTATATGTCCTTTTATCGTCTTACTTTCCTTGGTTATTTACTAGTCAGAGTTATTTCTCATTAATAACTTCCACTTTTACATAATACACGTGTTCATTTGTACCTGTAATATAGTACAGGTAAATGCATTTGTCCTTGGAATAAAATGCAAGAAAATACATTTGTTTTTGTAACAGGATGTTGGCCATTATATCTAGCATTGTAATAGGATGCAGCTAAATGCTCTTGTATCAAAATGCAAGAAAATACAATTATCATTGTAAAAAATATAGGTAGATACATCTATCCCTTTAACAAAATACTGGTAAATAATTGCATCATTGTAACAAAATGCAAGTACCGTGTAACAAAATGCAAGGAAATAATTTGTTCTTGTAACGAAATGCTAGTACTTAAATTTATCTTTGTTTCACAAAATATATATGAATACATGAATTAAGATAAATACATATGTCCTTGTAACTGAATGGAAGTAAATTAATTTAATTTCCTTGAAACAAAATGCAAGAAAAACATTTGTCCTTATAAGAAAATTCAGGTTAATTAATTTATCCTTGTAACAAATTGCAAGAAAAACATTTGTCCTTGTAAGAATATTCAGGTTAATTAATTTATCTTTGTAAGACAATGCACGTATATTTATTCTAGTAACAAAATGAGGGTGAAAGAATTTGGCCTTGTAAAAAAATGCATGAAAATACATTTTCATTGTAACATATCGAAGCAAAAGGTAGGCAAACGCATTTATCTTGTATTAAAATGTAAGTGATTCCGATGCAAAAGTTAGGTAAAGACGGCCGTAAATACAGTTTTTATTATAAACACAATACAATGTGATAACTTACGAAGGGGAAACTAAAATAAAAACTTGACTTGACTATTTGAGTTTACCGTCGCTTCGACAATATTTAAGTCATATAGCGAGGTCCAGCTCATTAAAGGTGGAGGAAGACCCCGAATGCACGGAGGCATCCGGGTAGAACCATCGACCTACCGCAAGCCAACTAGAAGGCTTCCTCACATGAAATCCGAATTACCCTGCCGGGATTCGAACCTATGCGGTGAGGGGCTGCTAAAATAAAGATAAAACGTATAAAACTTATGTTACAAAATAAGCAGGCCAACATAGAACATAGGTTATAATATATCCAGGCATGTAAAATATAGATAACAATATATCCAGACAAATATAGGACATAGGTTACAATATATCCAGGCATGTATAGAATATAGATTACAGGACACATATAACAATATATCCAGGCATGTATAGAATATAGGTTACAATATATCCAAACAAATATAGGACATATGTAACAATATATCCAGGCATGTATAGAATATAGGTTACAATATATCCAGACAAATATTGGACATAGATTACAATATATCCAGGCGTGTATAGAATATAGATTACAATATTTCCAGACACATATAGGACATCGGTAACAATATATCCAGACATGTATAGAATATTTGTTACAATATATCCAGACAAATATAGGACATAGGTTTATAATATATCCAGGCATGTATAGAATATAGGTTACAATATATCCAGACAAATATAGGACATAGGTTACAATATATCCAGGCATGTAGAATATAGGTTACAATATATCTAGACAAATATAGGACACAAAATAACCAGACACGCATAGATTTTTAAAAACAAGGTTCAATTTAATATAAAAATAACCATATAAAAATAATTACATTATAACCAAGCACGTATAATATATGGTTACAATATAACAAGACACATATTAAACATATGTTACAATATAATCAGGTACGAATAAAACATATGTTACAATATAACCAGGCACAAGTAAAACATATGTTACAATATAATAAATTACGTATGAGTATAAGAATTATGTTAAAAAATAAACAGTCACGTATTAAACGTTACGATATCAACAAACATGTATAAAACAAAGGTTACTATATAACCAGACACGTATGAAAGATAGGTAACAATATGAATAAGCTACTATATTACATGTGAGGTATAATCTTTGGTTATTATATAACATGTATATGCTATAATATAACAGGTTATGCATAAATTTAGGTTACAATATAACATGCTATGTATAAACTAAGATTATAATATAATCAGACATGCATACATTTATGTTATATTATAACATAGCTATTATTTATGAGCCCTATTACATTTAAAGAGACTCTTTCAAAATTACACTGACGATCTAAATAAGCGGGCAATAAAAATATCACCGTTGGAGCGGGGCCGATAGTAATATTATTTATTGACCTTGCTTTTCCTGCAACTTGATTGGTTAAAGCAGAGGCTCTTTAGTTATGTAATAAAATAAAATAAATTGTCATTAAATAAGTGATTTTCTTGCACTCGGGACAGTCGTATTGGCCCTGCGGCCTCGGGAAATACGACTGCTCTCGGACAAATAACAGGGCCTAAAATCACTTATTTAATAATATTGTAATACGACACACAATATAACCAGTCATATAAGAAACACGGTAATAATATTACCTAAAATATAACCAGTCATGTATGAAACACGGTTATAACCTACAGTATGACCAGTCGTGTATAAAACACGATTATAATATAACCAGTCATGAATGAAACACGGTTACAATATAACCAGTCGTGAATGAAACACGG
>CM037785.1:60572835-60622835 GCA_021229015.1 Solen grandis
GTCAATTTATTATTTTTATTTATTCTATCAAAGGAAGCGGTTGAGGAAGATATCGATGCATTGTTCAGGGGAATGGCGTCAACAATTGCAGAACGAGAAGATTCTATTATTGTTCCCGATCTCACAGGTATCCGCACTCTACTTTTTTTTCTACTAGAATGTTGTCCAGCCGTCATTCCAGTATTTTATACTTCTTGACTGCTATTCCCAGCAGGGGCGCTGATATTTCAAGAAGCTGAATTGTATTTTATCACTATTAATTGAGCTAAATGACTAAATTTAAGTTTGGCAGATATTGTCGAGCCTTTACACGACAGGGCTACAGACACCTGCTAATGAATGCCATCACCCTACCTACTCGTCGAAATTTGTTATAATTAACAAGTTATTCATGAACCTACATAGTGGGCGCGCCCACACACATGAATATACATATATAGTTGATAATTAACATGATATTTCGCACGTATGCATATGGAAATAAATCACACTTATATAAAATATGTTTCAATGAGTCAAGACAAAGCGATCTTGGCCATCAAACTTCTATTTCATATATGTCCACATCATAGCAATGAACAAGAAACTGATAATAACGCAAGCTCGATAAAGTCTCATTTCTTACACTCTAAACCAAATTAACACCTTGGTCAAACAAAAGTTGTTTGATCAGGATCTTCACTGTTTGCTCTTATACTATTGTAGCACAGGCTCTTCAGTCTGCATGCCTAAATAAACTCCCGTTTTATATCATATTCAGCAAGTCATGTATTTGCATAAGAATATTAATAAAATAAATTGCTGAATTATATATTTATCTAAAGATAAAATTGTATATAAAAAAGCTATTTTCTTTTCAGTTATTGCAACTCATTTTTATCTTTAAAACCTCTATTTTATTAAAATACGAGATGGAATAGAAAGGTCACTAATTTAGACAGAGTAAGTGATGTCATATAAATGGATTATGTCGTATACGCAGAATATGACTGTCAACCCTTTTCCTGACGAGAAGACACCTCTTATATACATGTTAAAATCAAAGCGCGCTGAAAGCACTGAAGTTGTGTGTGTCTCAAATGAAAGAGTGTTTGAAGAGCTGCAAGTCGATCCCAGTAATTAAATTCACTTTGATAAACAAAAGAAATGCGATATTCCTGTTCTCTCAGCGCTATCAGAGCTTTGATTTGTATTCATGCAGTACCTTATCTACAACAATCTCTATATATAGATTAAAGTAATTATGCAAATTTTCTGCACAGGTTAAAGGCTCCGAACTCATTTCGGATAGTGGATATACAGGTTTCGGTCATTTTTGGTGTAAGAAATAACCCTTGGAGATATCTGAGGTCGATAGATTGATGTGATTATTAGTATGTAAGAATAATTTGTTTTGGACTTCACATGGGTTATTGTAACAGCCTAAAATGACCGAACGCTGCACATTTACTATCTTTGCGCGCCACCTTTGCATCGAAACAAACTATATTCATGCGCTTGGTAAAGTGATCACGTGATAAAAACAGTTACATCATTCGATTGCATTAACCTCAGCATAGAAAAATAAGTCCTATAGATTTTTGTAGCCTGTAAGTATTTATTTTTGACACATCATTGATTTTTCAGCATTTTTGCTTAATTCTGGTATACTTATGTCGTAGAGATATATACAATTGTTCGATCATACTTACACTATTGAGAGGTTATTCGGTTTTAAATCTCCTGGGTTGAAAACGTAGTACTGTAGTTGGTATGACTGACGTCACACACAACTAAAAATAAACTGTAATGAACTTAATCTGTTGCTTCTGGTAATCTCTTCACATCTAGGAGGCACTGAAGTTGTGTGTCTCAAGTGATAGAGGATTTGACGAGTTGCAGACTTAATATTTGGTACTCAACCCGAGAATCAAATATCTTATCTAGCCCGTCATTTCCCGAGCGTTTATATAGAATACCCATCGCGGCAAATGTGCAAAAGTTGTCCTGCGAAGGTCAGTGTTACAGGCAAAGGTGCTCGTATCTTTTTTTGGATGGTAAATATACAGGTTCCGATCATTTTATAGTTATAAAATAACCCCTAGTGGCATCGGAGTTCTATAGATTGATGTGATAGTTAGTATTATACACGAATTTGTATCGGACTTCAAGCTTTCTACCTCAGATACATCCATGTCCTTTTGTAACACCATAAAATTATTTACTATCTAAAACCTAGTTTCCAGCACCTTTATACCAAAACAAACCCTATTTATCCGCATGGCAAATGCGCACATGAACTGACAGTTACGCAACATCATAGTGATTTTTTATATCACAATCAATTACTTTGGTCCACAAATATTTATTTTTGACAAAAAAAATGAATTTCAGCATTTTTACTTAATCTCAGCATACCTGTGTTGTAGAATTATATTCAATCGTTCGATCGTTTTTACTTAATCTTAGCATACATGTGCTGTAGAATTATATTCAATCGTTCGATCGTTTTTACTTAATCTTAGCATACGTGTGTTGTAGAATTATATTCAATCGTTCGATCGTTTTTACTTAATCTCGGCATACCAGTGTTGTAGAATTATATTCAATCGTTCGATCGTTTTTACTTAATCTTAGCATACCAGTGTTGTAGAATTATATTCAATCGTTCGATCGTTTTTCACAAAATTAAGCATACCAGTGTTGTAGAATTATATTCAATCGTTCGATCGTTTTTACTTAATCTTAGCATACCAGTGTTGTAGAATTATACACAATCGTTCGATCGTTTTTACTTAATCTTAGCATACGTGTGTTGTAGAATTATATTCAATCGTTCGATCGTTTTCACAAAATTGAGTGGTTCTTCGTTTTTCAGAGTAGAGCTTCGACTGCTCGGAAAGTGGGTAGTATATATACACACACACACACAAAAAAAAAATACAAAAAAACATGTAATAGGATATTTCTATTTATTTATTTGTTTATTTAGTTAGTTAGTTCTTTTTATGTATGCCGGTGTAACGCAGTAAAGGGACACTCACAAAATGACATCTGATCATAATTCTATTGAAAAAGTGACCCTCTTTCTATAAAATAATTCAAGTTTCATATACATCTGTAATGCCGAGGGGCCTCTGTGGCCGAGAGGATAAAGTCGCTGACTTTAACACTCACTTAGCCCCTCACCGCTTAGGTTCGAATCCCGGCAGGGTCAATCGGATTTTCATGTGAGGAAGCCTTTCAGTTGGCTTGCTGTAGGTCGGTGGTTCTTCCCGGATGCCTCCGTGAATTCAGGGTCTTCCTCCACCTGTAATAAGCTTGACGTCGCTATGTGACTGAAATACTGTAGAAGCGACGGTTAACTCAAATAGTCAAGTCAGATCTGCAATGCCGATTTGCCAGTAAACTTGGAAACTCTATAAAATAATACCCTTACCCCACCCCTAGATCAAATGACCACTAAGTGACTATCAAACTTCACGAGTTACTGCTTACACTGATCTTTGTTTTGTCACTGAATGGGAAATTCGGGCAATCTCTTTATTGATTTATTTATCGTTTTATTATATAAGTTGTCAAGGCACGCATGCGCAAGCAGGAAAAAAAATCAAATCAATTTGTGTGATATAAGACAGTGGCGCGCTATACATAAAGTGCACCAGTTCACGTACCTCAGACATTTTATATGTTCTTAGATAGTCTAGAAGGTATATGGCAGACAGATAAACATACTAATTTGTCCTTCATTGGCATGAGTTCGGCCCTCACAGCAAAATGATATATTATCAACAAGGTTCATTTGATGTGGAAAATCAAAGACACAGTTCAAATTACAAGCCACTTTACTTTATCCTTTAATGTTTCAATTTATGCTAAAAACGCAACTCAATCCTTTGATTGAATAAAAACTATTTTGTAAACATCCAGACTGAAATATATGGAATATGAACATATACTCGTAGTGTTTCTCTTCTTTATTTTTCTCTGGGGAGGGTAAACATTGTTTTCTTCTTCGCGAATCGCTGTTACGTTCATACAGATGCAACCTATTTTATGTATTAGTGCCTTCCCACATTAAAGACCAACGGAATGTGTATGATAATGACCACAGGCTACATACAGTTTCATGGATAGCTACAAATTATCGTAAAGGTGTTGATATGAAGTAGATAATGTATTTCATGTTTTCTGTTAAAAGACTAGTTGATTTTATGAATGTTATATAGAGGATATTTTATTTTATTTTTTTACGTCAAATCAATTAAAAAAATCATGATGATTAATCAAGGAGAATTTCATAGAAATGTAATTGTTTTTTTATTGATTTTATTTTTCGTATTTTCTTGCAGTTGTGGTCATGCTACTCTTGGTCCCGCTTCTTGTGAAAACTTATTATTCTGACCGCGCTTAAAGGAAAACACACACACACACACACAAACACACACACACACACACACACACACTATTATAAAATGTATCGTCATATGTATATGATTTCTTACTTGTACTTGTATTGGATTTTAATCACCAGGCTATAATAAAGAAGATATTGCGCTGCTAATAGATGTAGATTGTTCTTACAGCGGTAAAACATCTCAGGCGTAATGTCAATAATTGACACTTTTTAAATCTATATTCCAAGTTTTCTCTATTTCCAACTAAATTGAATTTGGAGCAATGCACACTCCACTATATCCAAATTATGTATTATGTGCAGTCCGTATTAAAACGTTTCATTTTTTCCAATTACACAACTATTTCAGATGCACTATTGCAGATAGACGAACTGTATAATATGTCACAGGGTATAGATTCGGTTAGATTCTATTGACTTTGTCATCAAATCTCAAAACTGACCCGAAATCTGCAAAAATACTTATTTCTTTTAAATGATACTTTAAATCGTATAGAAGGTGGTAACACGTTTTCCTATTATTGTTTTAACACATTTAGATTATATAGCTAACTTTATAGGTGATGGAAACAAACGTAAGGCAAACTAAATTCATTCATTAAAACACTAAATGAAAAGATGCTGAAATACGTCCCAAAATGAATTTAAGGTAATCCACACATCATTAAATTATAATCATGGTCTTTCAAATGCTTCAAAAGACTTCAGTGCAGATTCAAGTATCCCATGACTTGGAGTTATAGACATTTTGCCTCAGAATTTATAAAGGATTGCATTTACTATAAAATTCCCACGATCGCTTGATGGACCATGTTTGTAATTAGTAATGGATAGATCACCTTAAAAGGATTGCTTATGTTAGTTTGACATAGTTACAATACTGACTATCAGTATTTACGTATTACTTCTATTAATGGGATACGTCTCCTTTAGTATTTAACCCTTTCCCTCATGTAGACTCATTTTGACGCACTCAGTAGGTACCACATAAAGCCTGATCTGCAGAAAACCACAGTTAAACCTTACCAAATTTAATTACAAAATCCTCATTTCAAGAAGACTGAGGAGCAGCGAACAGCATAAAACCTGATCAGCCTGCGAGTTACTCGCAGGCTGATCTGGTTTTATGCTGTTCGCATAGGTCTTTCCATGGTGTCCTCTATGAGGGAAAGGGTTAAGCAGTATTTAGTATTATTAAGCATTTAGTACGATTAGTGGAATTTGCACGTGCCCACAATAGTTTCGGCATCATATTTCACCATCATTGTTCTCCACCAGAGTTCAAATGTGTTTAATAATTGACATGTTGATAAATAAAACGACTATATGATCGCATGATATGAATACTATAGCTGTAATCATTATTGTGTAGGTTTATTATTTTTACTACAGAGAGTCTTTTTGGACCCCTTGAGTTTTCCAGACGAGACTTGGCTGCCATTAATATTCAGGTATGACATAAAACGTATTATCAAAATATATAAAAGAACCATATTAAAGCATTGATTTTCTATGAGGTCTGATATTCGATAATTTCGCGGAACTTGTGTATCGACGAAATTGAATTTGACGGGAGATAATAACATACACACACAAGCACATTTTTACATACATTTTGAGAGTATTGAAGTGTGTTTAATACTTATTAAATTTGATTAGCAATTTTCTTCGTCAGCAGCATTAGTCAAAGCGAAATCTCTGCAGTTAAAAACCAATAGACAAGGCATACATGTCAGATTAATATATTCATGAAATACCTAGCATTTGTAAACACATGTTCTGAAATCGGGAGATCGCTGGTAACTATAATAACCATTGCTTACCCTCATTTTCATGCATTGGCGTCTGAAGACATGTACATTGTGCATGTTTTTCATTTACTTCTGGATAGATAAGTTAATTCGCTCATGGTTAGATTGGGTCAGTGACTGTTAGTTAGATTGGTTCAATTTCTCCATGTTAATTTTCTGCTGTTTAGGCTGTTTCAAATTCTTCTGGTTAGACGGGATTTGACAAATATTCACTGCTGGTTATGATTTAATCAATTCTGCTTACTGCTGGTTAGCCGTGATTTATTAACTGCTGGTCGTCTGTGTTGCTAGAGAGGACGGGACCATGGCTTGCCGGACTACAATACTGTAAGAGAGGCTTACGGTCTACCGAGGAAGTCTAGCTGGGAAGATATCAACAAAAAATATAACACACAGGTAAATGCCCCTCTACTTTATACAGAGATAGCATTATTTCGCAGATACATTTGATTTGAAGCCATAAGAAATATTCTTTAATTTGATATCTATATTTATACCGCTTCTTTTTTGATAAGCAAATTTATATATAATCAAATACATATATACTATATAAATACTCTGACAGAAGTTACCACATATAACACTTTTTAAACGAGTCTAGAAAGAGTGTGATGAAGTAATTGTTTTCTAATCATTGTCCACTTACTATTTTACAAGACCAATCACATTACCAATTGGTCTTGATGCGCAGCAAATTTATTCATTTAAACATTATAGATAATAAACAAGAGGGCCAAGATGGCCCTGTATCGCTCACCTGATTAAGATGGCTGTGTTAGGCAAAATGACAAAAAATCTGGCATCTAAGGTGTTTTTCTAACATTTGACTAAGTGGCCTACATTTTGATCCTACCTATATTTACCTGGTGACCTAGTTTTTGACCCCACATGACCCAATTTTGAACTCATCCGAGATATCATGTAGACAAACATCCTGACCAAGTTTCATGAAGATTGGGCCAAAACTGTGGCCTCTAGAGTGTTCACAAGGTTTTTGTAAGATTTGACCTGGTGACCTAGATTTTGACCCCACATGACCCATTTTCAAACCCATCCGATATATTATGTAGACAAACATCCTGACCAAGTTTCATGAAGATTGGGCCAAAACTGTGGCCTCTAGAGTGTTCACAAGGTTTTTCTAAGACTTGACCTGGTGACCTAGTTTTTGACCCCACATGACCCATTTTCAAACCCATCCGATATATTATGTAGACAAACATCCTGACCAAGTTTCATGAAGATTGGGCCAAAACTGTGGCCTCTAGAGTGTTCCAAGGTTTTTCTAAGACTTGACCTGGTACCTAGTTTTTGACCCCACATGACCCAATTTCAACTCATCCGAGATATCATGTAGACAAACATCCTAACCAAGTTTCATGAAGATTGGGCCAAAACTGTGGCCTCTAGAGTGTTCACAAGGTTTTTCTAAGACTTGACCTGGTGACCTAGTTTTTGACCCCACATGACCCAATTTCGAACTCATCCGAGATATCATGTAGACAAACATCCTGACCAAGTTTCATGAAGATTGGGCCAAAACTGTGGCCTCTAGAGTGTTCACAAGGTTTTTTAAGATTGACCTGGTGACCTAGTTTTGACCCCACATGACCCATTTTCAAACCCATCCGATATATTATGTAGACAAACATCCTGACCAAGTTTCATGAAGATTGGGCCAAAACTGTGGCCTCTAGAGTGTTCACAAGGTTTTTCTAAGACTTGACCTGGTGACCTAGTTTTTGACCCCACATGACCCATTTTCAAACACATCCGAAATATTATGTAGACAAACATCCTGACCAAGTTTCATGAAGATTGGGCCAAAACTGTGGCCTCTAGAGTGTTCACAAGGTTTTTCTAAGATTGACCTGGTGACCTAGTTTTTGACCCCACATAACCCAATTTCGAACTCATCCGAGATATCATGTAGACAAACATCCTGACCAAGTTTCATGAAGATTGGGCCAAAACTGTGGCCTCTAGAGTGTTCACAAGGTTTTTCTAAAATTTGACCTGGTGACCTAGTTTTTGACCCCACATGACCCAATTTCGAACTCATCCGAGATATCATGTAGACAAACATCCTGACCAAGTTTCATGAAGATTGGGCCAAAACTGTGGCCTCTAGAGTGTTCACAAGCAATTGTTGACGACGGACGACGGACGACTGACGACGCACGACGCACGACGGACAAAAGGCGATCACAAAAGCTCACCCGAGCACAAGTGCTCAGGTGAGCTAAAAATCACCAACAGTCACAGTAATACATGTATACGATTATACAAGAATGAAAGTTTCTTAAATTCCTATTTTCATACACACGTATTGCTATGGTGACCAATTTTACGAACTGTTGAAAGGACTAGTATACAATTTCTGATCTGACGTTTTTTAATACTCTATGAGTGACAAATTATAGAAACACATAAAGGTTTTCTTACCATAAAAATCATCTCACACACGAGAGAGCATGTGATAAAACAGATTTTCTTCCATTTAAATTCACTGCCTCTCCCCGAAAAGCAATACATGTATATTTATCGCATGGGTGCTTAAATTACGGAAATTTTATTTAATTTGTATAATTATTAAAAGGCATATATGTTAGATTCCTTATTCGGTTTTAAATTAATTCGCGGATCAAAAAGTTTTATTTGCTGTTAGGTTAATTCGCGGATTAAAGCAGCAACAACAACAACAAAATCCGTTGATATGTTAAAATATATTTAAGATCACGAATTAGATCTTTTTTAAACGCATATAATGTTATGTCATAACATGAATATTATCCATTATATTTTATCTAGGAAATAGCCAAACTGAAGGCTTTATATAAGAGACATCTTTTATCTAGGAAATAGCCAAACTGAAGGCTTTATATAAGAGACATCTTTTATCTAGGAAAAAGCCAAACTGAAGGCTTTATATAGCCAAACTGAAGGCTTTATATAAGAGACATCTTTTATCTAGGAAATAGCCAAACTGAAGGCCTTATATAAGAACGCCAGTCGTCCAGACAACGTTGACGTTTTCACTGGGGGTCTCCTGGAGACCGTCCCTACAGGCCCGGGGGAGTTGTTCCAAACAATACTACTTGAACAGTTCCTAAGGATAAGGCATGGAGATAGATTCTGGTTCGAAAATACGGAATCAAGGTTTGTACATGTAAATTTAAGGATATATAAAGACCACTTGATAATAGTTAGGCACACCTTTCTGCTGAGACAACTCTTTTCAGAACAGACAATGTATGTGATATTTCAAATAGTGAGGCCATCTTATTTTTAATGACAGTGGAAATAATTTTTACCATTGGGTTTGCATGTATACCGTTATATTCTTTTTAAAGACGTACAAAATTCTTGATAATAATATAAGGCCTAAAAATGAGCAGATAATCAATATCAACAACTTTTTGAATTTTACTAAGAATTTCTGAAGAAAAAAAAAGCAATGATCAGTGCCTCTGTGCCAAATGATATAATTTTATGATTCCTTTCTCTTTTGTATTTTAGTGGTCTCACAAAGGAAGAGCTTGCTGATGTCTGGGACACGTCCTTAAATGACGTCATAAATTTCGTTACAGGCGTCACATTTAAACAAATCCAGCCAAACGTGTTCATCTTCAAAAGCACTGATGGTTCTGGTAGGATTATATTGAGATTTTTCTTTGCAATTGTAGAACGCACTTTCGTCACGGATATTATTAATGATTGAATAGAGGATTTGTTACACGTGATCAATGAAGAAAATGATAAATGATAATTACAAAGTATCTCCTTCTATTGCTAGCAATCATTTACTGATTAGTATGGTCATATTTGTATCTTGTGGTCAAGGATTTTGCTGAAGAAACAGCATCAATAGAGACAGTTTTTGGTTATAAGGAAATTCGGCTCATTTTGTGAATAAACCCTTTGGTTCTTACAGTATTTAGTTTTCAGATTTCCAACCCATTTTTATGTTAAGAAGTCATATTTTGCCCTCTGATAAAAGAAGAAATATTTGGATAATCAATAACTTTAAAACCTGCATCTTCTCGGAGAGAATCACCGCATACATTTTAAATACAATTTAGATTCGCTCACACACGCCATTAAAATTTGACTTAAAGGCCTTTGAGCGTTTTTTTTTTCTAACGGACAGATTTTTCTAAAAATTTGCATATAAATACTTTAGACTTTTTTTTTTAATAAAAGATATATGAAATAAATATAGGGGGTGACCATGCTGTAACAACATATCAAATGAAATTTTAAAATATTTTTATCACCATTTGTAACTTAAAATGTATTCTATAAGTTACAGATAAAAATACTGTCAAATATGCATTGAAAATACAAAACGGGCATAAAATCTCATTTGCGCCCGGACCAAAATATATACAAAACTATCCCAAAGCTATGAATTTTTATATATATTTTTCTAAATGAAAAAAAAATTAAACGGACATATTTTCTTTATTTTTTTAGAGTCAATTTTCTGATATAAATGCTTTATGAATATGTAAAAAAAACATACCTCACCATTTTGTTTTTCTAACTAAAACCTGCCTTTTTATTGAAATTTTAGCCAAATTTTCATAAAAACACTAAAATGTGACTTTTTGTTCCTTCAAAATTTGGCAAATATACTTTTGATGATATTCTTATTACATGAATCTGTTTCTAGTTAGGATAAAATTTGTTCCCCAAACGGTGTTTGAACCTTTGACGTAGCGTTTCAAAGTCTTTCTTACTTTCTGTGTATCATGTTGCGTCCAATACATCAAAACTTTGTATACGGAAAATTATTATTTCTGTGATGTTAAAATATATCTGGAAAAAAAAAGATTTTTTTTTTTAATTAAAGTGAAATATCATCGGAAGAAAATGCTGCGTAAACAATCAAGATGACAAACATGTGTTTATCCACAAACTGCAATAATACATCAGAAATACTATACTAATATGTCTTCATTGAATACTGGCGTGCCCATTCTTACTTTCATGCTGTCGTTTCTGTTTATTTATGTTTGTTAAGTTCAAAGCACGATACGTCGGTGTTGTTGTTTGCTGTTGTGGTGCATTTGTATATGTATATTTATGTTAGTGTATCACGTACATATATCATGCACGTTACATATGAAAACACATATCATGTATGCCCGCCAGATAGATAGATAGATAGATAGATAGATAGATGTTTTATTCGCAATCCAACAGGCCTATGGGCCCATGAGGTACAATGTTTTTTTATAATGGCAAGACGGTGCAGTTTTACAAGTGCATATACATATCATATTATAACAAAGGTATCTAAACTGGTTATGTAATCAAGACATATAAACAAACAACATTTATTTTTTTTGTAATCAAAATAATACGCTATTAAAAGGCAGAGAAAAAAATGAAGATCAACGGAGAGGTATAATTTCTTATTCCTAATAATAATAAAAAATATAAAATACCTGAAAGGAACAGTCGAAAATCCGAAAATATTACGAATTGTACGTAATTACAAAACACTTACATAAATATTTTTACAATAAAACAAAACACGTTTACATATGTTAATACATATTGTATCCTAACTACAGCAGCGGGATGCCTAAGTCAGCCAAAACAACTTTTCCTGACCGGTTTTAATGATGGTCTGCAGATGTTGGAACCGTGCTCCCCTCTCCAGAGATATGATTACTTCAGCGACAGTCGGCTGGCCTTCACCGCCACATTCCTACTCGCCTTTCTTACAATTCCTGGTATATACAATTTATACATATTACAGTATATGTTTATTTTTTTTTTCTAAATAATTTTCGCATTTTTGGGTTTCATAGAGAGAGAGAGAGAGATAGAGAAGGGAGAGAGAAACATTAAATAGACAGTAGAAAAGAAATGTAAGCGTATTGTTTTGAAATCTTTGTTATACCGGCTATATCAGACTATTTATTGGATATATTCTTTTGCAATTTTTTTATGGTAAAAAGATGTAAGGTTTATACACATATGAAAGTATTTTGTTTTGAATATGTGGTAAGCAACATAGAGACTCTGTTTCAGTCAGCTCTTAAAGACCAAAAAAAAAAGTGACTTTGTCTGGTTTTTTTCAGTGAACTTCCTAATAATGTACCTGCTGGCCAAGCGACGCAAGCAGACAATGTTGAAGACCAGAATCATGCCGCCACCTCTACAAAGAACGGCCTCGACGAACCCTAATGAAGTCCGAGGTTAGAGACATTTCTTATGATTATGCTAAAAATATTGTCTCGCAGGTTTGATCGAAGGTCGTGTGCTCAAGCCGCAATACTCGACCACGGTATCTACTGCTAATCATCTTCCCTCGTTTCTGATTTATGACATAACTGCATCGTGCGTGCATATTCTCAAGGCCAAATAAGAATAATCACTGGGATGGGAGTCCATCCCTCCTATGAATTTGATTTAGTGTTTCCGGAATTTTAGTACGCCGTGCATGTTTTGCGCTACATCCTTGATTTTTATTCATACTAGCAGAGCACGTTTTGAATGACATAAATCCAAATCAGAGCAAAACCGACTGATCATATTCAAATGTTACATTTTAAAGAATATTACTATTCTTATGTTGATGAACTTTTGAACTAATTATACATACAAGTATGTCATATGATGATGATGATGATGATGATGATGATGGTGATGATGATGATGATGATGGTTTACTCCAGTAATTGAATGGGTTGACTGGGAAGAGCCAGAGAGGATCGTCATCGTTGTGTTAGAGTCCACAGAGAAACGCATCAGTGTGTATAACACACGGAAGATCTTGTTACGTTACGTTGACATTGAGGTCATGTCAGAGAAGCAAAAAAGCGGTGTTGACATCCACCTCTCTAGTGACAGACCAGAAAATGTGCTAGCGTTAAAACTCCAGGACTATGACCTCGTAAGTATAACATAAACACAATGTATTCTTAGAGTCTAATTTCGTGTGACATTTAAATGTTTTGTGATTTTTATTCCAAATAATTGACGTTTAATTTCCTGAATATATTTTTTCTAAATTTAGTCAATCAAAATTTTTGAAAAAAATTTGGCCATTTTGTTTCAGGTCCTAAAATTTTACAATGCAGAAGAACGTAACAGATTTACGATCGTTCTTAATAAATTTCTTACGAATTGTGGGGTAAAACCAACACAGAGAAGTCTAGTTGAATCCTATATCCTACGTAACACAGTGACGAAAAAACATCGACAGGAGCGACTTAATCGGTTCTTCAAGAAAATATTAAGCGTTAGTATATTGTGTGTTGATATTCATGCCCCACCAACAGTATTTAAGTGGAAAATATGTCTATTTGGGATAGACTGCCATGCAGAGCAATCATAGCGAATGCATGTGGCATGAAACAAGACCCATTCACAATGTTCATTTAGTCTGGGAACTACACTAAATTTCTGAATGCCAAACAGTGAGCTTCTAATACCAGTTAAACGACTTGCCATGTCGCGGCCAGGGATCGAGACGGGCATTCTGCAGCCAGTCTGACGCTATAACACTTTTGCCATCGGACGTCGTTTGCACAAATGATTTTAGTAGTAAAGTCTAAAACAATATAAAACGTTGTTTGATGTGCATTTCAGACATTCTGTTTTTTAGCAGTTTTAAAACCAGCATTACTTTCTCTTCCTCAATACATTTTCTTTTTCCGCCTAGCAGTGCCATAAAAGCACAGAACCACTGATAATAGCTGAAATGAAACCTCTATATTTCTGATTTAATTTTGATATTATATTTGTTATTATGTATTGATGAATTGTCCACAAATAAAATAAATCAACTCTGTAACAGGCAGTCCAGGCTGGCGATACAGATGTTGAAGAAAACATGTACGGCACTGCTGATGAGGTTGGACCAAACATTGGCCCAGAGCTGTCCCGGATCGAATTAACACAGGCAGAGTTCGGGGAGGCATTTGGGCTGAAGCAGGACTCCACATTTGTAAAACACATGTTTCTCTTGGTCGATGCTGACAAATCGGGTCATGTTTCTTTCAGAGAGTTTATGGACATTTTCATTTTATTATCTTCAGGTAAATACTATTAATTATCTTTTTTTATGATCAATATAATGATCTATGACAATATAAATGAAAATAAATGTCAATTTCAACGTAAGGTTAGGGTATCTTGATGACGTGCACAGAGTGTTGAGAGACTGAATTAGTCAGATCAATATTTTCCGTACAGATGTCAAGAGTTCATGATTGGAATAAACTGTTCTTTAAATTAGGACATCAATTATTTTATCTGTGGACTCTAAATTTATATTATATCACATGTGATATATGCATTACTTAGTGCCTTTAGCTAATATTAAACAAACTGTGTATTATACTAAAGTTAACGATACAGGCATTTAAAAATATTTTGAAACATGTTTATATCTCTTGTACATATTGCCTTTTTTTCTATCTATATTCTACAATACTATACCTCTACATGACTTTCAGATGACATGGACAGCAAAGTCCGATTACTCTTCAACATGTATGACATCAACCGACAAGGTTTTCTCTCCAAGGACGACCTCTACAACATGGTGAAGTATGTTTTTCTTTTTCCCATCCTTTTCAGCACTATCATAATGCATGTAAAGAAGAAGTTTCCATGGTTCTTCTTGATTAGACTTCTAACAGCTTACAATGGGAGAGGCCATTTTAGATCGTATCGTTTACGCATGAATTATTTCTGAATCAGCTTCCAAATTCCCGTACGTAATATTTGGTGAACGAAGAAACCAACCAAAGGTGATAATAGTGTCATAGATCATAACTACAGCGCTTATGAAGGTTAATAATGACCGAACTTTAGCATGCTCCCTGTAAAGATAAAGTAAGTCCTCTCTGCCACTGACTACGTATGGATAAATAAAATGAAATATTTCTTCTTCGACCTTTTCAAAGCTATGAAATTCTCTGAAGGATGACTTAATTTATACGATTTATATACTCGCTCATTCTCTTGGTGAGTTCAGGGTTCATTCTAGAACGCGCCTTGCGTATTTGGTGCAGAGAAATATTGTCAAGTGCACTATCAAAATTATAACCGCTTTTATTAAAGCATCTCTGATTGGCTGTGATAGCGATATTTTCATCATGTTAGCATATAACGACTAATCAAAATCGGCGTTTCTTTTCCACTACGTAATTTGCAAAGATGGCTGAAAAACGAAAGCGAAAGACATGTTTCGACTCTGGTCGAAGCAACAAAAGACAAGAAGGGATGAAAATAATGATAAATCAGTGGAAAATAATGATAAAAGAGGCCCCCAGCCGATAGTTGAACGGATACTTCAGATACAGTTACTGTTAGTTCGTCACAAGAAAGTAAGCAACATTTGGCTTGAAAAGTTTTCTTGGTTCAAATACGATAACGATAAAAGTATACTGTATTGTGACGTACATATGCAAAATAAAATCTGAATAAATAAACAAAATTCCCTAAGAAGGATAAATGCACTTTGGTTCAAGTATGCTAACCAGGTATGTAGAAAGTAGAGATCATGTGAGTGAACTGAAAGCTGCATAAATGAAACTCGAATTTTCTGCAACCGTATATAAATTTAACTTCAAAGGTGCCCTGAAATACTGGAAAGAGAAGAAGCTCAGAAGACTTTTAATGGCTAATGATAGTGATTGTTTGCCATAACCAAAACATGATGTTGTTCAACAGATATAAAAAAAATCAATCATTTAAAAAAAGTTATATAGTTTAGATTTCTTCATAGTTAATGGATGTTTCAAAGACACTAGCAATAATGAATGACATTTAAGAGGCATGAAACACTTATAAGTCACTTTCTGTTTGTTAAGATATATTTTGTATTGACCCCTGTGTTTTTGGGAATGTCCCCATTTTTTTTTTTTGCCAACAGTGGGCCATTTGACCCCACTGATTTCATTTCTAGAATGAACCCTGTGAGTTCAAAATGTAACTTAAACTTTAACAAATTATATATGTAAATATGTATGAAGATCTCTTCTCGACCTATCTGACGATAATGCAACGCCCGAGAAGATCAGTGAGTTTGCAGAGGCGGTGTACAAGGCGGCAAACCTGCGCAGTGGACAGGAAATGACGTTCTCAGACTTTAAAAAGGTTTTCTCATCGGACAAAAACGTTACCAACACCCTGAAACAAGCTACACTGGAGCTAAATGGTAATGATGCAGATTACAATGAGCTTGAGTTAATACTTAATTATATTACAGATATTTTAATATATTGTGTTGCAATGTAAATCACCATATATAAGCTAACTAAGACCTGTATTTAATATGAAGGTAAATTCTCCGTTTCAAAAGTTCAAAATGCTTTGACCAAATTGTCGAAGGTCAAAAAAATAACTACTCACGGAATACCCGTCAGCTTAGGAATCAAATACAAAGATTTAAACCTCACGCAAGTGACACAGAAACATTGCACTTCAAGGTTATTATTATGTTCTAGTATATTGAAGTATATATAATCAGTTCTACTTATGAGTAAATATCCCAGTGTTTCTTAAGGAAGAAAGCCCGAAATTAGAAAAAGGTCCAATAGAAATATTGGAAAGTGTTAAGTGTTTCTCACACTGAAATCATTTCCCTTTATTAAAATAAGTGACACCATAAATTAAGCATGATAAATTGGATGCTTGCCCTCCTTTGTTGACGTAACAGACAATACCAAAATAACATGATTCTAACAACTAGAACTTTTGTAAACATCGCGGGCCAACTACTATATTTGTACTGCAATTAACATAATAAATTTTACAATATTACGTCAACAAAAATGAATGTTTAATCGCAGAGCCGGTAGCCTCGGAGGATTCCCCTTTCCTGACCGTCCCTAATGCCAACAGCAAGAGGTTACAGCGACGATTCACTCTCGTTCGTGGGTACAGGTAAGTACACACACTCGGCTAAAACCGATTTCCTTAATACCGATGGTAATGATTCTCATTTCTTAATAAAATGCATTGGTTATATACTATTTGATATATTTCAAAATTATCACCTTTCTCAAGTATAGAGTCTATATTAGAACAAATTAAGTATACATTAAACTTAATGTCGAATCGTCCTCAGTATTCTCTGCGTTATACAATATTAATGCTGCTGAAATTTCAGGAAGACGTCAGAACAAGTTTTTCAAATGCTGATAAAGAGTTTGATGAATTGACTGAAAAGTCGAGATGTAAGCCACACACACATATACACACGCACCATTATAATGTTCCGATTTATTTTATGTTTTCATCTGTCACTTCAGTATCCCGGGTGACACGCCACCACCTCGCCCCTGCATGATGAGCCAGAGCTCTAGTGTAGGTCAGAGTATGTGCACCATGTCTAGAGGATCCATGCAGAGAAGGTATTTGTCTGTCCGTCCCTCTCACTCACAGAAAGCATTGGCCTGTCCGTCCCTTTAACTCACAGAAAGCATTGGCCTGTCCGTCTTTTTAACTCACAGAAAACATTGGCCTGTCCGTCCCTTTAACTCACAGAAAGCATTGGCCTTTCAGTCTTTTTAACTCAGAGAAAGCATTTCCCTGTCCGTCCCTTTAACTCACAGAAACATTGGTCTGTCCGTCTCTTTCGCTCACAGAAAGCATTGGCCTATCCGTCCCTTTAACTCACAGAAAACATTGACTTGTCCGTCTCTTTCGCTCACAGAAAACATTGGCCTGTCCGTCCCTTTAACTCACAGAAAACATTGGCCTGTCCGTCCCTTTTGCACACAGAAAGCATTGACCTGTCCGTCTCTTTCACTCACAGAAAGCATTGGCCTGGTCGTCCCTTTAACTCACAGAAAACATTGGCCTTTTCCGTCCCTTTCGCTCACAGAAAGCATTGACCTGTCTGTTCCTTTTCACTCATAGAAAGCATTGGCCTGTCCGTCCCTTTAACTCACAGAAAGCATTGACCTATCCGTCTCTTTCGCTCACAGAAAACATTGGCCTTTTCCGTCCCTTTAACTCACAGAAAGTTCTGGCCTTTCCGTCTGTCTCACTAACGAGTATTTGTCTGTCCGCCTACCTCATTTACAGAAAGTATTTGATTGTCTGCCTGTCTCACGTGCAGAAAGTATTTGTTATCCGTCTGCCTCATTTACAGAAAGTATTTGTCTGTCACAGACCGGTCGAACTCTGGGCCTTTCGCTTACACGGCGAATGCCCTACCGACTAAGCTACCCGGCCCCATACATTTTTTTCGCCCCTTTAGTGAGTAATCGGTACTGTGACATTATCCCCTTCCCAATTCCCAATTCTAAGAGTTACACGGTAAATGTAACCAGTTGCAGGTGTCATTAGACAGACATAGCACCTATGCTATTTTGGAATTTGCCCCCGAATTTACTGTTAAGGATACAAATTGCTATATTCCCGACGAACCAAAAAGGCAGTATATATATACTGGAGAACTATACTGTAACTGTCCCACGTTGGGTGCCAAATGACACAGGGTGACAAAAATGCTCAGCCTGCCCGGGAATCGAATCAGGGGCCTTTCGCTTACAGGACGAATGCTATGCCGACTGAATAACCCGGCTGCATACACATCTTATTCCCCTATTGTGAGTAATCGGTACTGTGACAAAATCGCACGACCAGCCCATAATTGCATGTCAGATTGAGAAAAACTAGGAAAAATTAATTTTCTATTAATTTCAGAATATAGGTACCAGTCAGTATAATCTGCATATTATCATTCTTTTTATTATTGATATACTTAACTTGATTTACTAGTGAAATCTGCAAAATATATCCATTTCATAGTTTAAGCAGGGTTAATCAATTCACCGACGAGTTCCGACAAGCTCCCGTTGGATGGCGAGATTTATACGCCAAGATCGTCGGATATCTTGAGACCTACAGGCTTCAAGTATTCTGGCTTACCCTTTACGTGCTCGTCACCGCCGGGATATTTGCCGAGAGAGCCCACTGTACGTTCGTATAATTCTGTTCATTGCTTGAAACATTGACTAAAATACAGACCCAAATCTACTGAAATACAGCTAGTGGGACGTAAATTCCACGCATTTGTTAAAATAATATCCCTTCCCGAATGGGTAAATATGTCACACGAAGAAACAGTTGTTGCCATTTTGAAATGTATCATTCTATTCTTATTATAAGTTTCTTTAAAGTCCATCTCCATGTTCTTTTAAGATATTGCTAGAAAGACAGAAGGAATGATAAATGAAATGACATGGAGACATCACCAAAACTACAATTGGCAAATTAAAACAAACTCATTTTCGAGCTCATGTAAATCTAACGAATTGGAATAGTAACATAAAAAGAATGCATTATGTTTCTAGATTACGCACTAGAACGAGAGAACGGCGGTCTGCGGCGTATCGCTGGACAGGGAGTGACCATCAGTCGCGGATCGGCCAGTGTCATCATGTTCACCTATGCCACCCTCATGATCACCATGTGCAAAAACAGCATCACCTTTCTCCGCGAGACCTTCCTCCATCGCTTTGTCCCCTTCGACTCCCTCCACTCGTTGCATAAATTCGCAGGGTGTTCTTCACTCGTCTTTACTTGTAAGAATTAAACTACTACAGGTGACGATAAGTAATGATATTTTTCTCTGTCTGAATTATTTAAATGCTTAGAAACAGTTTGAAATTAATATACCCATAGTCTCACTTCAAAAGTCCGTTGCTATATTTTCTAAATACATTCAGAACTTAAACAAGGTTTCTTTATAACTAGGGTTAGTGTAAATTGTTTACAAAATAAGACAGTGCAATGGTCTTTGGTTCCGTATCTTAGCGAATCTGTTCTTTAAGGATGAAGAATATGTCTAAGGCGTAAAAAAACAAGTAACTTGCTTCCACTAACCCGACCGATCCTATTTTTTGTACCGACCCTAAACTTTTTTTCGTAACATTCGGACTGTTACGGTTGCAAAACGCTGTTTTTCGTCAATTCCTCTAAAAAAATAAAGTAAAAACGGGAAAAAGTTAAAAATAAAAAAAAAAAGTTCAGCCGACCTACCGACCCTATATTTTCGGAGATGTTAGTGGAAACAAACAACTTTTTTTTCGCCTAATGTGTGGAATGGTTTGTTTGTCATTGTAGTTTTCCATGTACTTGTTCACGGCGTGAATCTTTACCACATCTGTACACAGCCACCAATGGATTTAATCTGTTACTTTAGGGAGTACTACAGGGCGTGAGTATTATAACCTTTCCGCATACGACAATTACTAATAGTTATTTTAGTACAATAGATATTTATATATCAATATCGATGCATTCTTCTTACACACAGGATGTACATGTCTACGTATATGGTCTTTATTTAGAAACGATGCTTGGGTGTCGTTAGCACATTGATCTTCTACAGAATTTCGTGATTTTGTCTGCTGGAATTGCCAATGGCAATCAATCTGCGTAGGTTGCTTGTGAACTTCAGAGAGAAAAAACATCTGCACTTTTATCATATTATTTCTCATGGAGTCTACCTTTGCCGCAGAATACACGTGCGTCTTCGTAATAATGACGATAGTAGTTCACGACAGTAGACTACTTCCGGTTGAACAAGAGTATTCTGTGGTATATTCTTGCTTGATCACTAACTAGTATACAGACTTTATATCCTGTTTAATATGACCTTTTATTTTGCTTTTAATACATATGTAACTTTTGACTTAATTGAGTAACTGAATCGCAGTTATGACACAGAAAGCATTTATACTAGCTTCCAGATATCAGGAGTCATTCAAAAATTTAGAAAGTTAGACAATCCTACAATATGATTGAAATCCATCAAATTTTAAAAGCAAAATTAGAACCGATATCTACCAGGGCCTAAGTAAAGTAAAACTTACGGTAAGTTTTGAAACCCATTAACTAAAAACAATTGGGTACTCGTACTTGTTCATTTTTAATGAATTACGCAAATTCAGTTTCAACTTATTTATTTTACGTCGATATGGAAAACTAGTCATTACAACTCATACTAATCCCTCTCGACGGTCCCTATGTTGGACTAGTACTTTGCGCCCGGGAAGGTCATGAAAAACATTCGATCCTCTGACAGATATGAATCTGTATACATGTAGGCTGTATACAGATTTATATTTTTTTCACCTTTTTTTTTTCCAGAACACACGAATTGGCTAATTTTCAGTACTGGGCATTTGGAACTGCAACAGGTACAGTTTTTCTATGAACTTAAGTCATTCCTGGATGTTAAATACGTTTTACCTTCTTGATTTTCTTTTTCTTTTTTTGCTTGGATTTAATTTCTCTCCAATAGTGTTTCATTTACGTTTGGACTTTTGTTCATATGAGACAAATGAGGTGCTGCTTCACCGCGATATCACTCCGTAGTTAAGAAGCACTGACCACACTTAGTCCTATAACCCCTGCATCGGACCAACGGGTCTTGGATTTACCCTTAAGTGCACAGGTAGATGCATTAGTGCCATATTAATGACGCTAGTACTTCGCGGCGGGTTTCGAACCTACGGCTTCCCGTATACTGTGCAACTTTATAACAACTAGGTCCCTTAGTTGGCTTTACATTTAGTCTCTGTCCATGAAAATATAGCTCGATTTATATGGTTATTGATACAGATACATAATTATGCTCCTTCAATTAAAATGAAAATTATATTGAACTAAATGCCACCACAGTATATTGAAATAATGAAAATAATAATAACTAGATTTCATTCGTTGATACGAATGATAGGATTTTCTGCTAAATTTGACAAAATTAACTAAACATCAATTCTTATTTTGACATCACTTTCTTACAAGTCACAATTTCAGTATTCTTTTTACCAAAACAAATGTTGTTGTTTTTTTTAAATCTATTTAATCCGATTGTAATATAAATGGGTTTTTCATAAAAGTAACATTCATGAATTATGTTATTTGCGTTACTCCATGATTCTTGGGTCAATCGTAAAACTTAAAGCATCAAACGAACGACCAAACATTGCTCTACAAATAATATTCATATTTTCGAAAATCAAAAGCTTTCGAGATATAAACTGTTAAACGAACTGAAAGGTAACAGAATTTCCGTTTTTCAGCCATTACTCAACTGATTCAACCGCGATCATCAAAAGCTGAAAAGTCTTTCAAAGCATTACAAATTATATGCATAGTGTCTCGATATAATATTTATCGTTTTAGAGATATTTAAGTCCAAAGAAAAAAACGATACTTGAAATATGACCTTCACCGTTACTTTTTTCTTGAAACGGAAGTGACATCGCGCCGTAGGATCTAATGCTGCACCCCCAGTAAAAAATTCATGCAAATTAAACAAAAGCAGGCCTATAGGCCGTAAAAACCGTTCAATTTCAGTAGAAAAAAAGGGTTTTAGACTTGTAACGTCACATATGACGTTCATCTTCTCGGAAAACAAAGAATACTTTTAGACTTATATTCAGTACAAATATTAGCTTTCTAACTCATCTGGAAGCGATGTTATTCGCATTTGAAATTTGACGGCAATGGTTCGAATCTTGGATTCGCCATAGAACCTTTGCCTTTATGACTTTGGAAAAACGGACACCTGGCTACATAATTAGAACGTAACATACACATTCTATGAAATTTTGATGAAAATCGGTCCAAAATAAATTGCTGTAGACCGCGTAAAGTTTTTGTAGACAACGTCAAGTTTGACGTCATATGATGTCATAGAAAATCTATGAAATGAAATATTCAGATCTTAAATATATGCCATTAATTTTTCATGCCCCTGAAACACATAGATCTTGGATTCGCCATAGAACCTTTGTGACGTCACATCAAATGACTTTGATCTTCACAAAATGTAAACCACACTTGGAGACCTATAATATGTCCAAATATCATCTTTCTAACAACTCATCTAGAAAATATTTTATAGGTATTTGAAATTTGTAACATTTACATTCTGTGTAGTTTTGATAAAAATCGGTCCAGAAATAATGGCTGTAGAACGCATACAAACTTTTGTAGACAACGTCAAAATTTCAGAATCTGAAGTATATGCCTTAAAACTTTCATCGTCCTGTTACCCTTGCAACATATAGAAATTAACGGAGAGAAAAGAAGAAAAAAAGAATAAGAAGAAGAATTAAAAAACAGTACAAACCCAATAGGACTTTCTGCCTGTAGGCAGGCAGTCCTAATAATAACGGTAATTATTTCGTTGGTATTTCAGTTAATTTTAATTTTCTCAGGATTTGTTCTACTTTTTGCTACTTAAAGGGTTCTCTGGCGTGATCCTCTCGGTACTTGTCATAGTCCTGTTTGTGTTTGCTACGCCCTACTCCCGACGTCATCTCTTCCATGCCTTCTGGAACACCCACAAACTCTATATATTCATCTACATCCTTCTGCTGGTCCACGGCAGTGTTCGTATGGTCCAGGAACCGCATTTTCCGTACTATGTAGTTGGGCCAGCGATTCTGTTCATCATAGACAAACTGATCAGCATGAATCGTACTCATATAGAGCTTACCGTCCTCAAGGCCGAGTTGTTACCGTCTGGTTAGTATCATACATTCTCTGAATGATATCAGCTACTTATTCATGTATTGAATGTACATATATTTGATCTTTGGAAAAACATCAAAGGAGTATGTAGAAAACTAATAATATGTGTTGGTGTTCAAAGGATGTTTTTGCCTTTAATGTTTAAGAGTACGGTCAAATAAAGTTCATTTCATATGAAATCAATAATATTAAGAATAATTATTGAAGTTAATTGTTACTTATTGTAAACACGTGGTAGTAAATTCAATATCTGACTTGTAGCAATGCTTCTTTATCTACAGATGTAACTGCGTTGAAAGTGAAGAAGCCACGTGAGTTTGAATATCTCTCTGGACAGTGGGCACAAGTTGCATGTGTAGAACTGGGTAGATACGAGTTTCATCCATTAACAATGACATCAGCACCACACGAGAAGTTCTTGACATTTCATATCCGTGCTGTGGGCCCCTGGACAACCAATTTGAGAAGAGTGTACGATCCCAGTACACGCATTGGTAAAATGGCACCAAAGGTATATTGGATGAGAAGCTGGTTGTTTTAACAATGTAATTTTACGATCGCTTCATGCCGTATGCAGAACATGTCAAATAAATCTAAACAATCGTCTTAATATTTGTACGAACTACAATGTACATGACGCTTAACGAACATAATATTGGAAGAGCATCCATGATATGCATCAATATACCAGATAGGTGACCCTGATAAAGTCACTAAATGTGTTAGTTGAGCAGCTCTTTGTTACGTCGATCATATACTGTGAAATTATTAATTCTCGTGGGACATTAATTTTCGTCAATTTCGTGGAAGGTTTTATCCACGAATATTAATCCCCACGAAAACTTGTTTCTTGTATAGACCTCACGTGATCTAGAACAAAATCATCTACGAATAAATGTACCCATAGAATTCCCTTAGGTACATAATCGACGAACTTTAATGTCAACGAAAATTAATGATTTTATAGTACCTTAAAATGATTATCCATCTACTACGGTCGTTGGAATGTTAAATCCACTATATAAAACACATGTTATTCTTGTAAAAATAAAGTCTCTAAAGCCTAAAGAAGTTGACCTGAAACAATTTTATTAATGTTTCTTATTCTTTATTATTTCATAAAAAAACTATGCACTAAGTCAGAAATATTCGATTGAATACTTAAAATTAAAAAAAAAAGATAAATGAATTTATCTTTGTCGGATTGCCATTTTTCACGGAGGCCACGTGATGCGCAATCATATACCTTACACAGAAATGAGAATAGAAGCTGAATTATTGTAGCAAGACAAAGTAGCCTACCAGTGCACGAGTTGTGTATGTGTGTGTGTGGGGGGGGGGGGTCATTGCAGAAAATAACCCCGTCACATTTTTGTTTTGCCAGCTGCTGTTGGACGGTCCCTTCGGTGAAGGTCACCAGGACTGGTACAAGTTTGAGGTAGCAGTGCTGATAGGCGGAGGGATTGGCGTCACTCCTTTCGTGTCCATTTTGAAAGACATTGTCCACAAGGACTCACTGGATATCACAATCGCATGTAAAAAGGTAGATACATAGATAGTTTATTTTTCAGGCGTTGGCTGTTTTGTTTTCACCTGAATTTCCGGTCTAAACTTAAAGGTGAAGGTCATCAAAACATCTGATGAATACTGTAAATTTTGATTGGTCAACTTAAAAATCTAAAGTATTCCTCCTGAAAAGATAAGATTGTTCGCTTTGTATATACATTCTTAAAACTCAACACACACACACACACACACACACACACACACACACACCTAAAGGATGAAACACACATGTCGAATTTGAAACCTTCAGACAACTTCGTATCCTGGAAATCGCACATTCGTTAAGACATGTTGATGTATCAGAGCATAACTTCAATACTATATGGTGGATGCACTCCAAACTTGTTTTGTATAGTGATAAGTATAATTTCGGCAATTTGATGATCACCCTTTCTCTGACAACTGCTGGAATGCAGATGACACAACACCCATCGAGTTGTATTACCTGAAGGAACTTATTATGTTGTGAACTGGTCGTTCGTCTGTTCGATTGTCAGCAATTTCATATCCGCTCTACATATTTTGAACGCACGAAAGATATTCATAATACTTGGGTCAAATGTCCTTTCATCAAGATGCAGAATAAACACTTAATATACTTAATACAACACGGCCGTGTATCTTTTTTAAAGATACTTCTTGCTTAAATCCAATAGGTCTATAGGCCCATTTGGTTCAATGTTTTTCATATAGTATGGCAAGACAGTGCATTATGATACGTACATATACATATCATATAAACGTTATCAAAAAGGGAGGGAAAAACAATTAAAAATGTATAATTATACATTTCCATCAAGCACTTCTAATTCATAATGATAAAAAAACAACAGATTCTTCGCTCTTGAACTACAAGAAATAATATGGAATAAATGAAAATAATCATAGTTTATTATTTCATAAATACCAGGAAGAAACAGTTTTAAAACAACAAATTGTATGCAATTACAAAACTCACTTGTTTAAAAAATATTATACAAAAAAAAAATTGATTTTGTCGAAAGCGACATATACATGTATCAAAGAGGCTTAGTAAACGTAAAATACAATTACATTTTTATCTACATTCTACAGAGCTTCCTTAGTTTTTTTCGAAAGCGAATTTTTCATGATGATGCTTTGTTTATATTTGAAACGTATAAGAAAATGAGAGAGATAGAACAACAGTAAATGTGATAAGAAAATACAGAGGGAGGAAGAACAACAAACGCTAAGTTCGAATGAACGCCATTAGGTTAATATTTGTTTTTTTTGTGTCACAATGACCTTGACCTTTGACCTCTATGTGGATCTGGAGGATAGAGCGCATCAAGGTGCATACACATACGAAGTGAAGAGGCTTTGGATGGAAGCACTTTCATTTTATGGCAAAGATTAAGGTTTGCTAATTTGGGTCACGGTGACCTTGACCTTGATTCCATGACATCTAAGTGAGCCTGGCGGATAGAGCTCATTAAGGTGCATATATATTGTGAAGTTAGGAGGCTTTGGATGGAAGCACTTTCATTTTATGGCTTAGGTTAATATTTGCTATTTTGGGTCACAGTGAACTTGACCTTTGACCACGTGACCTCTAAGTGGGTCTAGCGGGTAGAGTTCATCAAGGTGCATGCACCTGTGAAGTTTGGTGGATAAAGGTGCAAGTCAAGGTTTAAGTTTTGTAACAAACAAACAGACAGACCGACCAAAAACAATATGCCCACCCTATCAATCCGCAGGCATAAATAATCAAATGGGTTGACTTGACATTTATGTGATCTTATATTAATGTACGTTAGTTAGAAACAGAGTAAACAGTTTCGTTTCTGATTAAAATAGCAAAGCAAGTGCACATCCTTTATCTCCTTTGAGTAACTTAATAATGTAACGAATTCTTTGCATATTTGGTATCATTATGATTTTTTTCGTTAATTGTAATATATCTTACATAAATATGAATTATTTGCCGCAGAATGGCACATTGTATATACCATCAATTTTATCATGATGTTGCTTGAGTTCAAAACGTATTATTCCAAATGATCTTTTACAACACTGAAGTCTAGCAGTTTAATGCCACCTGCTTACGCAATCACGTTTTTATAATTTGGTTTCCACCGTAGCAGTTTAGCTGTTGTTCATTATGCCCATGCTTTCTGAAGGGCTGTTAGAATTACGTTACGTCGTGTCACATCCGTCTAGACCAGTTCCGTCTTACTCTCGCATCACATATGGACAGGCTTAGAGGGAAGGAGGGTATTAATCACCTTTAGGTGATATTGATAGGGGCCATGAGAATGTGATTCATTTGTTATTGATGTAAGTTATAACTGTTCATACATGTATTTAGTCAGAGTATAAGGTTTTCTTAATTCAGTTGGAAACAGCTTTGTACCACTCCTTCTGGTCAGCGGTTTTGTATATCCTGCTAAATTCATAAACACGAATTTCTCCTTTTTGAAACACTAGATGGCAACGTAAAAGATCAGTTTGTTATGATCGAATGGTCAACAAAACAAGTTCTAATGTTGTTATTTCATTGAAGTTTTCATTAAATGTCGGTTGGGGAATTAAAGTTCTCACAAATTATACCATCCCCTCTCTAATAATGTTTCATCAAACGGGTTTCGATCCCACAACCTTCGGATCCGCTTTCATGTACGTTACCACTTGACTAACTGCGGCACCCAGTATAGCCACTAAAATTAAAATGCTTGTTGTATCCATCTAAAAAGAACATTAATTTTACAATGGTAGTTTTAAAAATACATACATCATAATTATCATATTTTCAGTGTTTATTATACACTGGCGTTTTTTAATGGGGCCGCCGTGGTCGAGCGGTTACAGTCGCGGACTACAGATACCTCAGCCCCTCACCGCTGTGGGTTCGAATCCCAGTAGGGACTTCGGATGTTTCATGTGAGGAAGCCTTCCAGATGGCTTGCGGTAGGCCGGTGGTTCTAAGCTGGTACCTCTGTGTACTCGGGGTCTTCCTCCACCTGTAATTAACTGGACGTCGCTATAGGATTGAAATACTATCGCAGCGACGGTGAACCCCAATACAACTACAACAACTGGCGTTTTTGTTAATAGGTTTATTTTGTTTTATTGTATATGTTCCTTTTCATCGGTTACAGTTATGTCGTGATATTTAAAACGAATCGGGTAGAAAAGCGGCATTCACACGAATTAAAAAAAAATATTCTTAAATCCGTAAATGTTTATGTAACAGTTTATACCTACAGCTGATTCCCCCAAAAGTCATACTTTTTAACATGAAACAGGTATACATATATATAGATTCATATCAGATAATTTACTTATATCATCTCTTTTATAACGGGCAATGACGTTTCAAAGTCCTTGACTTTTTTTTTTTGGCTAATATGGAAATGTCAGTTGGGCGTTTACTAATCCCGGCGTTCCATGGGCACAGGCTGTGTTCTTTATATACACAGGAACAGTTTATTTTACTCTAAATATGTGTTCATTTAGAAAGAGATAACATAACTTATGACAAACATAGTAATTTAGAAATATTTTCATTGATGTAAGAAATGTCTTCAAAATAAACGTTTCCAGGTGTTTTTCCTGTGGGTCACACGGACACAGAAGCAATTCGAATGGGTGACTGACATCATCCGGGAACTGGAAGCCATTGACAACAAGAAACTGGTCACAACCCACATCTTTGTTACGGAGTTCAGGTCTAGATTTGATCTTAGGACATCTATGTTGGTACGTGTTGAGAAATGTGAATATAAATACCATCTTTCATAATCATACAATAATAAATAGCATACGGCTACCTTAGTCATTCAAATAAAAATAGTATAACTGAGTGTATTCTTACTTTAAGTATAGCTTATTACTCAGTAGTTTTAGTTGAATGTGAGCCAGGTCTTTTTGTTTACATTTTTTGTGAACACAAGGATTTTAAATTTATGTTGTTAAGATGCAATAATACAGACAAATCAATTACGCTCGAATATTTTGAGACTTTAATCCATGATGAAATGCAGCAAGGTCATTTCAATACCACAGACCAAACAGTACATGTAATTCAAATTTGAAGGATAGATCTTAAAAATTTAAAAGTAGGTCACTGGGTCATGATTTAAGTTCATCCAAGGTCAAAGTCCAATTCCTCACAATAAACGTACCTGTGGTCAAAGCTCCCTAATATAAGTTTTTTTTATTAACAAGTGAACATCGAGCTTGGCCGATTTTGACTCTAGGGCTATAATTTGGAAAAAAAAAATGGTAAAGAAAAGATATGTAAAAAACGCCACACTCGTCATGCAAGCATATTTATTTGGATATCCTGTATTATAATTCCTACGATCAGTTGTAATATATTGTTTTGTAAACAGCGCAACATAAAACAAGCATTTGTTTTCAGTCAGATTCAAACCATTGGTCTTGTGATACTTATCGAATAATATAAAGGGAGTCAGTATTTAGAAAACCATCGAACACAACAACGTTTGTTTACGTTTCCTAAAGTATTATATCTGTGTTTCTGTTTACAGTACATATGCGAGCGTCATTTTCAAAAGATAGCCGGCCGTAGCCTTTTCACAGGACTGGAAGCAACGACACATTTTGGCAGACCACGTTTCTACAAATTGCTTGAATCACTGAGGTTCGACTATCCTACGGTATGCTGTTTGATATTGCTGATGCTTGGTTGCTTTTAATATACTTTCATGTCACGTAATCCTAATAATGTATATTTTTGTTGTTGTTGTTGTTGTTGTTGTTTTTATTTGTATTTGGACAGGAAATCAAAAGTAGAGTATAGGTAAGATAGGTAGTACTATCATATTACAATCATATCGCCTGTATCCATAAACTCATCAATAGCAGCAAATATATCGAACACATGCGTAATGTTTTATATGTTTTCGATAAAATTACAGTAGTCTAAATGCACCCATCTTTCCCTAATCAGGTTTGAAAATGACATTTCATATGATCATTTACTCGTGTGTTTCAACATGTTAGGACACAAATATCTTAAATGTTTTCATAGAATCAGATGGTACAATTGCATCTTAAAATATACAAAAGGTAAAATCACCAATTTTGTGATATGCATGTAGTATTCCAGCAGACAATTGCTAAACAATAATATACATTTCAACTGCATCAATACTGATATATACGGTACTTTCTTTATAAACCTAGTAGACCTCCTGGAGTTTAAATGCGTCATTTCTATCCTCGGTATCTTGTCGCTTGCTAAGTCACACATTGATATAAAAAGCGGCAGTTTACTGTTTATCATTGATTTGTATTGTACATTGCATCAGTGCATTTATCTCAAGTTTATTGGTACATGTCTATTTAAAAGTGTATCTGAAGAATATATTTGGAGCATGGGAATTCTCAAACAGGTCTGGAGATAAGATCGACTTAAAATCTGGACACACAAGCATACCAAACCTCAACAAGAACCTTTGTTCTTTGGAACACATGTGTCACATGAGGCTGAAGCGTGACGGAAAAAATCTGTGACGAACAAACGGACTGACGGATTGACGGACAACGGAAACGTGATCCTATGTGTCACCTCTGCTTATAGCAAGTGACACAAAAACGTGTTTGGACACCCCCGCCCCTGTAAAAATCTTTAAAGAAGGATACGCAAAAGAAAGGTCTACTGCGCTGCAACCTAGAAATATTCTGAGTTTTTGCACAGAATTTTCCTCATACTTCCTATCGACAAAAGTGCAAAATAAATTATGTCAGAATAATTTGCATGAACGAGTAGGTGAGACAATTTGGTTTTATCTAGTACACGTAATAAAGAGATGACATGTGTTATAGTTGTCTTTGTATCCAGTATGGTTATTGCATTACATATAGTCATACTTTCATTTATGATTAGTCTTATACGACATGTACATTTATTCCCTGTGGGGATTAGTACACCTATATAAATTGATAGTGGGCATGTTTTTTTTGTTCAGTACGTTGTTTGAATTCATGATACACTGCAGTTTTTTTATTTTATTTTATTCATTTTTTTTTTGCCTGGTGTGATTTGCATTTATGTCATTGCGATTTATTGACAGTTACGAACAATTCTAAAATTTGTAATACATCACTGTGACGGATGCAGTGTACACTGATACAATTGTACTCTGCAATTTAGCCACCTTACCTCTTACCTTTGAATCAACCTTATCTATTCGTAACACCTTTTTCGAAAGCACAAATGAGACAACATTTGTCTGATTGTTTATCTTAATTATGAACATTTTTTTTTAAATACCAGGTGAAGAGAATAGGCGTGTTTAGCTGTGGACCGAGACCAATGACACTGGCAGTAGAAAATGCTTGCTCAACCTTGAATAAATACAAGATGCCGACTTACTTCCACCACTATGAGAACTTCTAGGAGAGAAACTGAGGCGATAATAAGGGGGAGAATCAGTCCACCGAGCTTCCAGTTGGAGTGTACATTAATCCATCGGGTTCAAAATTAAGGAAACGGTGCGTTCTGCATACAGACATGTTCAGTGATTTTTTATATTGATGCACAATGTACATGTATATAAATGTACAGATAAAACCTGCAAAAACAAAAATCTGACGTAAAGATGCCAAGTACAAACTATTTCACATGTATGGGTTTATATTATGTACATTATGACTCTTTTTACCTCGGTGTATGTTGTGTTTCCTGTTATAACATTGCTTTATTTTTACCCTTTCCCTCATATAGACTCATTTTGACGCACGCAATAGGTACCACATAAAGCCTGATCTGCAGAAAACCTCAGTTAAACCTTTCCAAATTTAATTATAAAGTCCTCATTTCCAAACCACTGAGGAGCAGCGAACAGCCAAAAAAAACAACAAAAAAAAACAAACTGGTTTTATGTTGTTCGCATAGGTCTTTTCATGGTGTCCTCTATGAGGGAAAGGGTTAACAGTTATCAGTAGTTACCAAAAATCCTTCGCATGATGTACATATATATCACGAACATAGTTTAAGTGTCGAAATTGTCACTGAAGTGGGAAAAAGAAGAAAAAGTTATGTCATCAGTCAACATGCTATGAAATTTTATGACAATAATAAAAAGAGTCACTAGGGAATATCACACACACCATGTTTTAGAAATAATATAGGAAAACTGCGATAGGTCCAAGGAGGGCCTTTCCTAGCTCTATTTCAAACTTTATTCCAAATAAGAATAGAAGGGCGTCCTCTCATCATCCCACACGGTCTGTGTTCTAATTCAATATATAATCAACATTCAACAGAATATCATTTAATATCAAGATATGTATGTACCAAGAATGGGTTTAAGTATGTGCAGTGATGTTAGGTTTAGTTTATGTTGTGTTTTTTTCGGGCTAATGTTTTGCTTCAATCATTGTGTGTGTGGAGAGAGAGAGAGTTTATTCGTATACTTAGTTTTAACGGCCGGGTCAACCAATCGTGAAACTAATATCAGTTTGTACGTAAACCATTCAAGAAAGGAACGTAAGAGGGAAGAGAGACAGAAAGTAAAATCGCTTTGACGCTGCTTTGAATGTAGAGTTTGCAGTAAAATTCAAATAATTATTATGCATTCTTTGTTCTTAATTTTTTCCTATATATTTTGTATTTTGAAAGTGTCAGTATAGATACAATTTCATATACAAGTGCGCGCAACACACGTGAAGAATAGAATATTATTCTGATTCACTTGAGTCTACAGTTTCTTAAAATGTTAGTTTCTAACGTTAGTTTCTCCAGTTGAAATCAAAGTGCTGAAAGAACAGGGTTTTTAATGTGATTATGTCTAATTCTTTTTATATCAACGTAAATTTAATAAATGAGGATCATATTTTCAAGCGATACCTATAAACCCAATGATGTAATCCCACTTTTAACACGGTCGTTACAAGAATAGATGCCATTGTTTCTTCATATTCCTCTTGCCAACACTTTATAAGATTTATATCAATATGTATGAGTATCTAAATTAAAAGGGGGAAAACATAAAACATTAATCTTTCATTATTTTATTTATATATGGTATTTTTTATTTCAATTTATATACAAAGGTACTTACAATAGGTAAACTGATAAATCACACACACACACACACACACACACACACGAGCGCGCGCGCGTATATTTAATATTGTAAAATCTTTTTTAACAGAGAGAGAAAGAGAGAAAGAAAATAAACTTTATCTCCACGTAGCAAAAAGGCGGGAAATTGGGGAAAATTTAGGGTTACAGCCTTAAAATAATGTCTGATGCAGAAATGTGAGCTATTATAGAACAGCGTTGAAAGCAATCCTGTTCAAAAATAAAGTCGTGCTTATGTAAAAACAAAGCAAACAAAAAACTCATTCAAGGCCTGATTACAAACTCCACTAGTTTCTATTTGTGTGTGTTTATTAACGCAGGTAGGATGTATTTCTGCTTTTTGCTTTGACATGTAACATTTTCTACTATTACCATTATAACGTTGAATGGTAATAGCTGAGGGCGCCGTCGTCCAGTGGTAACGTATCCGATTACGGATCCGAAGGTTGTTGGGTTCGAACCCCGTTGGAGGCTAGAATTATTCACGACCTTCCCAGGCGTAAAGTACTGGAACATGTCCAACCCAGGAACCGTCGAGATGGATTAGTATAAATTGTAAGAACTTGTTTCCCAATCGACGTAAAATAAATAAGTTTAAACTAACGTTGAACTGCTTGCGTATTATCAACAAAATTTGGTAGTGTTGAACATTATCATTCCTGAACAAGTAATTTCAAATTTTCGTATATAACACACTGATCATCTGATACTTAATTTTGACCCCCCCCCCCCCCAAAAAAAAAATATTCTTACCTTCTAGAAGCTGGTTTTATGTTTGTTTCCTTTAATGCACATCATTTAAAGATGATCGGTTGTTGGAAAAAAGTTTGTTTCCTGACAAATACGCACGGGAAAAACTTTTTTTTCGTAAAGATAAACATATACGTTGGTGTTGGTATATGGGTTTGCGATACCAGCTCTGCGATCAGTTATTTCAGTTACCACTAAAAATCCGTAGCGTTAGCGTTTGCATTCCTGTTGTATCGTAGCATAAAGGATGTTTGCAGGGAACCAAACCCCTAACAGTTGCGAACGTAACGGTTAACTGAACGCAAGGCAAGAGACACGTTCCGCATCGTGACGTCTTCACCAGATCTAGCAGCGAATACATAAATACAACCAGGGACGAGTTGCTCACACAAAGTGTAGCAACGTCACATATTCTCGTTTTCTTCGTGCTGTTTGTAACAGTTTTACTCTATTATAGCGAAGAAAGTGTTTTCAAGATGGCGTCTAACGTAGACTAGTACATTTATCTTCCATTCAAAACAAATATCAATCTGCAAGATTTAGCAGATAATCCGTGCATTTAACTGACACATGAACAAGAATTTTATAAATCCAAACTAAAACGACAAACAAAACATTTTGTATTTCCACATTTAACAAGTGATAAATTAATATTTATTCAAAATATAAACATTCAAAACCTTGTCGGTCATATTTGTTTACCATGTTACTGCGCAAAGCATCTTTGAAGAGTACCTTCCTCCGCATCGAAACCTATTTTTGCAACATCCGGTTGCATACAAATCAGTGAAAAGTACACTGATACTCATTGAAACTGTTTGTGTGTGCAACTGCCTCTGTGGTGTCAGATAAAACGTATCTTTAGGTGAATTTCTGGCAGTGTGACTCTTTTACTGACATTTATTGCAAGACATATATGTATAGAGTGTACATCGGTCTTTGTATTCTCAAATATGAGTTACCCCTTGCAGCGCCTTTAAAAGCATGCCTCTTGTCCATGCCTCCTAATCCCGTGTCTCTCAAATTATGGTGTACCATTCGTCAAAATGTTTGTCCTAAAAGATGTGTCAGTGTGTTTGCTTTTCCATCCGTCGGCTTTTTCTATATTTTTTTTTCAATTCTCTGAACTCAAATGCATTCGTTTTCAAGTTTATTTATGCTGTGATATTTGTCGAAGCAGTTTCTGCTTACGAACTTGAAAATCAAAGTACTGAGAGCGCTTAAAATGTAAAATGTGTGAATTATAAAGTCAATCTCTTTAATTTTTTGTGGTATGCATGTTAAAAATCAGGAAAGTTTAATCTTATTAAAACAGCAGGTAATATAGATTATTTTATTTATTGGTCTCTGTCAAATTAAACAAAAATGAATAAGAATATTTTTATACCCCTTTTTAAAAGCAAGAAAATGGGACAAATAAAGTTATTGTTCTTTGTCACTTCACATCCTTCCCATGTGTAAAGAATGATATCCATGCCTTCAATAGTTTTTAAATATGTTCTAGTAAAACATAATTTCACCATACAAGTAAGTAATAGAGATGAAGCAAGGTAGAGTTATTGCTCTTGATAAATAAAGTTTGACCATTGTATAAAGTATAAACTCAAACCCTAAAGTACTTTCTGAGTTGTGACAGTCATTTGAGACTAGGACCCTCATATTAGAAACATCGACCACTCTATAAATAATTTATATATAGAGATGTCGATTTGTTTTAACTGAATATCAGGGTCCTGTGGTTTATGATTTAAATCAAACGTTTAACAAACGCAAAATAATTGAAGCATAAAATTAAAATTAGAAATTAAAAATATATATCCCAAGACTATAAGAAAATAAATATTACAAAACAAAAACAAAAAAACAAAAAACAAAAAAAACAAGCAAACAACAACAAAAAAAAAAAACGATCTCAGCTGGACTACAACTCACGACCCTTTGCAAGAACAAAATACTGAATGGCGCTCTTACCCAACTGAGCTAATTTCGCAGCCGTAAAGGTTATTTATAGGTAGTTTCATGAATGAAACTGCGGATGAATAATGAATTATAAAATTAAAAAAAAAAAAAAAAAAAAAAAAAAAAAAAAAAAAACAAACAAATAATCTGACACAGCCTGAATTTTAAATGCTATATTTTCATCAAAGGTCTAGATCAAACCTCTTTAAAATAATTCCTCATTTCTTTCCCTAGAAGTAATGTTACTATCTGGTGTCTCGATAAGGCTCGACTCGAAGGCCCCGAAGGTTTAGCCACAAGACATTTCGACATCGTAACTATTCTTTCCCCATCTGAATGACTTGTAAATAACATTCTAAATACGAGCAAAATATTATGTGACAACTTTCCACCTGTTTGCAAGAATAATACTCCTTCAATAGTGTATCCGGAATACTACTTTACCAACCGTGCTTTATAATTGTATCTATCTGATTAAATATCCAAACACCAAAGGATATCGTAGCTACGGTGGCAAAAGGTGACATGGAAGATATTTTTTATATTACGTGCGCACGTAGTTAGTCTTTATTACGTGCGCACGTAAATATTTAAAAAATACGTGCGCACGTAATATAAAAATATCTTCCATGTCCCCTTTATGCCACCGTAGGTAGCAGAACCCTTAGTTTAAATGTATTTTATTTACGTCGATTGGAAAACAAAATTTATCATCACAACTTAAACAAATCCCTCTCGGTGGTTCCTTGGTTGGACCAGTACTTTGCGCCTTAGGGGTCATGAAAATTACTTTCCCCTAACGGGATTCGAACCCACAACCTTTGGATCTGAAGTCAAGCGTGTAACTGCTAAACAATGGCGCCACTCAGAAAGAAGAGGGTCTTGTATCCAGCATCAAATAGTCTTGTGTATATGTCCTTTTACAGGAATCAAACCTAATGCATACAATGTTTAACCCTTTCCCTCATATAGACTCATTTCGACGCACTCATTAGGTACCACATAAAGCCTGATCTGCAGAAAACCAAACTCAAACCTTACCAAATTTAATTGTAAAATCCTCATTACCAGACCACTGAGGAGCAGCGAACAGCATAAAACTTGATCAGCCTGCGAGTTACTCGCAGGCTGATCTGGTTTTATGCTGTTCGCATAGGTCTTTTCATGGTTTCCTCTATGAGGGAAAGGGTTAAAAAGATACCTCATACTTACCTGATTCAACATTAAATAAAGAACATTCGTCTTTTATCAAAAATAATACCTTTGTTTTTTTTCCTTTCCTCTCTTCATTTCCCCTTTTCCTGAAAGAATATGTACTGCTGTGATTTGTTGCAATCAAATAATAAGCATATACTGATATACTTAACTAGATATATAAAAGTAGCTATGATTCTTAGTAATTAAATAATTAAATAATTAATAATATGGTTTAGTTCATCCTCCTTTAAAGAAACTTTGTTTGAAAAATGTTCTGAAAAACTGTTCTGTACTGTCTATTTTATAGTATCTATACGGTCTTTATAATCTGCTAAAACTCCTGTAGTAAACATTTTGCAGAAGAAATCGCATGCTCTTAAATCAACTATCAATAATATATTTGTAACCATGGCATGCCTCCTGGCGTTTATTTGCGTCATTGCATATTATCGTTGGATATTTAAAGAGATATACGTCAGCGGTTAAAGGTCTTTACCTCACATATTGGTATATAAAGCAGTCACACAATTGTATGTCTGTTCATTGCTTACTTGGACAGAAACAACACCACTGCAATTATTCATTACAGCATCAATTATCTATTGAAACATTCACCTGAACTATGGGTGTGATGCCAGAGGATTCTCCTATAATTCTGAACAGAAGAAACAGGTCTGGAGATAAGATCGACTTGAAATCTGGAAAAGTGTTCATCACATACAGACATGGCGACACCGAACAGCGTGTCGGGGTCTACATGAGAGTTACTGGAAACAGCTACGAGCACCACGCCCAGTTGTATTCGGATATGAAGTATGAAGACCAGTTCTGTTACTTCAGCTTGCGAAATAGTGTTGTCAAAATTGATACGTCGAATAAAACTGTAATCGACATCACGTTTCCACAGCATACTGGCTCCAACAATTCTGTGCAGCTGCAAGCATTGTCAGCAAAAGACGCTAATGAATGGGCAACTGCATTGCAGCCAAGAAGCCTTCTGAGTGTTTGCTCTGATTTTCCAGCATATTTTCGATCGCCCCAAATGCCAAGAGCTTTATTTAAGTCACACAAATAATGCTGAACGATTTGTATGAAACAGTTGATGAGACACTTTGGTGCTATCTATTCAACGTGTTAAAGAGATGATGTGTGGACATATTTATCTATGCAATAAACATTTTTCATCCCGCGTGATTGTTGCACATCACTTACAGCCATCAGTTTCAATACATTTTATGAACGACATTTTATAGATTATATAACACACAGTGAAACAAATAGTATAGGTATGATAAAGGTATATATCTATTTTTCTTCCCAAACTGCATACCACGTTGCTGTTTTTCCATCGATATTGTTTTCATATGACAATTGTATATGATGTATACATGATTGTAGGTAAACTCATACTTACATAGTACATATAAATTCAGGTGTGATTTACGATCTACGATCTACGCGCTAACTTCACACACCTTATAAATTCTTTGTCTTATTATGTGCTTCCATTACTAAATATTGTACTTTGTTCTACGGAACCGACAGTCTAAACATGAATGTGAAAGTTGAGAACATTTAAATTAACGATGCACTTTAATTTCTTTGTAGAATGATTAATGATTCTCTTGCATTTCTACAACCATGTCATTGATATAATATTTCTTTTCGTCAGTTGTGAAAATTTTTGATCATATAATTGCAATGGTTTCGTAAAATGCTTTGCATCTTAGCAATCGAACATTATTTATTCGTAGTATCTTTAATCACTATTTCGTATGATACGCCAATTGTCTGAATGTTATGTACAGTTTATGTCAGTGTTTTCTACTGTAAATGTTGTTTATATCTTTTCATCTTTGACAGTCTTACATGTTTCTGTGAAAATAAAACGTAAGTAGACATTTGTTTTATTTCAGTATATAGTTGTCCCAATTTTCTGAAATATATATATGAAATATTTACATTTAATCACTCTCAAAGAAGTGTCTAAGATATAACAGTCACATTGCATTTTATCTCTCAAATGCCTGTAATATTAATTCTGCATATCGGATCAGTCCAGTGAATTTTATCTTTATGAGGACATTCTGTTAGGTCCATACAGGACATGGATTCTTTGCTTTAGACGGGTGGTTTTAGGGCCCAGTTAATGTTGAGCCCTGTGGGGACTTAGGTCTATTTAAGTTAATAGTTAATATTCTAATGTTTACTTATGACGTGTAGCCTTTTACCACGCACACATCACACATGACGCAGTAAAGTGATGCGGGCCAAATTTATTTAGGCAATAATAAGGGACCGTACAGCGGTCTTTTCCAGTATTTTCAACTGTTTGATTTAACATTTTAACAGAGTGACTACGAATACACATTTATACACGTATTAGTTTCATATCTCTTGATAATCGAGGATACTGTGCGTCTATATAAGTTTTCGAACACCCCATGCGTGATCAACGTTTAACAGAACACTGTTAGACATTTATTTCGTTTTGTTTAAACATGGTTAACATAAAAAGGGTAAGTGTCTTTAAACTAATCATTTAAAAGCAATAACAAAAAAAAAACAAATAGAAAGCACACTGGTCGTTCTTCTGTCCGATCGTCAGTAATTTCATATCCGCTCTATATATATTTTAAAAGATTGAAAGACATTCATAATACTTTGCTCAGATGTACTCTCATCAAGATGCAGTATATACCATAAATATATTAATACACAAAGGCCGTATATCTTTTTTACGGCAATTTTCAAGATGCTTAAATTTGGAATTAATATCAATATCATATGATCAGTTGTTATATTGGGTTATATTTTGGTGTTTTTTTGGATTCATCCTCGTTAGTAAATTTCTGCTTGTGGAATTTTACAAGTTACCATATTGAAGTAGTAACTTGGAGCGGTGAGTCTCAGCGAGGACGAATCTTGAGCTCTAGAATTTTTAGCTCACCTGAGCACGAAGTGCTCTAGGTGAGCTTTTGTGATCACACTGCGTCCGTCGTCGTGCGTCGTCAACAATTTACTTTAAACGACATCTCCTCTGAAACAGAATTTGATTAAACATGACAGGGATGTTCCTTGGGTGAACCTTCACAAAAATTGCTAAAATAAACTTGATCAATGTGGAACTCTGGTTACCATGGCAACGGAAAGTAAAAAATATGAAAATTTTAAAAAAGCATCCCCTTTAAAACTATTGGCCAGAATTCCAAATGTTTTGGTACAGATGTTCCTTGGATAACTCTCAACCAATATTGCTAAAATTATAATGATCTGTAAAAAAAAATGCAGGGATCACCTCCTTCAAAACTACTGGCCAGATTTCAAAATGTTTAAATACAGACTGATGTTCCTTGGGAAACTCAGGTGAGCGATCCAGGGCCATCACGGCCCTCTTGTTTCCCTTTTACTAGCTTTTTAAAAGAGTGACAACAGTAAAAATAGCCACGAAAGATGACTTTTGATAACATATTAACGTATGCTTTTTATTACAGCTCAGCAAATCAGGAATATTGTACAATATCTAAATAAAATCTGTACAATACTTTTCTGGCATTGTCCGCCATATCTGTTAGCCGTTGGCCGCCCAGCATCAACCGGCCCATTCGGGTTACGCCGGATTCTAATATCGACACAAAAACTATATGATTGAAGCGATGCGCCGGTCCCCGTTTAGTAAGCGGCAAACACCGACATACGCCGCTGCAGCAAATTAAATCCGCCCATCGTAAGTCGACCAAGCTCTCCTCTTAAGGCAAAAGCGTAGTAAGACGTCCATTGCAAATGTGTATTTACTACAAGTGTTTCAGCACCTGACCTTGTATTTTATACCAATAACCCATATGAATTCCCTATACTAATATAAAGCCGGTTAATATGTTATAAACAAAAACAAGATTTCCCATTAACCCAGCAATCCGTTGATCCACTGCTGCTGGCAATAACATTTGCGTTGGTCTGATCAAAGGGGACCTCGGGGTACCCCCGCCGTCAATGATAAATATTTTTCTATATTATAACAAGTCATCCGTTGACTCGAAACAAATATGGTATTTTCACAGATCATACGATATGTAAATTGGTACATAGTAAACATATACTCGTAATACCATTTTTTTTATAGTGTACAATTTTTGCTCTAGTGTACAATTTTCTTGTAGAAATGTTTTTATCAAGGCTATAGACAGTTAAATAATGCTTGTTTTCTGAGGTCTCACTACAAGTCATAGTAATGACCAGGTTTTTAGCCAATACTACAATTAAAGTCTGCTTTAAAACTGATGAGAGGAACGATTCTAAAAAGTGGAGAGAAAAAAAACTGAATAAAGGAATTGTTATTCTGCAAATCTCTTTTGCGATCGATATTTCTGCCCGACGCATTCATTTGCAACTTGCATTGAAAAGACAAAGCTTAATCATAATAAATTGTTAACCATTTCTGATAAATTTCATTTAATGTTTGAAAAAAGCGACACAATCAATGCATTTCTTTTAGTGTTGGTAATCAGTCCGAAACAAAACTGACGATTATCCAGCCCGTATTTATTCTTCTTTTTAATGTAATGGCTTGCAATTATTTTTCTGATTATTATGGGCATATTTTAGACCTTAAGGTCTAAATTTTATTTCATATACAGACTGTATCAAAAATTAAAAGCTTGTGTAACCTAGGATAAATATCAAAACATAGCAATAAAATGTGAATGCCTTCGTTATTATTTGTACTTTTTGATCGTTTTCACGGTTTAAATGTCAAAATATTATTGTAGCAATGTGAACCAAAACGCAGTGAAAAAGGTTGTAAATCTATAAAAACAGAAAAACAGTTTGTAATTACGTTGTTACCAACCAAATAATCGCTACTCTGTCTAAAATTGCTTTTAAAATAAAAAAAAAAAATGTTGATGAATTAGAAATCATCGTCAACGAACAGATTAAACAGTTCAACACAAAATCCTATAAAACGCATGACCTTTATGATTTGAATTTATTAACTTTTATTGTGTAATTTTTGCCCAATTTTTTCATTAATTAATTTTTATTGTTTGATTTGTAATGGAATCAATTTGTAACACTGACATTATATTTGCAAATGCGTTGCTAGTACTAACACTGTAAATGTAAATTCATTTTATTAGTTTCGTTAAAAATATTATTAAAGATAGAAAATATTCTGAATAAATCAATTTTATAAAGAATGATGAGATCGCATTTCGTCTCACATCGAACTTTACGTAGTATAAATTTGCTTTTAATTTATTCCATAATTAAACAAATACCACATACTTCTTACATGCTAAATAACTGCATCGGTTCGAACATATCCGGTATAGATTTAGTGGTTCTTTTGTTGAATGATGACCTATTTCACCTATAGCCGTGGAATATCATATATTACCCTTTGTCATGAAATATTAAGATTTACAATGTATTTCATTCTATGTCGTTTGATATAAAAATATATATCACCTTTTGTCAAAATATTTGACAAAATCATTAGTTATACAACGAGTTAACTAACGTCTGTTACCAACATAACTCACGAAAGATAAAAAAGTACTATGAACGACTACATGACTAACGCAGACGACACCACAGGGGTTTGGCACGAAAGGGGGGGGGCATAAAATCACTATATATAATATATATAGTGATTTATGCCCCCCCCCCCCCCCCCCCCCCTTTCGTGCCAAAACCCCTGTGGACGACACTGCTGCAGCACGTCTTGTTTGAAGGGAAGGGCAGTAACCGGTGTTGATTTGTAATAAAAAGCTCGCAATTGTTATTTCCCTTAGACTAATCAAGTTTGTATCACCTTGTGCACTGAAAAATAAATATATATAAGTATAACTTATCAAAAAAACATGGACACTGTTTTAGGATGTTTCAGCGGTTTACCATTGACTTTACTTTTTTGACATATAGATATGTTCAAAATCAAATGTTGTAAATAAATTTGTTTTGTAATTTGTCATAATTAATAGTAACATACACATTCTTAAAGCGTGTGGCTGTTACATATAATTGACTTGACGCCAGAACAGGTATATCCCCGCCCCATATGTTTGTCGGAGGTTGTTTAACTAAGGTAACTATATAAAGCAAGATTCACGTGCATTTGTTTGTCGGAGGTTTGTACAGCTTTTCACTGGTTAAACCGATATGCATATTCATTTCGGGGCGTTTTGGTTCATGTTAATTGAATAAGTACTTGTGCTGAAAGAAAATGTTTTCATACATTTAAAACATATCCTGCATCCTGTAGCATATACCCCTCAACTGACATTTTAGATTATTTTAAGCAGTTTGTTGTTTTCATTCATATTACAATTATTTTCATATGCGATATGCTTTACAAGTTACTTGCAATTGTATTAGTCAATAAAATATATTCAAACTTATTCTGATTCTAATTTTAATGAAACTTCAAATTGTTTTATGTATAACCGCTAAGTGCTGCTGCGTGCGTTGGTCCGTTTTAATAATCCCAGAACAATCGCGATTGTTCATATACTAGATAATTACATATATATATATACAGAGTCATTCTAATAAGCTCTACTTAGGTACTTGCTCCAAAGCGACCAAGGCATCATTTGTATGAAATATCTACATGTACTCGTGTTTCAAAGATAAGAAACTTTTGGGAGGACAGAATTTGCTATCATGCAAATCAATTGTGAAGTACTTTAAGGATATCGCATTCTTTGGAATGATGCGGAATTTTGCAAGTTGCTGCAATGTTTCAATAAGGCAATAATCCTTTGAATTTCCAGGAAAAAAATGTCCTCTGGAAAAGAATAATGATATGTTATCCCATCCATACATTTATCTGATAAGACATCCTATACAACGCTTTCCGATACAACGCTTTGGCTAAACTTATTGCAAAAAAGAGACACAATGGAACGGGACAATACGCGACGCCATGAAATAATCTTGATTTCCTAAAGTACCTATGTTCACTCTACATGGGTATACCATTACTACAACTACTACTCCTACAAATAATAACAATGATGATAAATTCCTGTGCCCCGTTGCCTATCGGCAAAACAAATGGATGACATATGCGACTGAAGAACATACAGACTGATAAAATAAGGTATGGCAAGTCCCTCCGATCTTTTGTACAATTGAAAAAGAAAATTAGATTGAAGAGGAGAAAGAAAAAGCGGGTTGTGGAGGAAAAGTTGGCTGTTCGATGAAAAAAATATGAAGACCAATATAGTTGTGGAGAAGCCAGTGACATTTGTCAACGTCAGTAGATAATGACATGGTTCTGAGGAAAGTACATAACATTGCAGTTTGTAATAAAGCGATTTTCATTTACATGGCTTGAGTTAACTTCAAATTAAGATTTTCTCGAAGTACATAATATCTAAAAACATATTTGATGATTTTTTTTTATAATTGTACCAAATTTATCTTCATATGTATATATCTGTTAACTGTATTGTTTCATTTAAAAACATGATTATGAAAAGTGGAGTGGCCGTCGATAGTGGATGGGGGAGAGCGATAGAGAGAGAGAGAGAGAGAGAGAGAGAGAGAGAGAGAGAGGTTGAATGGGGATGGAATAAAAGGGATCTGTGGTTAATTGTATGAGTTTAGAGATCCGACTGATCAGTTGCAGATAAATGCATGTGTATTATCGACGTAACAATGTTCCTTTTTTCACGTTGAGAAAATTTAAGATCCATTCTTTGAATTTCAAACCAATCTCTATTGTGCTGCTAGAATCGTATCTGGTGAAACCATTATTCCGATGCAGGACAGGGTATTAAATATCAACCCTTGGTGTGAACGCGAAATGTATATGTGATGTCACGGGAGTTCCAATGTCCCAGTGGACACCACTAAATAATGAATGTGGAGCTATATTCACCGCCATCAGAGCAATGTATCGGGGCACATAATTACATTGTCACCCCATTGTCCATTATCTATTTTACATACAGGCTCTTCATCAAAGTGTATACACACAATTACACGAACATTTAAGACATGGTTCTTAAGTGTTTTTATCGATTATTCTACATTCTATTTTCAAACGATTTTAATTACATAATGAGGCACATTTCAGCAATATATTGGTACATGGTTCATGTCCTGCTTTTATTTCATCACTAAATGAAATACAAGTTTAGAGGAGGAGTCAACCTGTGTAAAAAATATGTCATATATGATGCGTTTTTAAAATCCTCGAGTAATTTATGGTGTTTATTTGCCTTCATATAATTTATACGAACTTATTTTTAAGGGAAGGGTATGAAGTATCATGAGCATTTCAAACAAATTCTGTATCAAACATTGTAAAAAAGGGGACAAATGTAATGTGACTGACCTTTTGAAAGCTTGTGTTGTATCACAATAACGTTTATTCCTGAAATAACAGACGATTGCTGTGGTATAAGAGGCAATGTTCCTTTACTGAATAAATAAACAATTATTTACCCATAAGTTCAATGCACATGTAATGCTTTGATGAAGAATTCATATTTTCTTCTTCTTCTTTTTTGTATGATAAAACAACCTACATTCTAGTTTGTAGTTTTTTGTTGTTGTTTTTTTGCTTCAGACGTCATCCATCTTTTTTTTTTTTTTTTTTTAACATCCAAAATGCCGTTAAAAGATCCAGTTATTAGTCCCCCACCGGTTGGGGACTATAGGTTTGCGCGCTTTCTTGTTTCCGTCTCGTTTTCGTGTCCACTCCATAACATGGACATTTATGGATGGATTTCAATAAAACTTCACAGAAGTATTCCTCATAACCCAAAGGTGTGTCGCGCGCATCCACCCTTGAAAGGTCAAGGTCACAGGAGTTGTTAGAAATGTCTTTGGTGTTCATATGATAGAGATCTTCGTGACCGCTCTTTAACTTCCATATAAATGGATAGATTTTCATAAAACTTTACAAAAAGTGTTTGTCATAACACAAAGGTGTGTCGCGCGCATCAACAGTATGCGCCATTGAAAGGAAGGGGGTTGTTAAATTTTTGGTTCCGGGTCCTGGATTGATTTTCGCTAAATTATCAAAAGTGTTTGTCATAACACAAAGCTGTGTGCGCGCATCAATCATATGTGTCATTGAAAGGCCAAGGTAACTTGAGTTGTTAGAAATTTATAGACTACATATTCGTGTCTGCTCTGTAAATTAAATATCTATGGATGGATTTTCATAAAACTTTACAGAGTGTTTGTCATAACACAAAGGTGTGTCGCTCGCATCAACCATATGTGCGCTTGAAAGGTCAAGGTCACCGGTGTTGTTAGAAATTCTCTTTGGTATTTATAGGCTACATCTACATGTCCACTGTGTAACTTCCATATCTACGGATAGATTTTCATTACACTTTACAACAGTGTTTGTCAATACATGAAGATGTGTTGGTGCAACAACCATATGCGTACTTGAAATGTCAAGGCCACAGGAGTTGCTAGATTTTGTCTTTGGTATTCATAGGCTTCATTTTCATGTCCGCTCTATAATTTTCATATCTATGCGTGGATCTTCATAAAACTTTTCAGAAGTACATAACATCAAAGGTGTGTTACACGCATCAACCATATGCACGCTAGAAAGATCAGTGTAGTTCAGGGATCATAACCTATTACTATTATCATGTTCTTGTTTCTATCTGACACAAATTCTTCATGGGAAGGGGGGGGGGGGGGTCACCGGTGGGGATTCCTGAAATAATTGCTTGATATACTGATACAAAGCCTTGTTTTATATAAAACGTTCCATATTATCATATTTATTATTATTATTATTATTATTATTATTCAAATTAAAGAAATAAAGAAGTAGAGTGGTTTCGGGTGTTTCCGGATGTCGGTTTTTCTCAGATACCTAATTGTAATGTTACTTATATCTTTATGTACATGCAGACTCATCCTATTAATTCTGTACATTAATGGATACTGCATGATCTTTATTGTCATTGAATATTCATATTCATTCAAGTGTGAGTTAGATCAATTCTAGACTCTTGTTGCATCGTTGTTAAGATATTCATTTCAACTGCATAAACCTAATGTACGCTACTAAATAATTCTATGTAAAAGCTGTATGGTTAACCTGTTTGACATAAAATACGTAAAAAGGCAGCTTGTATATATACAGCTTGTATTACTTTTCTTTTTGATTAACATGAAAGGATCAGTAATTTCAGCTTTTCCATCTTGAGGCATGCTATTTAAATATTACGTCCATCTTTATGACATTAACCATAATTATTCTGTATTTTGATTAATTTCACTATACGCTTTTATTCACATTTAAGAGAACATATCAAAAAGCTATCAGTATTTGTATTAGTAAAATGTATATTTCAAGTTTTTCAGAGCGTACTAAATTGTTTTCGGTGAGACGCGTGCTTGTTGCATCGTTTTGTTGTTGTTGTTTTTTGTATTTATTTATTTAATTTTTATTTTATTATTATTATTATTAGTAGTAGTAGTAGTAGTAGTAGTAGTAGTAGTAGTAGTATGAAAAAGAATCGTTCGCGTCGCTTAAGTTAAATTCCATACTTTTCAAAATATGAACGAAAAGTAAAACTATACTTCGCTCATTTACATGGGGTCGTGCATTGTAAGGGAGATATTTTCTTCTACAAGTGATATTTCATATTGATAGAAATTGTGACAAAATGTTTTAGCAATGTATCATAAACTGTACAACACGTGGGGAGGCCGTATTACTGACAATTTTAAAGATATCCGACAACAAATTACATATGAACTCTTATTTTCAATTTGCTATACAAAGGACGACAGTACAACACATCAAAGTAAATACGACTCGCTCTGTTTGAGAACAGCTAATTAAATGTATAGTTGAAATCGAAAATAAGAAAAATAAAATCCAAAGACAAGTATCCTAGAACTACCTTTGACAGACCAAAATACCTGTTATTACTTTAAGAACTTCTTCCCGGCCGATAATAAAACTATGTAAGGCAGGTGTTACAATCAACACATAGGGTACCAGCATGATATCAAATTGAAAATAAACCTATTTTCTCAAAACACTCGAAGTTATGCCGTCATTTAGTTTTAGGTATCCGGAAATAACCGAAACCGCATCGCTTTTAAATATATGTCAGCAGTGATTGTTGAATCTTGTTAAGTATTTAATGCTGATAAAGATTCAAGACGAAGTCGACCATTTCACACAATAATGCAGATATGCAGAGAGTCCCACAAACTATTTCATTTATCCAACGTCTTGACAGGTTCTATGAAGAATAACTAATTTCTTTCTCACAGAAACGAAACTATCGTCATATGATACGTTATAAATTCTTGTTTATCAAAACAAGGCATTAGTTTTTACCATTATTTTATTTCCATAACTTTTAATATTACTGACAGCTTCATTTAGATAATTGAAATCCTCGTGAGAAAACACCGAAATGCCTTTTAGAAAGACTTAATCATGGCATTTAGCTGTTTAGAAAGGCAACGCTCCTGTCAGTCGAGATATTACATAATTCCAATATCAAAGCATAGTGGAAAACGTTATAAAATTGTAGTCGTTGCGAAATGTTATTGATTAAACATAAGGAAAGAACTCCTTTTATCAAAAAAAGAAATAATTACGACAGATATTGTTAGTCTGCTGTCGTTTCTTTTACGACCCTTCCATAGATAGGCACTTATATGTGACCTACTGGCATTAAAATGGTTGATACGATTTTTTTTACAGCCATTCCTGCTCATTTAAATAATGAACTAGTGATATTTCCAATGTGTGTTACGAAATTTGGCTTCGCGTGCAACATCGTATAATCGTATATTACCGACACATTTACATTAATATTCAATCAACTGGGTATTCGCCAATTAACTGTTACTGGACATTATATTATCACCTAGATATTATACTTTGAGGTTTTGGCGGCGTAATCAGCAATAATATACTCAGCAATTTTAAACCCCTAAAGTACTTACTTTCAAATATGTATCATTTCGTAAAAAATGATATTAGCACAGAGGGCATTCAGCTCATACTAAAGTTATACATTATCATAATGCAAGTACGTTCTTTCTTGAATAGAATTTCTGGGTCACGACATTGCTACAAATATAGGTTCCGGGAAAAATCGTTTAGACATGCCAAACAACTCGACTATGTTGACAGTGAAATATTGCAGATTACTCTCTCTTTGTATTTTTAAGATATTAGAAAATTTGAATATGGAAATCGTAATATTGTCAAATATTTAAAAATGAGAGTTATTTAAACGTGTTGGTATGCGAAACGCCTTATGAGGTATATGAGGCATATCTTTTTTTCTAGTATTGATATAATGAGGATTTTGCATGACAAAAACCATGTATTTCATATTCGTACTGATAGTGCGTGTATTTTGAAATGCAATAAAACCTCACTGACTGTGACGGGAAATATTAGATATGTTTGACCCAACAATTTAATTTATGTTTTTAAAGATAACATACATGTCCATGAAAATTCAAGAAACAAACGCCGCTTAGAATATCACGATGACGCAAATGTCTGATTAGGAAGTTCCATGCATATTGTTACTCAACATAAGTCTCCTGATTGTCCGCAGGCAGAATGAATTATCGATTAAGTCTTGTTACATATATTTAAAAAAATCCATTGTATTGTCTCACAAATGTTACATACAGCACTGTTTTGTCCGTTTTCTAAGACACAATCTGAAAGTCATTACCGGAT
>CM037785.1:60622935-60672935 GCA_021229015.1 Solen grandis
TAAATGTTTGTAAGTACTCATTATGGTACTAAGTATATTTAACTTGAAGTAAACAATATCACACTATTATATTTAAAACTTCCTATAGGATGGTGTTCCCTCATATCGCGGTACTAACGACATGAACGGGAATAAAATATCAGTGAAGTCTTATCTGAAATTTATTTTTGTATTTCATTGTTATTCCACCTTTGTACCATAATGTGAAAACAATATATTTTTTCCAGCCGATCTAATAACATTTTAAAACATGTTATTGTTCGCCATGTTTGTCCTACATAAAAAATCCCATGATTCTCTGGTATCGTGGTATTTCTTGAAAAAAGACCGCTGGCTCCACTTACAGGTGTCGCTACATGATTAAAACAATCATCATTCATAAAACAATGCAGCAGACGAAGATCTAGCATTTGTTGAGTCTAATTTCAATTCATAATTTATTCTAAAAACGTTTTTTAGCAGACATGGGGTGATACGCATAAGCGTAATGGTTGAAAGTCGGTATACTGCAAGAAATTTACGTTTTTCTTACCATTTATGGAGGCTTATTACTTTTTATTTATTTCAGTTAAAATCGTTACTTCCTGTTTACAAAATGGTGTCACTAGGTGGCGATCGGCAAAGTCTTTCCTAACAAACTGACAATACCGCCGGAAACCACCCTAATGTTTATTTACTAGGAATTCCATAATAAAAATGCCATGGAATGTAGGCCATAGCTTTACCTAATTCAGACTGTCTTCAGAATGAGGCCGAAACCCCTTATATAGTAACAACTGGCCGAAAGTGGCCGAATGGCCAAAAGGGGGCCGTTGGCCACCGACCAGAAATACATGGCCGATGACGAAAACACTGTCACTTTAAGGTGGCCGAATATGACGTCATTACAACTGTAAACAAAAATGGCGGCCATTAAAGGCTTACAACATTGCTAGAATTCCAGGCCTAGTAACACGAAAAATGGTATGTAAATAATGTATAGAACCTAATCTTAACAGCGTTAATTGCACATTACAGTTAAAATGACTTAAGAATCCTAATAAAAATCCTATGTAATATACATTTCAATCAGGTACACCCGAAAATTAACAGAGAAAAACAAAGTGTGACCTTAGTACAAATGTAATACACATAAATGATGTAACAATCCAGCTCACAGTCAGTGTCTATTACATGAAATAAAAGTCATGTTTGTTTCACTACAAAAGATTAAATGTCCGTTCAAGTTGATGACGAGGTAAGTTAGATAAATGTTTTAAATGTCTATATAAGAGAATTAATTCACAATGATGATTCTTCAAATATTAAATGTCACTGATATGCGGGGCATATCAAATGTTAACACTATAGAGGCCACTTTTTTTTGGCCAAATCTTCACTTGGTCAGAATGTTTGTTTCCATAAATCTTGGATTTTTGGAATTTAAACTTGGCCAGAATGTTTGCTTACATAAAATCATGGGCACGTTCGAAATTGGGTTATGTTGGCGTCAAAAAGTAGGTCACAAGGTCAAATCTTAGAAAAACGTTTAACACTCTTGATGCCACATTTTTGGCCGAATCTTCATAAAACTTGGTTAGAATGTTTCCATAAAATCATGGGCACGTTTGAATTTGGGTCATGCATACATGCCATATCTCCCGGCGGGAGATTAAATCTCCCGGGATTTCGACTTGTCTCCCGATCTCCCGCCGGGAGGTGAAAATCTCCCGGTCTGACTTAAATCAAACCGGTTTCCCTTTGAACTCAGTATAATCCATTCTATTACCAAACTATGATACAGCATCAGGAAGCTTACGTAAGAACATGTGTTAGTATCAATTCTGACCAGTGTGCTGTACACAGCCACAGGCAATGTGTGATTGTCCTTATCCAATCAAATTGCGTGATTCAGACAGGTAGCAGATTCGCCAGTCTATCAGTTGAAACAATTATCGTCGGGTCATTAGCAGCTATCAAGGCAATACTGAAGCTAGAATGAGTAAGGTTAGAATACATTTGGTACATCGTAATAAAGACGTAAATGATTGCTTTAGTATATCTTACCAGGGATAAAAAGGTCCCGGAGAATAGCTAATCCTTACTTACCGGAAGTGTAAACAATAAATGATAATTAGATCCGCTGTTTACCAATCATTTAAATCTTAACAAAACTCGTCATATGGACACATCATATAAAGTACACCTCAGCTAGCGGTAAATTGCAAATGAAGTGCAATTTTCACACCGACGCTGATTTGATTAACAACGGATATCGTCTGCTGAATAATTTACTATAATGAGATGTGCTGATCGGAAGAGTTGGATAACCACTTCATATCACCATACCGTACACGATAAATATTTTCAGCTAAATAATATTTTGGCTAAAAGCAATTTAATTTAGAAAAAAAAAGAAAACACAGACAGAAGGTGAAAATATTATTAAATATGAAATGACTCTTTATCTTTATTCATCCCCATTAATTAAAACCATATGATCAGAAATCATTCCATAAATCAAAGATACTGTATCAATTTAAATGTGTTTGATGTAAATGGCATGATCTCTGATCTGTTACAAGGTAGTGTTGCATTTAATGTGAAACGGTGCTTGTGGAAAGTTAAGTTTCTATTTGAATAAGATATCTATTAATAAATTTTTCGATTTTTTTAGATATAATTTTTAAAGGTATTTTCATTAATGCAATACACAGTATATAATATAAACTATTAATGAATTTAATGAAGGGTAATCAAATGTGTATTTTTCTTTTCTTTTTTTTTTCATTAATAACGTCTCTTTGATATATGTCGTAAAATCTCCCTGGCTGGACCCCAAATCTCCCTGTGAAAATTTCAAAACCTCCCTGGGAGACATACTGAAAATATGGCATGTATGGTCATGTGGGGTCAAAAAGTAGTTTAGGAGGTCAAGTATGAAAAATGCAACATATGTTGCTCTTTTATAATCAGGTGAGCGATTCAGGGCCATCATGGCCCTCTTGTTCATACTTTCTTTTGTAAAATGTGCATCTCCTGTCAACATGAAACAAATAATAACATGAAATATCCATCTAAGTAACTTTATCTTTCCTTTATTTTTGTCAAAACGAATAACCATATTAAATAAAGAGGACTGTTAAGTAAAGGTAAATATTTTTGTTTGTAAGTGAGTGATTTTGGATTTTATATGTGCTGAGCTTTTGTCATCATTTAGAATTTAATTTTAGGAAGCAGTTGACCATGACTTTTCTGGCACCAAGAAGAGGTCGCGAATTCAAGTGACAAAGAAACTTGGATGTTCAGCAAAAATAAAAATGCGTATGATAGTTAGATTTCCTAACTTTAAGGTATGCTTTATATTTATCTTTTTTTAGATGTTCATGAAGGGCCTCTTTCTCTTGGGGAAAGAGTACCTCTACTTTCAGAATGAGATATTTTATTGTCATGTTGGGGAATTTTAGGCAATTTTTTTGCTGCACATAGGACATACAAGGATTATATTAATGAAAATTTACAAAACTGTTCCTGTCCAGTAGCTTTATTGGTTAAAAGTGAAATGGAAATTAACACGTATACAATACAGTTGTTTTATAAAGCATTCTTCATAATTGGAATACATGTTCACACTGAGAAGGGGAACCCAATTTAAAGGGAGGGTAACCCTAATTTTTTGGGCACAGTTTTACCACTTTTCTATTGTCTGTCTGTCCATCTGTCAGTCTGTTCATTAGCAATTTTGTGTCTAATCTGTATCTTAAAAACCACAAAAAATTATTTGACAGAAATGTTAAGCATACAGAGAGGAGAGCAGAGCATAGGGTTTCGGATGTCTTGATTCAAGGTCAACTTCACACTTAAAGGTCACATATCATACTGTTATATTGTTAGAATATTTTGTGTCCACTCTGTATCTCTTGAATCACTTAAGTAGATTTAAACTGTTTACTAGAAATGGCAACCATACTGAGATAATGTGCAAATCAAGTGCAAGTTTCAGCTGTATTGGGTCAAGGTCACTGTATGAAGCAACATGTCATACTGATATAATGCGAAAATATTTGTGTCTGTTTATTAGTCCCCTACCAATTTGCCCTCCTTCTTTCTGTCTGTCTATTTGTCCAACTGTCAGATCAAAATTTGGTGGAGAGGAAGGAAGCCTCCTTATTAAATTGCTGTTGATAAAGTGCTTATCCAATCATCAATGTAGTTCATTTTCAATACTTTTCTTTGGGCATATATTGCCCAACATTCATTGGTGCCTTTGTTTAGCTAGTTTTTCCAAGAAAAGAAGTCTAGGTATTGTCATCACTTTTGTGTTGTGATTTGTGTTGAAAAACTTAACCGTAGCCATAAATTCTAAACTATTAAAGCTTCTGTCATCAAACTTCACATGCTTGTTTAGATTTTCTGTTATGTCTTCTATTTGTAATTTTATATACCTTTAATTACCTGTCGTTGAATTTGTAAACTTGAATTGTTCCAGTTAACTATTACTGAAAACTCCTGAAGATGAATATCACTATTTTGAAAGAATATAATTCCTAGTAGAGATTAAGCATTGATCGAGTATACTGTATAATGGATGGTTTATTGAAAGCCTCATAGGTCAGCAATCATCAGTTTTGCTAATTTCTCTCCTTGCTGGTAATTAAGGGTACAAAGAAAAATAATATTGACTATTGATCTACTTAATTTCTAAATCCTTTTTGTTTATTTTTTTTTCTTAATTTTAGCTTGACTATTCAAAGAATATTAGAACTATTGCAGTCACCCTTGCATCTGCATTGGCGTTGACCTTGCTGCTTTTTGTTAAAGTTTTGCATGCAAGTTACTATCAAGCTTATATCTCAGTAACCATTCATGGTATTGACTTGAAAGTTTTAAGAATATGTTCACGGTCATCAGAAAACCAAGGTAACTCTTGATTGAATTTAATACCAATTGTGGACCCTTTTTAACTTAGAATTTTGGTTATAGTTTTGCATGCAGCAGAACATTTGGTTACAGTCTTACATCCAAGCTATTTTCAAGCTTATTTCTCAATAACCATTCATGGTATTGACTTAAAAGTTTATGAGTATGTTCAGGGGCATCAGAAAACCAAGGTAAATAACTCTTGACAGAATTTAATACAAATTATGGCCCCTTTTTGGTTAAAGTTTTGCATGCAACTGAAAGTTTGGTTAAAATTTTGCATGCAAGCCACTATCCATCTTAATTTTCTATATCCATTCATGGTATGGATGTAAAGGGGCATCAGACAAAGTCTGTTGATTGCCCCTTTTGAGCTTGTCTGTTTCAAAGAAAAAGTTGAGCTTTATGATCACTAGGGCATTTTTGTCTTTGTTTTTGTCGGCATTATTCAAAACTTTAATCTAGCCCATAACTCAAATACTGTTAAAGGTATCAATACTTAATAATCATGACAAGGTGCAGCTGTAAGACAAGGGCATTATTATGAAAGCTCTGTTTTCAGAGTTATGCCCCTTTTTATGCTCACCGAAGGTGACGCATATAGTCGCCGCTTCGTCCGTCCGTCCGTTCGTCCGTCCGTCAGTCCGTCAGGCCGTCAGTGTGTCCGAAACACTTTCGTGTCCGCTCCATATCTCATGAACGCTTGGACACATTTTCTTCAAACTCGGCTAAAGTGTTAACCTCATTGAGCTGATGTGCAGAAGGCATGAGGCGGTCACGCTGGCTCAAGGTCAAGGTCATACTTGAAGGTCAAATGTTATTTTCGTGTCCGCTCCATATCTCATGAACGCTTGGACACATTTTCTTCAAACTCGGCTAAAATGTTAACCTCATTGAGCTGATGTGCAGAAGGCATGAGGGGTCACCTGGCTCAAGGTCAAGGTCATACTTGAAGGTCAAATGTTATTTTCTTGTCCGCACCATATCTCATGAATGCTTGGACACATTTTCTTCAAACTCGGCTAAAATGTTAACCTCATTGAGCTGATGTGCAGAAGGCATGAGGTGGTCACACTGGCTCAAGGTCAAGGTCATACTTGAAGGTCAAATGTTATTTTCTGTCCGCCCATATCTCATGAACGCTTGGACACATTTTCTTCAAACTCGGCTAAAATGTTAACCTCATTGAGCTGATGTGCAGAAGGCATGAGGCGGTCACGCTGGCTCAAGGTCAAGGTCATACTTGAAGGTCAAATGTTATTTTCGTGTCCGCTCCATATCTCATTCAGGAGTGTTCCCCTTGCCTTACACAGACCACTTCTTGACCTGGATTGCATTTCCACAGTGAATTATTGTACTCGGTAAATAATAGTATGTTATGTTCACAATCATACAAATTATTTCATGATATATAAAGTTTTTAATTGAGTTACACATGTACTTTGTGGTTACCTATCACATCCTATACTTCATTGATGTTCACTTTTTGTACTGTTTCCCATGTAAAACTTGTCAGTAAACTTTTAATATATGTGCCTCCGAATTCTGAAATTCATACATAACTCCGGAAAGTTAAATTGTCTTAAACTGATCTTCTATGTCTGCTACAACCATGCCAGGTTAAGGTGAACATAATCCTATGACCAAACAAATTCTAATATTTGGCCAGCGGCGGGGGATATAGCTATCCTTTGGACTGCCTTGTTGTTGTTTAGGCCATTATACACTATTTCAAATATCCAGTCATATGTCAAGAGTGTTGGTTAACCTCTTTGATATGAGCACACATTGAAATGTATGACTTAATTTTCAGTAGTATAAAAACTTAAAAAAAATCAATGAAAGATCTGATGAGTAACACGTATTATCATATTAAATAGTAAACTGTTACTAAGTCTCCAAATTAGAGTTGGTAAAACATCTCATCTGATGAGGAGAATAGATATGATTTAGGAATGGGGATTTCAACATATCCTCCCACCCATTGACCAAGGCCTTATTTGTAACAATGATGTTCTTCGGGGAGCATCTGTCAGTTCTACTGACTTTCTTGTTTACTTAGATTTTGTTGTTGAAATGTAAAAAAGATAAGCTATGGCAACGCTTGCGCAGCTCCTGTTAACTTAGAAATTATGGTCAGTTTTGCATGCAATCATTTCATGATTATATCTCAATAACCAGGCATAGTTTTTTTTAATTGAAACTTCTTTAATGTGTCTGACAGTAATACAGTACTTAGGTACTTTAATACTGATGTATATTGTTTCTGGTTACCTCCGCTTGTATGAAGATATTTACTTCATTTGATAGTAAGTTGTATCTTTGTTTATCTATAAAAGTAAGGTAGTTTGTTGCTTTCAAAATCACAATCTACATATAAGTTATGGTTAACAAACAAATCTATTTCATAACCCATAATTGATCAAAATGTCTTGTCAAATTATTTCCAATCATTGATTCTGATTTTTTAGTTGATTTTGATAATTTGCACAGATAATGATATGATATCATGATATGATATCAAGTGAAACTGCACTTGCTTTTATGTGAACGTTTGTAATTTAATAGTTGAATGGCAAGGACACCCAAAGAGCAAGAAACAAAATTATAAGTTCCCTCAGAGAAGCTTCTTTGCAAGAAGAGAATAAGGATTACAGGGTTCTGGTCCAGTTTTGTGGAAGTCACCATAATCATGTCACTGGAGAAGTATGTTTTTTTTTTCTGTTTTAATTCAACATATGTATCAGCTATCAGGTGAGCTGTTGTTATTAATGAATGTCTAACGTAAACATAAAACTTCAAACATTTCCTAAACTACTGGGTGATTTTCATAAAAATTTAAAGGAATATTATTTGAGTGATCCTCATCCAATTTTGCTAAAAGAAATAAATTCCACAGAGAAATCAGGTTGTAATGAATACCAAAAGGAAAATGTGCAATTGAAAAAAAAAAAAATGGTCCAAAAAAAATTTCTTGGCTAAGTTCAATTATGGCTGATGTTGGCCAATTAGATTATGCCTCTTTTAATATTAAAAAATGCCAGATTTCAGTTTGATTGCACTCTAGCATTTTCATTTCTTAAGCAATCATCTTCAAACTTTATGACAATGTTTATTACCATTAATCTCTTGGCCAAGTTTGATTATGACTGATAACGGCCTATTAGGTCAGGGGTTATGCCTCTTTTAATTTTTAAAAATGCCAGTTTTCGGTTTGTTTACACTCTAGCATCCTCATCTCTCATGTATCATCTTCAAACTCTATGGCAATGTTTATAGCTATAATCTTTTGGCAAAGTTCGATTATGGCTGATATCAGCAAATTAGGTCAGGAGTTATGCCCCTTTTAATGTTTAAATTTGTGTGTTAAAATTCATAATCTTTCAGTCAAGTTTGATTTCAAATTTGATCACAGACACTGTATAGTTCATGGAATTGAAATGATCTCATAGATAATGTATTCAGTACAACTATGCTATAATTTTGTAACTTGTAAAGGCAGTTTTTCTCAGATTGGCATCTTTAGGGCCATCTTGGCCCTCTTATTTAATTTGACACATTCCCATGTTGTATGATTTTTATTTTTGTGAATTATTTAAGCATTCATCTGGTTATTTATTTTGCTCAAGCAGATATAAGCAGTCTACAATACGGCCTTCACCTGTGTATTTCACAGTTATGTCAGTTTTGACAGTTGACACTTAATTGTTGAAGTGTTGAGCAGGTTGTCAGTAAATTACGCTGATGAAGAATATTGCCAAATATTATAATTGTTTAATTGCTGGTAGAATAAAAAAACAGTCATAAAAAAAATAAATACTCATTAGTTAAGTTGTCATGGCTATGATTTACGATAGACTGCAATAAGTCTGATTGCAGGCAAAATTAAGAGCACAATCAATCTTAATTACCCACAACATTCTGGTACATGTATATGTCCTATGATATGATACTTTCTTGATCAATCCATCTTTCCCAATCTCATTCATGTGTTATAAGAGAAGTTAAAAATAGATTCAGTCAACATGCCAACCTTTCAATCAAATTCAGCGATGTTATCTTCATTTTAAGGAAGCTTGGAAAATTACTTACACATTGCTGACTATTACGACAAAAAAAGAAAAATTTCACCATGAAAAGACCTTGCGAACAGCATAAAACCAGACAGCCTGAACTCGCAGGTGACAGGTTTTATGCTGTTCGCTGCTCCTCAGTGGTCTGGAAATGAGGATTTTGTAATTAAATTTGGTAAGGTTTAACTGTGGTTTTCTGCAGGTCAGGCTTTATGTGATACCTATAGAGGGCGTCAAAAGGAGTATATATGAGGGAAAGGGTTAAACTAAAGATATATGAATTGGTTAAAAGTGGTGGAATAGTCAATCATGTAGTCCTTGAATTAATGTAATGTGACAGTATCATGAAAAGTTTAAATTTATTTATAAATCATCCTAACCAATCTTTTTTCACTCCTTTTAAGGATGCTGGATATGTGCAACCACTGGATAAGGAAATCATCATTGTTTTACAAGATGGGCTCAGGGTTGCCTTTGAAGTGAAGAGGCATGTTGATATCTTCAGGAAAAATATCATCCTTGAATGCCCAAACAAAAATCGTAGGTTTAATCCTACAATGCAAGACATCAGAAATCACATGTTTATTGCACTAAACAGTGAAAGGTAACAATTTATACTCCTGTTCCTGCTGTTTTTAGTCCCTTACCTGTGTTTACACCGGAGGGGACTATAGGTTTGCCCTCCGTCTGTTTGTCCATCCTTCTGTCTTGGTATTTGAATAGATGGAAGTTCTGCACATCACATTGTTTTTTCTCTCGGACCAAATTTCTGGTTGCTTTGGTAATGGAAACGGGCAAAATATGTCTTAGAAATCTGGATCCCGTTATAACTTAAAAAATGTTTAAAATAATAATATGAAACTTGGTATATGAATAGATGGCAGTATAGAGATTCTGCAGGTCACCTTTTTTTCTCCTCAGACCGAAATTCTGGTTGCTGTGGTAACAGAAAATTATGCACCTCAGTGGTAGGTGACTCATGTGTTGCATGCAACACCAGTTATTTGCAAAAAATTAATCTAGCTTGGAAATCTGGATTCCGCGATAACTTAAAAACGTTTAAATGGTAAATGGAAAAGTTTTCTTCTGCTGATTCAAATTACATTGCTTGCAACAAGCCCATATGCTACTGAGGATACTGCTTCAAATTTAGAGCAGTTAATACATTCACATCACATAGAATTCAAAGCCCAATATCCCAAATCTCCATTGACCCCAAAGTCTCACTATTTGGTTCATATTCCAAAACAAATACAAAGGTTTGGTCCAGGAAGGAATCACTGGGTAATGAGATTTGAAGGAAAACATCTCTTTTTTAAAAACATTAAATGGAAATGCTTTAAAAACATAGCCTTGAGTCTTTCAATGAGGCACCAATTGTGGATGTGCTGGAGACAATTAGGAGTGTTTGGGAGCACTTCTGAAAATTTTCTGTACAATGGGGATTATATTGCCAATGCAAAGCCATTTGACATAGCACATGCTGACATACTTGTAAAAGATTTTATCAGGATATCAAACTTACATATGCACTCTATGTTTACAACAAGAGAAGTTGAAAGCAGGGGCCACATGTACAAATTAGGCTGTGTTTTGGCTCTTGACTATATAGACAATTTTCCTACATTTGTTGTAGTTGATGAAATATTTTTAGTTGCTAAAGAAAAGATCTTTGTTGTAGATCAGCTTGATATTCAAGGTTTTGATAGATATACACTCTATTATGAAGTCAAAAGGTCAGGCAATAGATCCTGCATAAAGTATAATGATTTAAGGTTTGTATGGCCCCTTTCAATGTACACGTACAAAGGATATACTGTTGTTCTTGACAAATTATCCCCTTTTTAGCTCACATGAGCACAACGTGCTCAAGGTGAGCTTTTCTGATCGCCTTTTGTCCGGCGTCCGTCGTCCGTCGTCCGTGCGTGCGTGCGTCCGTGCGTGCGTCCGGCGTCAACAATTGCTTCAAACAACATCTCCTCCTAAACGGCTTGGCCAATTTGAAAAATATTTTGCAGGAATGTTCCTTGGATGAAGCTCTACTAAAGTTGTATAAATGGTTCTGGTCCATCGCATAATTAGGTCACAGGAGCTAAAAATAGATTTTAAAAATGAAAATTTAAAAAATCTTCTTCTCCGAAACCACAAGGCCTAGCCTTTTGATTTTTGGTATAGTGCATATCTTATGGGCCTACTAAGATTGTACAATCATAGCCTTTATGGTGATAAATACCCCGCACCAGTGTCATCTTTTACATAGGAGTTATATGTAAAATCTTAAAAAATCTCTTTTATGAATCATAAGGCCTTAAGAGCATTGATATCTTGATAGTCATCTTAATGGGCCACACTAAGTTATGTACAATCATAGCCTCATGGTGATATGCCCCGACCCAGGGTCCTTGTTTTATCTAGAGTTTAATTATTTGGAAAATCTTAAAAATCTCTTCCAATTTGATGCATTGGCCTAGGCTTAGATATTTGGTATGAAGCATCATTTATGGGCACTACCAAGATTGTTACAAATATAACCCTATGGTGATAAATGACCCGCAACAGGTCACTTGACTTTACATAGAGTTTATAGGAAAATCTTAAAAAATTTCATCCATGCATGATAGGCCTACAGAGTTAGATATTGGATGAAGTATTGCAATCTTATGGCACTACAAGATTGTACATAATCATAGACCCTATGGTGATAAATGACCCGTTCCAGGGGTCACTTTATTACATTGAGTTATAAGGAAATCTTAAAAATCTTCTTCTAATTATCCATAAGGACTAGAGCTTAGAAAATTTGGTATTGTAGCTAAATCTTATGGCCACTACCATGATGACAAATCATTAGCTTATTGTAAATGACCCCCACCAGGGGTCACTTGTTTACACTGAGTTATATGGGAAATCTTAAAAAACATTTCTTCTATGAATCCATAAGGCCTAGAGCTTAGATATTTGGTAGTGCTCATCTTATGGGCCACCAAAGATTGTACAAATCTAGCCCTATGGTGATAAATGACCCCAATTCAGGGTCACTTGTTTTACATAGGTTAAATATGAAAATCTTTAAAAATCTTCTTCTATACATCATAAGACTTAGCAGACTAATATTTTTGGAGTTGGAGGTAGACAATATGGTTCATTACAATGATTTTCAAAGTCTTGGCCTAGGGTTTGATAAATGACCTGCGCCCAAGTTTCTCTGACAAAAAATGGCCCATTGCTTAGATATTTGGTGTGTAAGTATTGTCAGGGGTAAATGTTTTAGATTAAGTTATATCAGAATCCTTGTCTGTTTAAAAACCTTGACATCAGTTGAAGCAATGGTACTCAGGTGAGCGATTCAGGGCCATCATGGCCCTCTTGTTTGCAAAATTCTGTAAATTTCATGACATTGTAGTCACAAGCAAATATGTTAAAATTCCCATTGTCTCATTGCTGAAGTGTATGTTCAGTGTAAAGATGACAACCATGTTCAGAGTTTGGGACAGCATCAGACACAATAAGAAGATTGTGTTTGCCAAATCACTGACAGAATTGCTCCAAAAAGGTAACTTTCTTTCTGAAAAACTTTGTACTGATAATTTTAAGTGGATATTGTTGAAAGCATATTTCTCTTGATTAAATCAGTGCTAATATTTGTTACTGAATGATAGAAAAAGTTAACAGATCTGCTGCGTTTCAAATATTCTAAAATAGTTTTCAGTACCAGCTACGATAAGCTTTGTTCGCCTAGTAAAAAACATAACAAACAAAAACAACAAAAATAAAAAAAAAATGGTTAAACTTCAATACAGGCCTATTTGAACTATCAACTTTTGTCATTCATTTTTTTTTTTGATCACTGACCATTTTATCTTAATTACATGTTAGCAGACTGATAGTTTTACAAGCCAGCCTCCCTAGAAAAATCCATTACTTTTTATTGCTTTTAAATCTAAATCAAGGACCTTTTTCACTTTTTCAAATAGATATGAAAGTATTACACAGAGCCTGAGGTATTCCTAACGTTTAGTCATAGTTCAAGTTTGGCATGATTTGTTGATAATACTACAATCTTTTAAATTGTCATAGACTGAACTTTTGAAAGCTTACATTTCATTAAACCAGGGGTGTAAAATTGTCACTTGTCCTGCAATTTTAGATGGTAAAAATTAAGAAATTACAAAGAAAATCTTCCAATTTTTCATTCGTCTTGCACTAATTTCTACTTTCCAAAACAAGCATTCAAGTGGAATTTTACACTCCTGAAAACATTAGATTTATATTCAGAAAATAGACTTAAAAGTTTGTCAGTTATATTTACTTGAAAGAAATGGATATGATTTCACATCTTATTCAGCTAAAGTGAAATTGAATTTGGAGCACAATGCAGATCTTCGACTTGTGCTTGAAAAAGATTTAACTGAAGTTGACGAAGATGAGTCCTTGCTCCTCTTGAAGGATGAGGTTTTCATTGTGCTGTGCACTGGACAAATTTGGACAAAAGATCAAGTTGTGTTGTCTGAATCAGCTCCTGCAGTCACAAGTGCAAGCACATCAGGTTTGTTTTACCAAATTACCATGCTGATGAGACATGGTGTGGCTGTAACATTTGCAAAATTCTGTCCACTTATTGTGCCAAAGGTCATTGTATAATACATGCATAAATCACTTAACAGCCTCTTTTGAGGGTTGATATCACTTTTGTCATTCCAAAAAGGATTTTTAAAAAAAAAGATGTTTCAATTAAAAGAGCGGTTTTTCTTGTGAATATCTTTTTTTTCATGCTGCGATTTACTTTTTGAGTCCAAAAAGTAAAGTAAGTATTGCAGTGCCAAGATTTATGTGTATGGACAGTTTGCAATAGATGGTGCAATAATTATCAATAACATTATTACTTATAAATAGAATTTTCCCAGGGGTATGACATATACAGAAGATTTAGCATCTGTATTTTTGTAACCTTAAAACAATGAGAATATAATTTCTTAGTGTAAATGTTCAATAGGCATTATGAACTTTTCTAGTTTGTATATATAACTTGTCATTTTCTCATTGTCTTACCATAAAATAAGTAACTGTGAGCTCACATATTTAGAGAGCGAGAGATATAATATATAACAGAATATTGTTTTTTTAAGGTTATATACATGTAACTTAATTATTTCAGTTTCTCCATCAGGAAGTGCTATTTCCATAACACCAGCAGTGTCCACAGACACCAATTCCATCTTGAAGATTGACATACCTAGGTTTAGTGACTATGTTAGAGCCAAACTTCTTGCTGGAGAAAGCCATGTAGTGTGGAATAAAATGATTCAGGAGGCAGCTTACCACTACATCACCCATTACCCAGAGATAGGGATCAACAACAGTTCGTCCGACTACAGGGAAGTTGGACAGAAAATGGTCCAAGCATTCCCTTCAATAATTCCTGATGGAACAAATCCTTGGGTACTGATTTTTCATAATCTATATTTGTTTTCATAATTAGGTTTTCGTGGACTGCAACGCAGCCGCGAAAACCTACTGTTCTTCTTGTGTTTCTTTTTCCCTTTTTTTTTTTTCCATTATTATTATTCTTTGCACTTTTTTTGTGGCCGCTGTTGCGGCATGATTAGAAGTACTACAAATATGAAAATTTCCATGCATACTCACATGTATCTGAAGTTGTGCACCATTAAGTTTGTTTTTCATTTTAGTACTAAGTTTTGCCGCTAGGTGGCGTTTAGCATCAAAACATATAATTGCCAATAACTCTGTCATTTGACATTTTATTTGTATGCAGTTTTTTGCATTCTGTTCTCTGTCAACTGCCCGTTTAAATATGATGAGTGGCAATATCCATATCTTTGAAAATTTTGAGCTAGAAGAGGTTGAATGTTTGAATCTTTGAAAAAATCTGGCAAATTAGGGTGTGTCCACGAAAAACATGCCCATTTTTGTTAGAGATTAGATACGCTCATTCTGTTTTTTGAAATTGATTCCGAAGATCTTTGCGCACAAAATATATGGGGTGGCGATTTCAGAAAATGCATAAAATAGCTTTCAATAAGCGGTCAAAGTGCACTAAAATATGGAGGAAATTTTTTTTTGAGAATAGGCATTTTTTTTGTTTTTTTGATGATTCTGCCATTATTTTTTAATCAATCTTTATGAAATTTTCACAGATTGTATTGTTTGTTGTTTCAAGGGACTTCACAGTTTCAAAATTTCAAAAAATGCAAAGGTCAAGGTCATATTGCGATTATTGGTTTTTTCTTTGACCTTAAATATCTCAAAATCTAAAAATATTTTATCGAAAGAATATGGGTAAAATCAAAAGCCTCTAAAGAGTACTTTTTGAAGAATTTTAGTTTTTTCAGATCGGGGTTGATTTGGTTGTTTGGTGGCAGTTTGAAGTTTGGTCATACTTTGAATTGATTTTAAAGCCTTTAAAGTTTAAATGTGTGATATATTTTATCATCATTGGAAAAAAGAATGTCTTTACCTCGTCAACAAAAAAAGAATTTTGAAAATCTGTCAAGAATTGATGAATTTATAGAGAATTTAAATACATGACCCAGAATAAAAACAGAGAAAATTTGACAGAATGAGCACACTGGTTACCTATGTTCTATAATAGATGCAGACTCTGCTAGCTGTAACAGGTCATGAATGTATGTGTAAAACTAGCCTACTATCTCACTTCCATAGTAGCAGGTAATTTAGTTATGCATCAAGCCATCAGAGGTTTTACCATATAACTACTATATTGGCTAAAGACTCCCTGCAGTGATGACCAGCATCACAGCGGATGGGGGCCTGGCTCAGTGGAAGATCACATTCCATTCGAGATGTGGTCACAGCTGAATTCACCAATGAACGAAAAAAATTAAGATATATAAACGTTTTGCATTTTGTTGTTTTTCTGGTATTTTAACTTGGCTGATCAGGTTTGAAACTGTTGATCATCACGAAAACCGTTGCATTTGCAGTATGCAAATCTAGTCTAAATTTGTTTTTCATAATCGATATTTGTTAACTACACACCTTGAATATGAGCACTATGCATTAGAACTAGGAATAAAAAAAATATTACCAGGGGACAGTTTTTTTTTTTAAGTCTAACTTGTCAGATATTAAAGAAGACCAGCAAGTAACTTAATTGTTTTGCACCACAAACAGAAAAGGGCAATTTACAAGCAGGACAGGTTGCCATTTTGTCACCTGCTGACACTATTCAGAGTTATTTTAAGATGAAAACATTTTTGCTGTGCACGCATAATAGGGTTTTGCATTTTTAGGCTGCTTCTGATGAGATGCATTTGCATACCAAAATATGGGATTTGCAATACATATAACATTATAATGCAGCCCTGTATAGAAAATTAATTATTTTTGTTACATTTATTTAACTGAATGTTTAATGACAAGTTATCTGAACTATATCTGAATATCTTAACGAAATCTTGTAAATTTATTAAGATGCCAAAATTTATTTTAGCTAAATGTTTAACTAAGATTTATGTAAAAATTAGATATTCAATTTCATTTTAATGTACTTTTAACACCATTTTTTATACACCCAAAGGGGGCATTATGTTATGATACTGGTCGCCCGTCCATCTTGTGTATATCTTTAACCCCTTGAAAGAAATTGTAACCTGTATAAGGCAGCTAATCTGCATTAAAGGTTTTCTTTTTCTGATAATATGTAAACATTTTGTAGGAAAATATTCAGTCTTCATTTATTTGTCACATCTGTTTGATGATCACTATTGCCTGTCCCCTTTACTTGCCACATTAAACGGGCTACTAGAATGCTAGTCCCAGATAGTGGTCCAACTTAAATATTGTTGGGCATTTTAACCAGTGTCTCTGTAGTGATTGTGCATCAAGCATTTGTCATTTAGTGGTTGGCTAATATTATTTACATGTATTGTGATATTTATTGCAGAGTTTTTTCTCCAGTGCATTAAGTCAGAAAATCAGAAGAATCAGATGGGATTATGAAAGAAAAAGTCAGCAATCGTTGTCAGCTGATAATGCAAAACCACATAAGTCTCCAAAGAGGTTCAGAGTTGGGACATCAGACACAGGTGATGGTGACGGTGAATCCTATGAAGAGCATGTCAAGGAACTTCAGATAGAAATGGGGAAGAAAAAAATGGATGTTGCTCATGTAAAAGCTCTTCAGAAGTCAACATTCAAGTACAGGAGGGAATGGATAGGAAAGCTCCCAGATGGTGATGTTAACCTAATACTTGAGAAGTTTCCGTGCCTTAGAGAAGCGCGTTTTGTAAGTATATCTGTACAGAATTACATTAACACAATATGATCACATGTTTTTTTTTCTGCCAAAAATGGGGAAGAGGCCTCAGCCTCTTGATTTTGGGAAGAACTACTGATAAAATTGTCAAATTGAGGAGTGAAAAAAGCTGGTGTAACTTTGAATAATTTGGAAAATTGTATGATTTGAAAAATTTTGGATTGGGAAGACACTTTTTTTAGGCCTCTGTTAAATAGCGGGAAAAGCCCTGGATCAGTACAAATGCAGTAAAAATAAACTGAGGCTAAAACATAACTGAAGTAACCTATTTCCATAGCCAATATCATCAAATACTCATGACTTTTGTAATGAGTGATAGAACATCTTTCGACCATTGAATTTTACAACTGGGTTTTGTTGTACTTGTTTAAAGGTGCATCAGATTGCATCATCTTATTTGTCGCATCATGTTTTAAAACACACATAAATGGATGGTTTCATAATACTGTCAGATACAAATGAAAAAAAAAAAAAATTCAATGTAAGCTGAAGATGGGGGGGGGGGGGGGTTCGATCCCTGAATGTGACATACTCAGCCTATAAGGGTAGTCTAAAGGTTGGTTTGCCTGTGTCGCATCATGATGTCAAACATAGTTATGGTGTATACTGACAGTGTGGTATTGTTTTAAATAGATGTTAATATAGAAATCTACAAAAATTATCTTCTTCATATTCCTGTAATTAAGGAATTAGATGATTTGATGTAGGATCTTCTCCATGTTAAGGGTCCAGCTATTTAGCAGATGAATTCATGAAGAACTTCGGTAAAATATGCAGTTTTTGGTACTTTTTTTTAACATAAGTTATAATTGGAAAATTTAAAAAATCTTTGGTTATAAAAAGGCTAGATGTCTTATGATGTATTTGGTATTATGTAGCATATCTTATGGCATTAAGGATTGTACAATATTCATAGCCCTATGGTATAAATGATTTACCCTGGATCAGTGTCAACTTGTTTTACACATGAGTTAATATTAGGAAAATGTTAAATCTTTGTCATGAATGATAAGGCTAGCTTTGAATTTGGTATGAGACATCTATGGCATCAAGTTGTACAAATCATACCTATTGATAAATCAAGGTATGTTTAATGAGTTAAATGGAATCTTATAAATTTTTCTAATATAGGCTAACTAGTTTTTGGATGATAGACTAAATACAAATTTCTTTCTGTAAGACCCTGGCCAATTTCTAACTATGCCATTTTAGATATTTGGTGTTAGTTGTCAAAATTTGATTGTTTTGACCATTATCATGTTCATGGAGTTTTCTGTTTTAAAATGGCATTCTTAAGCATTTGGCAGAGGAACTAAAAAGACCCAAACACTAATGTGATTGCAAGAGATGTGTGAAAAAGAGGTAAGTTGTTGCAAAAATAATTTTATTTAAAATTATTTCTTCATGATTATTTTGTAATCTGTTTTGGAATACTACTCCATAAAGCTTCAGTTCTGATTGAGGAAACATTCTTGATTATTGTTTGCAGTGTTTTATTTATATGTATTTATGTTAGTAGCTAATGAAATAAATGCCCTTTAGCTATTCTAGCTCTAGTATATAAATGTATTCAAATAAACCAATGCAAACTTTTAAAAACTTAAGCAGAAGTAACCAAAACCAAACTGAACAGAAGAGACCTGTATGGTTGCACTCAAAAATTTTGCCTAATATTTTGCTATAATTTGTTCTTTTTAATTATTATTACTATTTTCTATTATTTATTTTACCTTTACATTTTTTTTTTCATTTAAAATAATACTTGTTACACACCCAAGGGTGTTATTATGTAATGACATTGGTCGTCTGTCCGTCTGCTGGCAATTTTGTGTCGGCCCCTTGAGAGAAATTGAAACTTTTTGACAGAAGTGTAAATCAAACTTTGTGGATGTGCATAGTCTTTGTTTTGGATGGCTCTGTTCAAGGTCAAGTCAAATCTCATATGTGTGTGTATTGCCCCACTATCAGCGGAGCTCTTGTATTAACTCATGGTTTTGCATTTTGTTTGTAGTTGACTGAGTCTGCTAATCTGGAAAGACTTTTGATGTCCCCGTCTAAATCCCCACCCAAACTATGTGCCATCAGCCAGGAAAAACAACTGGTGAACTTAGCCACTGTTGCAGATTGAGTGTATATTCTTTGATACAGTGACTCATCAAGGGATTGCTCGATGCTTGTGGCAATTATATTTGGATTTTAGACTATCACGATTGTACTCTCAGATTATTGGGCTAATGCAAACATGTTTGCCTAGCTCCATTTCACGGTTTACCTAGTCAAGTTTGTATATTCAATTTTGAGAAGTTACAACTGCATTGAATGAAAAATTCTTAGTTTCAATGACTGGTTATTTTATTTGATGCTTATGTTAACATCAGTGCAAAATTGGTTCTATTAGTTATTAGTATAATTAAAATAACCTATGTAATTATGAGTTTGCAAGTTTTTTAATTTAAATTAGTATTTTGGTACTTTGTTCTTTGCTAGTAGTGTTTATTCAGTATGGTAATGTTACAAGGAAAATAGAGGTTTGTATGAGAAATGATAAGAAATTTATCGTTGGAACGTTGGTCCTATCTTTTTCACATTGTTAATGTAGTTATATCGTGTGAATGACAGTTTGAACTCTTCTTTATGTGTTGTGTAAATATTCAGTGTAAAAAGTTTGCAAATGTATAGGAATTAACTGTACATGATTTGTTTGTTGGTTTTAGTGTTCAAATAAAGTTTTCTATTGCATTTACCATGCTATTATATTTCTTATCATTTTTTTACTTTTATGGAATGTTAATTAGTGTAATCCTTTTTCTATTTTCAACAAACAATGGAAACCTTTTTCTTTCTCTTTTAATTCTATGATATTCAAATGCCAGAATTTGCATATAATAGTAATCATTTGTGTTTTAACATGTTAGAAATGTATCTGACTAGCTACAGTGTGGTATAAACCTGCAAAACAAACTGTTGGAATTTATGTTTAAGTGTCCAGGACTATAATGGATGGGCATTTGAATCACCCTGTCCTGTCGCGTCGCGTCCAGTCCCGCTATTTATTTGAAACTAGGTGCTAGGTAGGGGTAAACTCACCTTTAGTGAAACTAGTTTCAAGTGGGCGTGTTTGGTAACGTGTTCACATGTTTAGCTATTTAAAACACGTTGCATGTTTTCAAAAGGCGTTTGGTGTTTTAAATCTGTAACAAGTAACATGTTTTGCTTTAAAACACGTCACAAGTTTTGAAACAAAATACGTGACGTGTTTTAAACGTTACACTGAGGTGTTTTACGTGTTTTGACATTCAACATGTTTTATATCTGTAACAGAAAAGGTGTTTAAAAAGTGTTTAATATCAAAACACCATTTTTTACAGTGTACTTCTAATTAAGAGAACAAAAAAAGAAAGGTCATTGTGTTTAAATCGAATCAGAACGTTTCTAACATACATTCAACTTAGTAGCAATGAGTGCAATGTTCACACGGAGTGAAAATCGTAAAGTGTAAATAACCGTTAACTTCTAAACAGCCTCATTCCTTTCTGTAAAGTTTTCTTTTAATTGATATTATAATTTTTAGCACATAGATACATAGTAATTTGCTATTGCACATGTATAGTTCATATAATTTTTGTGCTTATTCATTTATTACCCCAATCAGGCCAAGTGTGCATTATTTCTAATTTACGGGACATTTGTTTTCTAATATACGGGATGGACTATCATTTAGGACTAATAAAAGCCTATGTTCATTTCAACATATGATCTTGACATATGTCTGTCTATATGTTGAAATGAACATAGGCCTATGATTGGTAATTAAATACAATAAAAGAATAGCTTGATAAAATTAAAATTCTGTGTAAAATAGTAACCCAGTTTGATATTTTTCCTTCATGTTAACCCTTCCTCAAAAATATTGCGGCGTACATGTAACGTTCACTTACCATTGTGTAGTACATGACAAAAAGCGATGAAATGAGCATATTGTGCATCAATTTCCATGAAAACAACCTGTTTTTGATGGGTTTTGTCCCGTAAGTTAGGACTCGTAAATTAGAAAAAATAGAATAATTGCACTGAAAATAAATCACCAATATGACTTTATTTTTGCAATGAATGTATTCAACATATCTTTTAAGAAAACTGCAACATAGCAGTTACAACTTGAGATGACAATATTTGTTTTATGTTATCTAATGGAAAAACAATGAGCTAAAACGCATGAGTACCGTATGTTATAGAGCTTATTTTCCGTTTCAATAATCTGAAAAGCCACCTTTTTCATATTTCTATGGACAAAAGAATTACGTTAAACCTATGTTTTCCCAATATAAATGACATATAATGCATCTAGATGTTCAAAATTTTGAGTTAATTTTCCTCAGAATATACTTGGATAAATATTTAGATGTGCAAAAGATATAAAAAAAAATACTGGCGACATGCAATTTTTGGACCCCCTATGCCATATAATAGTTCGCATTTTCCTCCAAATGTTGTAAAAAACTTTTCTTATCAGAAATGATCATTTTATCGGATTGGAAACATTAAATACGGACAAATTTGTTTCGAACACGTTTTAAGGACTGCTAAAGGATGGTGACATGGATTGGCAATTCTATATGAGATTGGGTCAAAAAAAGTGTTTGCATTTTCAGTGAATATACTCAAGTAAACAATATATGATCATCAGAATGCTCTGGTTACCTCACCTGACCAAAATACTCCGGTGAGCAGTATAGGATCACCATGGTCCTCTTGTCTTGACTTACCATCAACAAATTATTCTATCACGCTCGTTTTTCTATCACACCATTTTTTGTGTTTTACATTTTCTTGACCTTTGAATTGTTCTTCCGCTTAGCTGAGTAGGTAGAGAGCAAGCTCTACGGATCTTGGTTCGAGCCCTGGTTCTCAGTGACAATTTGATTGAGTACATTGTGTATGAAATAATTCATCATCCACCTCTGATTCATGTGGGGAAGTTGGCAGGTTAAGTACTGGTAAAAATTCAAGGAACATTGGGCAGGTTAACTACAAGCCGTTATATGACTGAAATATTGTTGAAATGGCGTTTAACCTAACAAAACAAACATTTGGATAATTTGTGTTTGTGCTATGGAATCGCTTGGAAATGTGATTACTTCAACAATGTCCCAACACTCTGGAAGATGGCGGATATTAAGAATAATAATTTGTAAACTAATCACCTTTAACGGGATAACTAGCCAGTGATTACTGTGTCACTTTTTATTTCCAAGTCAGTGCTTAACAAGTTCTCAACGAAAACGTATCATCACAAGACCACAAGACAATTAGTTACATTTGTCAGACAGACAGGTAGATCATGTCATATATTTGCAGTATAAACATTATCTTAAAATCTAAAAAAAAAAATCAACTGGCAATTGTTACTTATGTTGTTTGTTTTTTAGGGTTTGTCCTTTTTTTCATTTGGAGACAATGTCTACTTGAGACAGATATAGTGCTGCCACATTGTAATATCACGCCCTAGACACATGGCATGATACCACACCCAGTCACATTATCCTGACACAGGACCAACCAGTCCTGGAATTGCCCTTTATGCTGAGCGCCAAGCAGGGAGCTACCAGTATAATTTTTAACCACTTTGATATGTCGTGGCAGAATAGAACCCACAACCTTCCGTTCCCCTGGTGGACGCTCTAACCACTCAGCCACAGGGGACAGTTTATTTATGTTGCCAATTTCAATGTTAACGCCCGGACAACAGGGGACGGTTTAATTATGTAGCCAATTCCAATGTTAACACCGGAGTCAAATGGTAATAAAGAGAGAAAGTCAGAAAAAAATATCATCAAAGCACGCTGGCTTTGTATTGCTTATAATTAAGAACTAAAACAATCAATCATACAACACAATTTTGCAGGAAGGAACATATGGCAAGGTTTTTTAATTAAAAACAAAAGTTGACCTCACGGTACCACTTTACAGCTGCCCAGACGCATGCAAGCAGGGTGTGATCCCCTTTTTTTTGTTAAGCTAAAATGAAGTGATGCGAGGTCTATACGTTTCACATTTTTTTCAGGGCTATGAGTCAATTGCAATTGTCTATGTCCAAAATAAAAAATAAATTTGAATGGAAACTTGACTGTTATCTGTACCAGGCCTAAGTTGTGTCTAATTCTTGTTCCATAATTAGTACATGGCTTACATTTTACATAAAACTGAAGAATTTCTTTTTAGGAAAAGAGTATAAAATTAATCATGTTACTCTAGTCTGAACTTCAATATACCTTCAAAATACATTATGAGGTAAACTGACTTTAAATCTCAAAGAAGTCGGCAAAAAAAAAACAACCCAAAAATTTAACTTTTGATAAAACAACTGAGCAGTTTTGGGGCATTTTCATAGATTGGCTACAACAAAGAGTCCGAATGCTGCAGGGATTTTGTATTTCAATGCCATTTTCAAGCATACCACTTTTATGTGAGTGAATTGTGGGATTTAGGGAGTTTTCATTGAAAAACACATATTTTTGTATCTAAAGCTTTACTGAACATTATTAAGTGCTGTCAACACAATACATTGTATTTCCATCATAATTATGTAGTATATGATAAGATATGCAGGTTTCTAAATAGTTTCTTATTTTTAACAGAAGAGTGCTTTTATAGGCAATGGTTACTGACCTTTGACTTTCTGAACAAATTGCTAACAGACAGACAGGGCCATAAAATAATATGCCCCCTTCTGGCAAATAAAATATCAAATTTTCCGACTATATTTAAATCAACAAGAAATGTTTGTGAAACATATATGCCCCCCTCATATGCCATAATATGTATATAGCTATATTATTGGAAAAAAAAAAAAAATATAATGTGCTAAAATGTGGAACTAAACATTTACTGAAATAAAACCAGACACAATGAGATTTTGAGTTATTAGTCAGACAGTGCTTAAATCCATCCATCTACTTACCGGTGTAACAGTTTAGTTTTTCCAAAGTAGCTTTTCCCCAGAGATTCCATGAAACCCGGGTCTATGATACAGTGTGGAAATCCCTGGCCAGATCCAGAAGTTCCTCCACTTCATGAGTAGAAAATGAAGCAGTCCCTACCTCAAAGACTGCCCATAAAGGCGAGACCAATCTGGATTAGACCGGTTATCTCCACTCTCGTCTCTAAGACAGTCGGGGAAAAACAACAGGTAAAGTTTCCCTGGGGAAATAACTGACTGGGGAAAATTGCTGTTTCACTGGGGCAAATGTTTTCAGGGGGCTCGAGTAACCAGAGTTTCATAATAACAACAATGTTGCTGAATTATGGTGCATCAATGTAGTCCACACTAACTGGGCACCTTCATGTTGCACTTATCAGTCCATTCACACTGGGCTCCATGTTGAACTTATCAGTCCATACGCTGAGTTCTGAAACAAATTAATAGGTGACAAGAAATCAAAGAAAAAAAACACTCAATGTCTCTTTCAGGAAGACAAAAAGATTAATACTGTATTAACTCCCTTATCCTAACCATACTCAGGAGGTTAAAAAGTTCCGGATTAAAGAGGATGTCGGATTAATGCTGCTTGATTGACTAACTGCTAAAAGGTCTTATCAGGTACATTTTATTTAGTTTCATTATACATGTAGGCCATAGGCCCATGAGTATACAAACAAAGTAGCTATGGGCCTAACGCAAGAGTGTTCTTTAATTAGAATGTGACTTGTGGTCACGGAAAAGTGTGATGGATAGACATGGGAAAGTGATCCCTTTGTGTCATCTCTGCTTACAGCAGGTGACACAGTGGCAAGTATAATTACTACGCTGTGCGACTGACTGACTTTTCTCCACTTTACACTTCAACAAAAAAACGATATTCCATTCGACCTTATCACCTGTCAAATAGATTGTCGCTTCGGTTGACGAATATAAACCACACCTCCGTAGCGAGAGGAATCAAGTGCACAGGTTTATCAATCTATAAATAGAGAATGTGACGTCACTAGCTTCATTCAGACCGGTGTTTTATAACTCGCGGAATTATGAATTGACTGCAGTGCTGGTACATACAGACATGTAATCTTGCGAGGAAATAATGAATGAGTTTAAATAGATAACTATGTCGTTTCAAACGAAATAGGTGGCACTTAAACTCGGGGTGTTTTAGCAAGAATAATTTTGTCTCTTGAATTAATAAAGCACTGTGGCATAGTTACTGTCAAACGGAGCATGCTATTTGTCCTTGTCATCATGGTCTACGAACGTGTGGCTTTTAACGACATCTAGCCATTTTAATTGCAGTACTTCTTCATGTAGGAATTATATAAAATCATCGAATGTCATTTCAAAACCTTTCCAAAATGCACCGCTGACACCCTTTATAGGGATAATGATTTTTTAAGTCCGTCTCGGCTGACACTTCCATTACGAAAGTTAACCGAGAACTGAGCAAAAATCAATAATAAGGTGAAGCCAAGGGGCGTAGCTACGTTCTGATTGGCATACACAATGCCTTTTGTTTTCTACAGTAAGCAGGAAAGCGACCGCAGTTTTATCGATGTAAAATTATTGGAAAAGTCAAAGTCAATCGCACAGCGTAGTAGAACTGTCACTGAAAGTGATGGAATAGACACAAAAAAAAATGCTTAATTAATATTATAATTAAATATTTGCAAAAAAGTAACAAAATCAGAAAAAAAAAACACTCCAAGATTATGCCAGTATTTCATTTTAAAGCTGAAGTGGATTATTTTTAAGAATTTCATCCTTATAAATTGCCTAAAATTCATTGTTAGCGATTTAACAAATCCTCACCTCCTCCAAGAACTCGTCCCAAGATTGACACTAGCACTTCCAGCTATAATGCAGTGCTAGTTCACTTGTAGCTGAAAATCAATGTTGAACAAATTAAGTTCTCTTTGTGGAAACAAACTAATGTCCTGAATGGGAACATGCTTGGCTTATTTTAAAAAATGTCATGAGATAGCCCAACAATAATGGATTATTTTTTTGCCATTTCTGCACCTAGGAAGAATAAATTTCTGCACTAGCTTACCCTTGCTGAAGCAAAAATATAACCTCTCTAAATCAAGTGATAACCAGACATTTTCATTTCACTTAAAGGAGAACACACTAATTGTTCATCTCGCATACTTTATCCTACACCATACAGCACATAAATGTAATATAACAGCTGCTATATATAAGGTTCAGTAGCTGGGATTTACACTTATAAATGGCCAGATTTCTAACAAAAATCAGTAATTTCAGTAATACAAGATTACATAGACTTTTATCAGTGATTTGTTCAATGAGCTATCTATTGGTAAACTAAAAAAAAGGGGGGGGAGGGGGAATAGTCTTCATTTTTTTTCCTTTTAAAATCCCCAGCTGAGAAAATTTCTTAGTCCCCAGAAGATAACTCTTTAGCTATACTTTTTTAATCTTAACCTTTTGATTTATATTTTAAATTTATGTCCTGTACAAGATACCCTATTAACTTGTAGAATGAACATGAAGTGGTATCTTAGCTTTTTACTTAAATATTGTAAATTTTGTCATTATGTGCTGTCATCAACTTGTGTGTTGTGATCAGCGTCTTGTTGGAAATTCAAAGCTTCCCTATTAAAAGTAATGTTTTTTTTTAAACAGCTGGTCAATATTGAGTTTGATGCACTGCTATTTTACATGTTTTATAATGTGTAAGAAAATACTTTGAAATAAAATACTACTGACCAACACACTAGTCTGCTACAGCATTTGCCCTGGGATGGCTGTGATAAACCCATTGGATACAGCTGGCAGTCCTCAAATCATCTACAGGATCCCCCAGATTGGCAGCATGCTGTAATAAGGTATAGGTGTCAGCAGTTAAACGAACCAACAGGACTCAAAACTAAGAGTATTGGAATGAAAACAAAGAGCTGATCTTAATGAGATTGTAACATAACTGGATTCAAAGTTTGTGGGTTCCAACCCATTTCTTGCAAGGATTTCTCATAACCTTCCCAGGTGCAAAGTACTGGTCCAACTCAGGAACTGTCAAGAGACATTTGCGTTATGTTTCAAGAATTTGTTTCCCAATCATTGAAAAATTAAATTCTAGCTATAAACTAGGACTGGGTATTTAGGTTTGGAACCCTTTGTTCTTGTTCCGTTGTTTGTTTTTTTCCCTAACCCTTTTTTGTGAACGGCATAGCTCCGAGGTGAGAAAAGCCACATCTATGAAACTTTTATCAGTAATAACCACGTATTTGAAGATGATCCTAACGTCGAAAAAATTTTCATTTTTGTTTTGATTTTCCCGCCAGGGGGCGTTTTATACGAAAATGTTTAATAAGCAATATCTCAATTATTTGAGGTCCGATTCAAATGCGTTTTTTTGCATAATGTTCCTTGTAAATAGCCCAATAAAATATGATAGGTTCCAAAAATGAGTGTATATAAAACTTTCGTGCTACAGGAGGTTGAATGTTTGAATCTCGCAAAAACTGATATAAGGGTAGGTCTACAAAAAACCTACCCATTTTATTCAGAGATGAGATAGGAGAAGTTTGTTTGTTGCATTATGATCTGCAAGACATACGCACAAAATATATGGGGTGGCGAATTCGGGAAATACATAGTTTGTCCACAGTACGCGGTCAAACTTAACCAATATTTTCGAAAAACATTTTAAAAGCATGACTTTTAAGGTTATTTGCAGCTCCTGACTTTATTTTTTGTTCAATCTTCATCATTATTTCACTGTTTATGCATTTTTATAATACAAATAAAATCATAGAAAAAAAAACATCGAAGATATGCAAAGGTCAAGGTCATAATACAGATTATTGTTATTTTTATTGGCACGAAATAGCTTCAAATCTAAAAATATTTTATAGAAAGTATATGAACAAAAGTTTTAGTTTGTGAAAAGATCTTTCCATTGGATTTTAGTTTTTGAAGATCGGACTTCATTTGATCAAATTACCACAGTCCAAAGTTTGATCCTTTTATCAAACAATTGAAAATCCATATGTTTCTTCTTTTTTGCAGCTCCTGACTTTATTTTTTGTTCAATCTTCATCATTTTTTCCCTGTTTATGCATTTAAATAATACAAATAAACTCATAGTAAATAACGATGAAAATATACAAAGGTCAAGGTCATAATACCGATTATTGTTATTTTTATCGGCACAAAATAGCTCTCAATCTAATCAAAAAATAATCTATAGAGAGTATATGAACAAAATTTTAGTTTGTGAATAGATCTTTCCAGTGGTGTTTAGTTTTTGAAGATCCAACTTCATTTGGTCTTGACGGTACTCCAAAGTTTGATCCTTTATCGAAAAAAACATAAATCAGTTAGATCAAAATTGGGACATCTAAGAACAGATCAGATAATTCAACCAATGCATATTGCATACTTAATTGAGCTATTTGGTTCATTTCTAGGTACCCAATGGAAGAAATATTCATCAATATTCTCATTTTACCGCTAGGCGATACCTAAACAAGAGGGCCAAGATGGCCCTAGATCGCTCACCTGAGAAAAGTATCATTCATTGCCTGTACAAAACAGATTGCTTCAGAATTAAGATGATGAGGTGAAACAATGTTCAGGAATTTTCTGACCCCATCCACAAAAGATATCATCATGACAAACATTCTGCCAAATTTTGAGGATGATTGGACCAAAAATGTTGCCCTCAGAGTATAAACAAGATTTTTCTAAGATTTGACCTACTGACCTACATTTCTATCCAGCCCCACCCGTTTTCAAAATGGTTCAAGATATCATCAAGACAAACATTCTGACCAAGTTTGAGGAAGATTGGATCAAAATTGTGGCCTCTAGTGTGTAAACAAGATTTTTCTAAGATTTGACCTACTGACCTACTTTTTGATCCAACCTGACCCATTTTCGAAAGGGTTCAAGATATCATCAAGACAAACATTCTGACCAAGTTTGAGGAAGATTGGATCAAAATTGTGGCCTGTTGAGGGACGACAAGATTTTTTCTAAGATTTGACCTACTGACCTACTTTTTGATCCAACCTGACCCATTTTCGAAAGGGTTCAAGATATCATCAAGACAAACATTCTGACCAAGTTTGAGGAAGATTGGATCAAAACTGTGGCCTCTAGTGTGTAAACATCAAAATTGTTGACGGACGACGGACGACTGACGACGGCCGACGGACAATCAAGTATCCCAAAAGCTCACCCTGAGCTATGCTCAGGTGAGCTAAAAAGTTGAAGTCCGATTCAAATGCGGTTTTCAGCATTTTGTTTCTTGTTGAGAGCACCATAGAATATGATTGTTTTCAAAGTATCAGGTAGTGAAACTATTTTCGCTACAAGAGGTTGAATGTTCGAACCTCTTAAAAAGTGCAGATAGGATAAGGCCTATGAGAAACCTGTTCAATATTATTTTAGATAAGATAGATGAATTATATTTGCATTAATTAATTTGCTAAACATATATACAGAGAATATTTGGGTAAGCGAGTTAAGCCCGGTATGTATTGTTTGTCAACAGCATGCGGCAAACTTCACTAATTGGATGAATTACAATTTCAAAAACATGAGTTTTTAGTGTGTGTGTGTCTTTGTTCAAGCTTCATCATTTTCTCCACTGGTTGTGTAGTTTTATGAGACACAGATTCTCATAAATCAAAAATTAAACAGTATTTTCATTGGTCAAGTTTATATAACGATAATTGCCATTTTCTTCAGCTCAAAATAGATCCAAATCTAAAATATTTTGTGGAGAGTATATGAACAAACAAGAGGGCCATAATGACCCTGGATCGCTCACCTGAGTATATGGTTACCCAAGGAACATCTGTCTGTATTAAAACATTTTGAAATCTGGCCAGTAGTTTTGAAGGAGATGATCCGTGTAAAATTTTATCAAATTCTGTCCAGCAGTTTCAGAGGAGATGTCATTTAAAGATTTCACTATATACATATAAGGCAAATAAGCCCTGCCCCTGGCAGCAATGTTTTCTTATGGATCAAAATAATTTCATGAACTTTTGTGAAGCGTCACCCAAAGATCATCCCTGCAAAATTTAATCAAATTCTGTCAAGTGATTTCAGATGAGATGTCGTTTTCACGTCCATAATTTTCACAATCTTGGTAAGTGTCTATAAGATGATGCTACACACCAAATGTCTTAACTCCAGGCCTCATGGGTTTTGACAAGATGAATTTTGAAGGTTTTCCTACATAACTCTATGTAAAATAAGTGTCCCCTGGGGCAGGCCTATTTTTGACCTAGGGCTATTATTTTAACAATCTTGGTAAGGGTCCATAAGATGTTGCTACACACCAAATATCTAAGCTCCAGGCCTTATGGGTTTTCACAAGAAGAATTTTGAAGGTTTTCATATATAACTCTATTTAAAAACAAGAGGGCCATGATGGCCCTTAACCGCTCAACTGAGAAATATTGCTTTCAATGGTTTATAATATGAACATACTTAAAGTGGGACCAATTTTGACACAGGGCCATGATTAAAAACAAACTTTGGTAAGGTCATTATTTTAACAACTTTTGTAGTAGTTCACAAGACAATTCTACATACCAAATATCCAAGCTTTAAGCCTTGCAGTATTTCAGGAGATGATTTTTTTATTTTTCCTATGTAAAATCAAGTGACCCCTAGGGCAGGGTCAATTTTCACCCAAGGGCCATGATTTGAACAACTTAAGTAGAGATCCACCAGACAATAGTACATATCCAATATCTTAACACCAGGCCATGTGGTTTCTGATGAGAAGATTTTTCTAGGTTTTCCCTAAATAAGCCTATGTAAAACAAGAGGGCCATGATGGCCCTGGATCGCTCATTAGGCTATGTAAAATCAAGTGACCCCTGGGGTAGAGCCAATTTTGACCCAAGGGTGATGATTTGAACAAACTTGGTAAATGGTCTATTAGCCCATGTTACATACCAAATATATAAACTCCAGACCTTGTGGTTTTTGAGAAGAAGATTTTTCTAGTTTTTTTTCCAATATAAGTTTTTCTTTATTAGCCTATGTTAAATCAAGTGACCCCTGGGGCCGGGCCAATCTTGACCCCAGGGTTATGATTTGAACAAACTTGGTAGAGAGTCATAAGACAATGCTACACACCAAATATCTTAACTCCATGCCTTGTGGTTTTTGAGAAGAAGATTTTTCAAGTTTTTTTCCTATATTAGCCTATGTTAAATCAAGTGACCCCTGGGGCGGGGCCAATTTTAACCCCAGGGTCATAATTTGAACAATCTTGGTAGAGAGTCATAAGATCATGCTACATACCAAAAATCAAAAGGCTAGGCCTTGTGGTTTCTGAGAAGAAGATTTTTTAAATTTTGATTTTTAAAATCTTTTTTTAGCGCATGTGACCTAAATTTTTGACCAATCAAAATAATTTTAACAACTTTGGTAAAGGGCCCCATAATGAACATTCCTGTAAAGTTTTATCAAAATCCATCCAGTGGTTTAGGAGGAGAAGTTGTTTAAAGGAAAAGTTGATGCAAGAATCACGGACGGACGCCGGACAAAAGGCGATCACAAAAGCTCACCATGAGAACGTTGTGCTCAGGTGAGCTAATAAAGTGACCCCTGGGACAGGGCAAATTTTGACCCTTGGGCCATGATTTGAACAATTTTTGTAAAGGTTTATAAGACAATTCTACACGCTGTAGGCCTTACAGTTTTGCAGGAGAAGATTTTCTAAGATTGCATTTTTAAATCTATTTTTAGCTCCTGTGACCTACTTTTTCAACCAATCATAATAATTTGTACAATTTTGTTAGAGGACTTCATAAGGATGATTCCTATGAAATTTTGTCAAAATCCCTTCAGCGGATTAGGAGGAGATGTTTAATGGAAAAAGTTGACGCAAGACGGACAGATGGACGGACAACAGACGCTGGACAAAAGGCAATCATAAAAGCTCACCATGAGCACGTTGTGCTCAGGTGAGCTAATTATCTAAGCTCTAGGCCTTATGGATTCATAAAAGAAGATTTTTAAGATTTTCCTTTATAACTCTATGTAAAACAAGTAACCCCTGGTGCGGGGTCATTTATCACCATAGGGCTATGATTTGAACAATCTTGGTAATGAACCATTAGATGATGCTACATACCAAATATCTTAGCTCTAGGCCTTATGGTTTCATAGGAGAAGATTTTTAAAGTTTTTCCTATATAAGTCTATGTAAAACAAGTGACCCCCGGGGCAGGTCCAATTCTAACCCCAGGGTCATGATCTGAACAACTTTTGTAGATGTTCATAAGACAATTCTACATACCAATTATTAAAGCTCTAGGCCTTACAGTTTTGCAGGAGAAGATTTTCTAAGATTGCATTTTAAAAATCTATTTTTAGCTCCTGTGACCTACTTATTCACCCAATCAAAATAATTTGAACAACTTTGATAGAGGTCATGATAAGGATGATTCCTGTGAAGTTTGGTCAAAATCCATCCAGTGGTTTAGGAGGAGAAGTGGTTTAAAGGAAAAGTTGACGCAAGACGCACGCACGCACGGACGACGGACAATAGGCGATCACGTTGTGCTCAGGTGAGCTAAAAATTAGTTTGTGAAGAGATCTTTGTAGTTGTGTTTAGATTTTGAAGATCGGACTTCATTTGGCAGCAGTACAAAGTTTGGTCCTTTATCGAAAAATCGTAAATAAATTTTAGTTCAAACTCGCGATTTCTTGCGTGTTCATTCTCTAAGCAATCACTTTTAAACTTAACCACCGTGTTCTTTCCTAAATTCTGGCAAGAAGGTTAACAAATGTTATCAGCCTATTATATATTGAGTTTTCCCCCATGAATATTAAAAAAAAAATAAGAAAAAAAAATATCGCACTTCATTTCTTATCTTCAAACTTTATATTTTCAATTTTTAACACTCTCGATCAAATTCGATTAAGGCTGTTATCATCAAATAAGGTCAGGAGGTATCCCTTTGTAATATAGTACACGATTGTTTTGTATTAAGTATCAACTTTTTCCAAACTTTCTGACAACGTATTTCACTTTTATATGTTAATAATGTTCGAATAAAGTTAATATCAATCAATTATGTCTGCAGTTGAAACCAGTACTCTTACTAGTCAAGTTAAAAGTGAAAACCGAGATGCTGCTTTGCAGTTCTAGTTATTTTTCCAATTCCACCCATTTTTGTAGCCAGCCTAGCAGCAAGATGAGAAAAGCTACAGCTATGAACTTTTGGGCATGGAGTCATCTTTATCTGAACTTGTGCCTAAATGGTCAAACTTTTCACTTTTATTTCTGATTTAGCCACTAGGGGGCGCAATGCATGTAATCATTGTTTTGCTAATAACTCAAAAATTTGAAATCTGATTTAGATGCGTTTTTTTACATAATGTTTCTTGTTGAAAGCTCAATCAAATATGATGGAAATCTCATCATCGAGTACAGAAAAAAATTGTTCTAGGAGAAGTTGAATATTCGAACCTTGGAAAAAAGTGGAATAATGAGGGTAGGTCTACGAAAAACCTACCCACTTTTGTTAGAGATCAGATTCTGTTTGCTGCATACGATTTGCAAGACATATATGCACAAAATATATGGGGTGGCGAATTTAGGAAATGCGTGGTTTGTCCTCTAGAGACGGTCAAACTTCACTAAATTTTAAAATTTCAAAAACATGTTTTTGTCGCTCCTGACTTTACATTCTGTTCATTTTTCATAAAATTTTCACACGATATGTATTGTTATGTTTGAAAATAATTGAAAAAGTCAAGGTCATATTACGATTATTGTGTTTTTATTGGCCACAAATAGCTCCAAAACTAAAAATATTTCATTGAGAGTATATGAACAAAAGTTTTAGTTCTTAAAGAGCTCTTTCCAGTGATGTTTAGTTTTTGAAGATCGGACTTGATTTGTTCATTTTACGGCAGTCCAAAGTTTGATCCTTTTTTGGAATAATTGAAAATCAAGTTTTATGCTTCAAATTCTGATATATAAGAATAAATAGTTTGACTTGTGCGACTAGTATACTTGATTGATTAAAGTTTTACCATTAGGTACCTAGCAAAGCAGCAAATAGTTCAATTTTCTTTTTCATTTTGCCGCAAGGGGGCGCTTTTCTTGAAATCATTATTTTGCTTATAACTCAAAACTTTTAAGTCCGATTCGAATGCGGCTTTTTGCATTCTGTTCCCTGTTGATAGCCTAATAACATATGATAGGATTCGAGGGTCCGTGTGGCTGAAAGCTTTTGACCAACGGAAGGTTGAATGTTCGAACCTTACAAAAAAAAATATTTGCAAATGAGGGTAGGTCTACGAAAAACCTATCCATTTTTGTTAGAGATCAGATAGAATTCTGTTTCCTGCATACCATTTGAAAGACGTATCCACACAAAATTTTCACACGATATGTATTGTTATGTTTGAAAGGGCCTCACAATTAAAAAAATATTAAAATAATTGAAAAGGTCAAGGTCATATTACGATAATTGTGTTTTTATTCGGCCCCAAAGTGCTCCAAAACTAAAGATATTTCATTGAGAGTATATGAACAAAAGTTTTAGTTCTAAATAGTTCTTTCGTATAATGTTTAGTTTTTGAAGATCGGACTTGATTTGTTCATTTTACGGCAGTCCCAAGTTTGATCCTTTTTTGGAATAATTGTTAATCAGTTTTTATGCTTCAAATTGTGATATATAAGAAAAAGAATGTTCGACTAGTGCGACATATACTTTTTTGAACTATTTGCTGCATTTCTAGGTACCTAATTGTATTTTTTTTTCCAATTTTGTTTCTCATTTTACCGCTAGAGGGCGTTTTGCTTGAAATCACTCTTTTGCTTATAACTCAATACGTTAAAGTCTGATTGAAATGCGGTTTTCAGCATTTTGTTCCTTGTTGACAGCACCACAGAATGTGAAGGATTTCAAAGTATAGGGTATGGGAAAATATTTGCGCTAGAAGAGTTTGAATGTTCTAACAATGCACGAAAAAAAAAACTGCAGTTGAGAGTAGGTCTTCAAAAAACCTTTGCGTTCTGTTTCATATTGAAAATTATGGCTGAGTTGATATAAAGTGTTCCAAGTTGATTAGGTTAAAAGCAAAAACCGAGATACCGCTTGCGGTTCTAGTTCCAAGTTGCTTCCCTTATTATACATACTGTCATACTAGACCAGCAATAAATGTAAGATAGAAATAGCTGGCAACATATAGAGAACCATCACATAAAACATTTAAAATTTTAGAAATAGTTTGTTTAATAACATCAATCAACATGTTATCTAGATCTTACAAAGTATAATAAGCCAAACTAAGTTGCTTAAAGCTTAAGATATGTATAAAAAGTTGTGTTTATTTTTCATCACTTCATCCGAAACAAGTAATTTTCATGACCTTCCTAGGTGCTAAGTACTGGTCTACTTGAGAAAGTGTGGTCACATGTGCTATGATACCATAACCAATAACATCCTGACACCAAGCCAACAAATCCAGGAACTACCGTTGTGTGCTGAGTGCCAAGTAAGGGGCTATACCAGCATCATTTTTAAAACTTTGGTTTGTCATGGCCGATGATAAAATCCACAATCTCCTGCTCCCAATGTTTTAAAGTAGTCTTGTGTACAGTCAAACCTGACCAGTAAATGTAGATTGACCACTTAATACAGGTGGCTGCTAATACAGTTTTCATATTACCCAACTATTGTATTTTGCTACATGTGGGAACATTTAGCAGCCACTTCTGTTAAGTGGACACTTCTCCTGTTCTCTAGACTGACTGCTTAAGACAGGTTTGACTGTACTTTCAGTAAGAGTGCTTAAAAGCAAGAGATTAAAACATACCTGTCAATTACAGCCTAAAAACTGGAAAACACCTTCACACACAGCGACAGGAAACCACCAGGCCACAGGCTGCTGTCATCACTGCATCAGATGGAGAAATGGCTGAAGTCAAATAAAAAAAATCATTAGATCTGGACAATAAGAAAATGAAAGGAAGAGAATATCTAGACAATGAGAAAATCCAAGGACAACAAGATAAAAACATACCTGTCTATTACAGCCTAAAAACTGGAAAACACCTTCACACACAGGGGCAGGAAACCACCAGGCCACAGGCTGCTGTCGTCACTGCATCAGATGGAAACATGGCTGAAGTCATATAAAAAGAATCATTAGATCTGGACAATAAGAAAATGAAAGGAAGAGAAGATCTAGACAATGAAAAAATCCAAGGACAACAAGATTTGTGTGTGGCCAGTAAGAAATTGAAAGGACAATTAAATGTGGACAATGAGACAATGAAAGGACAACAGATATAAACAATGAGAAAATGAAAGGACAACAATATATGGACATAAGAAAACAAAAAGACAACAAGATATGGCCAATGAGAAAATGAAGGATATCAGATATCTTTTTCTTATAGTCTAAATTACTAATCTTTAAAAGATTAGAAAAATCTGTCCATAGGAAAAAAAAACTCGCTGGAATGCCTTTAATATATTTATGAAACTTTTTTTAAAGTAGTCTTTTGTACAGTCAAACCTGACCAGTAAATGTAGATTGACCACTTAATACAGGTGGCTGCTAATACAGTTTTCATATTACCCAACTATTGTATTTTGCTACATGTGGGAACCATTATTTAGCAGCCACTTCTGTTAAGTGGGCACTTTCTCCTGTTCTCCAGACTGACTGCTTAAGACAGGTTTGACTGTACTTTCAGTAAGAGTGCTTAAAAGCAAGAGATAAAAACATACCTGTCTATTACAGCCTAAAAACTGGAAAACGCCTTCACACACAGGGGCAGGAAACCACTAGGCCACAGGCTGCTGTCGTCACTGCATCAGATGGAGACATGGCTGAAGTCAAATAAAAAGAATCATTAGATCTGGACAATAAGAAAATGAAAGGAAGAGAAGATCTAGACAATGAGAAAATCCAAGGACAACAAGATAAAAACATACCTGTCTATTACAGCCTAAAAACTGGAAAACGCCTTCACACACAGGGGCAGGAAACCACCAGGCCACAGGTTGCTGTCGTCACTGCATCAGATGGAGATGGCTGAAGTCAAATAAAAAGAATCATTAGATCTGGACAATAAGAAAATGAAAGGAAGAGAATATCTAGACAATGAGAAAATCCAAGGACAACAAGATAAAAACATACCTGTCTATTACAGCCTAAAAACTGGATAACGCCTTCACACACAGGGGCAGGAAACCACCAGGCCACAGGTTGCTGTCGTCACTGCATCAGATGGAGATGGCTGAAGTCAAATAAAAAGAATCATTAGATCTGGACAATAAGAAAATGAAAGGAAGAGAATATCTAGACAATGAGAAAATCCAAGGACAACAAGATAAAAACATACCTGTCTATTACAGCCTAAAAACTGGAAAACGCCTTCACACACAGGGGCAGGAAACCACCAGGCCACAGGTTGCTGTCGTCACTGCATCAGATGGAGATGGCTGAAGTCAAATAAAAAGAATCATTAGATCTGGACAATAAGAAAATGAAAGGAAGAGAATATCTAGACAATGAGAAAATCCAAGGACAACAAGATAAAAACATACCTGTCTATTACAGCCTAAAAACTGGAAAACGCCTTCACACACAGGGGCAGGAAACCACCAGGCCACAGGTTGCTGTCGTCACTGCATCAGATGGAGATGGCTGAAGTCAAATAAAAAGAATCATTAGATCTGGACAATAAGAAAATGAAAGGAAGAGAAGATCTAGACAATGAAAAAATCCAAGGACAACAAATGTGGACAATGAGAAGATGTATGGACAATGGGAAAATGATATGTGTAAAATGCCTCCCTCATCTGAGGGAGGCAATTTACTTATGAGAAAAAAGAAACATGCCTCCATTTTACATATCATATCTTATGCGAAAAAAGATACATGCCGGATGTAGTTCCACCATGGAAGATGGAGGAGAAAACTAATCATGCATGTATATTTTTTCTCATAGGTCAACCATGGAAGATGGAGGAGAAAACTAAAGGAAAAAAAAACGAAAAGAGCTTGGCCACCCCAAGAACCCACCCAAAGAACCCACCCCAAGAACCCACCCAAAGAACCCACCCCAAGAACCAACCCAAGAACCCACCCCAAGAACCCACCCTGCAGACAAACTGGCTTCCAGGAACCAACCAGGTCTTACAAGTGGTGTGAGGGGCTTGGTCCTGTGAGAGCTCCCTCCCGCCACACCCTCCTTACTGCCTCTCCTTGGTGAGGTCTGAGGACGACCCTGGTGACGACAACCCCAAAACACACCCCCCTTCTCATAGTCTCCCAGGCGACTCCATCGGAGCCAGGGAATTGGTCACCCCTGAATTCCATTCCTGCAGACAACCAGACTCCCTTACAGGTGGTCCCCGGAGGATCCCTCCGGGGTTTTCTCAAATATTGAGCAGGATAAAACCAGATCAAACCGCAAATCTTGAGCACTAAAATAAAAGATCAGCAGGGTTTTTCTCAAGTGGATGCCCGCTTGCCCGTGCCGGGTTAAAATCACTGCGGGCAAGTGATTTTTCAAAAAAAGATTTGCCTGTTGTTCATTTATGTAAATGAAATCTTTCGGGGTTTTTTATTTTCTACAGTATATCAAGGGTGAAATGCTTGCAAATTGTGTTTGATACATATAAACTAAAATTCACCTTAATATTACACATATTTTGTTTTAAACATTAACAAACACCAACTTACTTAAAGATCGGGCAACCTGTTTTCACTGGGGGCTAGTAGATGTTGAAAGTAACTTGCCCCCTGGACAAGTGAAAGTCAAATCCTAAAGTAAAACCCCTGGATCAGCCAGCAGGTATTGAGCAGTATAAAACAAGATCAGTATGTATTGAGCAGTATAAAACCAGATCCGACAGCAAATATTGAGCAGACTATTAAAGAATTAGATATCCCGTCATATTAGTCAATCACTTTCATAACTACTTTCCAATTCTATAATTTAAAACTGAAATCAAACCTTAAAAAAGCTTATTTCTAAATTAAATAAATCAAATAAGCAATCAGCTTAATAATTATAGAAAAATCATAAATATTAAAATGGGTAGACTTCTAATCGGCATGATTTGACTATAGATTTTATTAAATGTGAAGAAAGTTTTATAAAAATAATCAGCATTACATTTGACAAAACTTTTTAAAAACATTAAATTGATTCAAGGGATGTTATTTTCATCCATCATTTAAAAAAAAAATTGCATTTGATCAACATTGAATTGAAATATTTATGAAAAGACCATAACTCAATGAGACCAACTCAATATTAAGACCACTTTCAGATGGACCAAATAGTGGTCTCATTATCGAGGTTTTACTGTACCTTCAAGGAAATTTAAGTGCCAAGAAGATACAGGATACAGACCCTTTACTTTTGAATTATTTATACTCAGTACAGGGAAAAATGAATTGACAGATATTTTGTATCCTGTGTTTTTATTATAAAGAAAATTAGCATTATTAACCAAAATGTTGGGAAATCATAAGATAAAGAATATGCTTTATATTAAGAAAGAATTAATCTAATTATGATGTTACAAGTCATATAGAGTCTCAAATAAACAAAAAAAATGAATAAATTTCATTTCTGTTGAGAAAAAAAGCTTTTTCATTGGGAAAATAATTACGCAGTTATTTTGGAAAATGTTATAAATTACCAAACACTAATTCTAGGTGGTATAGGTCATATGTAACTGGTAACAAAGTTCACACCTGGATTCAAAGATTACCTGTATTAAGAGAATAAAATTAGTACACTAGAGGAAACAAAATTAATGTCAATATTTGAGTCCATGTAAATCTATCAACGAAGGGCCTTCCAATTAAAATAAATTCACACATTAAGATTCAGGAATGAGACATATGCATAATATATATATAATTATGTGAACTGTGTGTTCATATGTACATTTGTCAATAAACAGCCTTCCAAAAACATCTGACGCTGGACCTTAATTTGCATTCTGAACTTCTTATGCATCAGTTTTCAGAATGACACTTTAGATGGTCACCAATTTGTTTTCTTGTGCTGACACACACTGAGTAAAATGGTATTTCAAATTTCAGTTATTTACATTGTATGCAACCACCTTTAAGTTATATAGATCAAACTCACTATGATTTTTATTGATTAATTATATTTAATGTTCCACTTCTTTCGATATGGACACGCACTGAATTGTAGCAATATTTTTTTTTTATTTGCACATTGAATTCATATATATTTAACTCAGTGCTCCACTTCTTTCGATATGGACACGCACTGAATTATGGCAACATTTTTTTTTATTGCACATTGAATTCATATATATTTAACTCAGTGCTCCACTTCTTTCGATATGGACACGCACTGAATTATGGCAATATTTTTTTTATTGCACATTGAATTCATATATATTTAACTCAGTGCTCCACTTCTTTCGATATGGACACGCACTGAATTATGGCAAATTTTTTTTTATTGCACATTGAATTCATATATATTTAACTCAGTGCTCCACTTCTTTCGATATGGACACGCACTGAATTATGGCAACATTTTTTTTTATTGCACATTGAATTCATATATATTTAACTCAGTGCTCCACTTCTTTCGATATGGACACACACTGAATTATGGCAATATTTTTTATTATTGCACATTAAATTTATAATAAACTCATAGAATTCATGTAATACATGACACTCAGTGCTATGTGAAGCAATATTTAATTCATGAAATAAATAATACTCAGTTGTCCATTTATAGTACACACAATGTAGCAACTGGTGTTGCATAATGAATTTATTTAAGACAACATGTGTTGGTGACCCAAAAAAAGACACTAAATTATCTACAATGGTAGGCACAGGCGGCAGATATTTTATTGTGGCATACTGTATGTTTGCCAAACAAATAATTTCATATATTATACATAATCATGCATTCCAAATGGAATTCCTATTTGCAACTGAAGAGAGTAACAAACTAAAGGATTCAAAATATCAATTATATCAATTAAAAATAAATACAATGTACTTTTAGGACAGAAATTTCAAAATTAATATTAAAATGATATTCATTTAAAAGATATTATGAACATAAATCCAGATATGAACTTGCACTCAATTTAACAATTTTAAAAATAACAAATTTCATTTCAAAATTCCAGGATTTATTTCTGTTGAGAAAAAAATTATGATATTTTACTGGGAAAATATGAAGTTATTTGAAAAATTTAAGATTTTGGGTAGGGGAAACCACCTGTAAAAGGTAGTTAATGTACTCAAAATCACTGCTTGGGAAATAAACTATATGAATATATATCTATCCGGTTTTATTACATGCGCAAGATCTTATGTTTGAAACATTCAGTCAGGCAACTAGCTCGCATCTTCAAAGTCCAAAGTACAATCATCAACCAACCAAAATTTGAAAATTGTGCCTGCTAAAAAAATAAAAATCCTAGTCGGCTTGAGGACATACAAAAATATTACTAAAAGTCCTCCTTCATTTATACCATATATATTACAAGGGGTGAAAGGGAAACTGGCCTCCTAGTTTCACTCTCACCCCCTGAAATATGAATTAAATCTATTTTAATTCAGTTATTAAAGTATATAGTAATTAAAATTAACAAAAAGATTTTTTTTAAAATTATATGAGTGGTATAATGAACGGTCATACATGCAAAGTCCATTTATACCATATGTATATCAAGGGGTGAAAGGGAAACTGGCCTCCTAGTTTCACTCTCACCCCCTGAAATATGAATTAAATCTATTTTAATTCAGTAAATAAAGTATATAGTAAAATTAACAAAAAGATTTTTTTTTTAAATTATATGAGTGGTATAATGAAGTCATACATGCATGCCTATGAAGACATACACATATTTCATCCTAGGGTGCTACATTGTTAGGCTTTTATGAGCAGGGCACATATTTTCAACATTTTTTTTTTCTCTTTCAAAAAAACACTCAAGGGGAAAAAATGTACACAAAAATTTAGAAATCAACTACACTAATGTGAAAATTACTTCTTGGTGTACCGTCGTACACAACATACCTCAGTACCAGAACATTGGAGAATTCAGAACAATGCCAGACTTAACTATGGCAAATTTTTGGAAAACAATACAGGAAGAGGATTCAAATTTGCCACCCTTTACAGGTGGTTTCCCCTTGCCAAAAAAACATGAATTTTCCCAAAATAACCTCCTGTTTTCCCAACAAAAAAGCTCCTTTTATCTCAAAAGAAATAAATCATGGAATCATGAATGAAATTTGTTTTTCTTTTAATGTTTATGATGATTTCCCAATTTTTGAGTTGTAACGCTAAATTTCCCAAATAGAAAGCAAAAATTTTTTTAATGAAATTTTCACAATAATAAAGCCACGGGTTAAAAAAAAAAAAATTGCCAATTGAAAGCCATAAGGGGAGTAAATATGTCGAAAATTAGGAACTTTGAATTGTACTGATGCAATGCTCAAGACAAAAAAATCATTACAAAAATAAAGGGAGATAACTAAGAACCAGAATGAGTTTTGTAATCTTTACAATTCTGCTACTCACTATTTATATCACAAGTTTCAAATTAATACCTTGAAAAGTTGAAGGGTTATGTTTTGAACCAAAAAAATGATAAAATAAATGAAGGGAAAAAAGTGGACCAGACAGAGTTATGGTTCTTGGGTAACTGCAAGGTTCCTACTTGCTATGTTTCTAGACCTTGCCTTGTTTAATTTGAGTTTTGCTCCTAACAAAAATATTTAAAAAAAAAAATAAGGGACATAATTTCTATTTGCATTCAATTCATCTATGAAGTCAACAGCTAGTACAGCTTTCAAGTTATGGTCAATGTTAATGAAAAACCAACCAATAGATGGGGCAAAAACAATATGCCCCTTATCACAGGTCTCAGAGTCATAAAAATCACTGCCATGCAGAAATTCAGCATGGTCATTTAAATTTTGCAAACCAAACAGTACATGCGACTAAAATTCAAAGGATGTAGCATATCTTATGTAGGTAACTTGGTCATGGTCAATGTCATCCAAGGCCAAAGTCAAATGCCACATAATCAAATTCAATCATAATCAATTCATCTGGATTCAAATTTGAAGGCCAGAAAGGAAAAATTCAGGATAAGGTTACTGAGTCAAGATCTAGGTCAACCAGATCAGGGGTTTACTTAGGGATTTGACTTTCACTTGTCCAGGGGGCAAGTTACCGTATACACCGGCAGGTAAGGTGCACTTTTTTCCCCAAATAATTCAGGTTATAGAGGGGGTGCGCCTTATATGATGAACAGCTTTTCAGGTTTCAATCACCAAGATGTGAAATTTACCTGTATACGATCTCAGAAAATGGATATTCTGAAAGCCAATGAGTATGATAATATGCCACAAAGTCTATACGAAACCATGATAAACAATACCAGGTTATTGCTTTTGTTCTTATCAGTTATCCTACTGGTATTATTTCATGATAAAATGGTCGTGAGAAACTGAAATAACTTCATGGAAGCCATTTTCAATATAAACAAATAAGTTTATTTTACGGGACCTCGTAATATACAGGAAAAACTTGACAGGTGGCAATTGTTACGTAATGTTTGCTAGTTGGGAGAATTTTGACAGGTGACAATGGTCCCCAGTGTTATTTAGAATTCAGGGACAAGGTTGAGTAATGTCATGTCACGAAAATGTGTCACCTTTATCTTACCCGTCGTTAATGTAATGGTCTAACGGTAATCTTATGCCATGTGTAAATAAAACGGTTCACCGTATGATTAGCCCGGTCTTTCAGTCTGTCAATATGTACGACGGCGCAAATTTCAAAACAAGATTTCGCCACTTACGATATGATAAGTGATTTTTTTTTCAAATAAGTTACCCTGAAAGTTAGGATGCGCCTTATTCGTAGCTGCGCCTAATCTGCCTGTGTGTACGGTACTTTGAACATCTACTAGCCCCCAGTGAAACCAATTTTCCCCAATCTTGAAGTTAGTTGGTGTTTGTTAATGTTTAAAACTAAATATGTAATATTAAGGGGTGGGTTTTGGTTAATATGTATCAAACACAATTTTCAAGCATTTTACCCCTGATATACCATAGAAAATAAAAAAAAAACACTGAAAGATTTCATTCACATAAATAAACTTGCCCGCCAGGCTATCTTCTTTGAAAAATCACTTGCCCGCAGTGATTTCAACCTGGCGTGGGCGTCCACTTACGAAAACCCCTGCAGATCAATCACTTGCCTGCAGTGATTCAACCTGGCGTGGGTGTCCACTTACGAAAACCCCTGCAGATCAAAGTTAAATTTTGCACACAAAACTGTCAATGCCACCACAAGTTTATGTAATAAAAAAAGACAAAATTGAAAGTTTGATAAAGGACCACTACTCGTAGGCATTTACAGCCACCAAAGACCTAAGGAGCCATGTTCTGGCCATCTGCAGGAATAAAACCCAAGGGAGCCTCCCCGACTCTGGAGACCATGGGAAGAGAGGTGTGAATGAGATTGTCAACACCAGGACCCCCCAGACTCACCCCGGAGAGACAGCGGGGCTCTCTGCGGACTCAAGCTTACCTCTACACCGACTATGCCTGGCCCTGGTAGCTCTGTGTCTGTCTCCCACCTACTCCCAAAATCCTAACACTTCCTGCCTACTCCCAAAATCCTAACACTTCCCACCTACTCCCAAAATCCTAACACTTCCCACCTACTCCCAAATCCGAACACTAACCTCGACTAAGATCCGCTCAGGATATCAGTAGAGATTCCTAACACCAAATTCATCAAATAATCTCTACTGTGTTTTTAGTAGAGATTATCCTAACACCTAATTTATCAAATAGAGGGGTGAATGCGAAAAGGTTCTAAGTGCATGTTAGAAAACTTTTCAGGAGAAGGTAAAAACTTTCATTTTGTTATTTTGAAATTTGCAATTAAAATCTCTTAAATATAAATGAATAATTACTCAATCTTCTCAAAAAAAGTTAAATCTTGGATCAAGATTAACACACACAAAAAATAATTAGCAAAAATGTTACTTGAGAACTTCTTCGCACTGAAAATATTTTGTTTTATCAACTTAAGTGAATGCAAAAAAGGTCTAAGTAACATCTTTTTTAACCCTTTCCCTCATAGAGAATACCATGAAAAGACCTATGCGAACAGCATAAAAACAGATCAGCCTGCGAGTAACTCGCAGGCTGATCAGGTTTTATGCTGTTCGCTGCTCAGCAGTGGTCTGGTAATGAGGATTTTACAATTAAATTTGGTAAGGATTGAGTTTGGCTTTCTGCAGATCAGGCTTTATGTGGTACCTATTGAGTGCGTCAAAATGAGTCTATATGAGGGAAAGGGTATTGCATTGGTATTTTGTTAATTTTAACCAAATTCTTCAATTACCTAGTAAATGAAAAATAAAATCACTTAGAACTTTTTCGCATTAAAAATAAAAAAGTGTTGAATTTTATCAAATAAAAACAAAATCTTATACATATTTTTTTCATAAATGCTAAATTATAACATTCATAGTTGTTTTCTATAAACAAGAGGGCCATGATGGCCCTGAATCGCTCACCTGATTATAAATGAGCAACATATGTTGGATTTTTCTTTTCATATTGACCTACTTATTGACCCCACATGACCCACTTTTGACCTTGTCCAAGATTTTATGGAAACAGACATTCTGACCAAGTTTCATGAGGATTGGGCTAAAAATGTGGCCTCTAGAGTGTTAACAAGGTTTTTATAAGACTTGACCTCGTGACCTACTTTTTGACCCCACATGACCCAATTTTGAATTTACCCAATTTCGAATTTGTCCAAGATTTTATGGAGAGAAACATTCTGACCAAGTTTCATGAGGATTGGGATAAAAATGTGGCCTCTAGAGTGTTAACAAGGTTTTTATAAGACTTGACCTCGTGACCTACTTTTTGACCCTCATGACCAAATTTCGAACTTGTCCAAGATTTTCTGGAGACAAACATTCTGACCAAGTTTCATGAAGATTGGCCTAAAAATATGGCCCCTATAGTGTTAACAAGCCAAATTGTTGACGACGGACGCCGGACGAAGGGCCATCACAAAAGCTCACCCTTGAGCACGTTGTGCTCAGGTGAGCTAAAAAGTGATTGAGTAAAAATGTCACTTAGAACCTTTTCGCTTTCACCCCTCGAAAAAATCTGTTTTTAGTAGAGATTATCCTAAACCTAATTTATCAAATAATCTCTGTGATTTTAGTAGAGATTTTCCTAACACCTAATTTATCAATTAATCACAACTGATCTGCTCCAGTTATTTTGTCATATATAACCAGAGTGGATCTCAATAGAGATTATCCTAAAAAACAGCAATACACAAGTTGAGATGTTAGGGACACAGCTTTCAAAAGGGGATGAGATAGTAAAACGAGTTCTATGGAACATGTGCGTCACCTATTGAAGCATGACGGAAAAAGTAGGACGGACGGATGAACGGACTGACATTAAGGAAAAGTGATCCCTTTGTGTCACCTCTGCTTACAGCAGGTGACACAAAAAGGGGATTGATGGGAATGAGAACAGAAAAGCAGGGTATCTTAGTATTAACCAAATAATTTTGGCTCAAACAATTTTTCAGAATTAGGGGGTTATAGGGTAACTAAAAGCAAAGAACTTAGTACAGAAAGGTCAAAGGAGAGAGATAAAAAAAGTGATGATGGGAATGAGTAAACTATTTTAAAAAGAAAATTAAGCTATGCATACCAAAGAGAAAATTTACCAGGGAGGATTTACTGGAAAGTGAAGTAAAATGTAGAAGAACAGATAAGCAGAGTATCTGAGTATGTACCAATTCATTTGGGCCCAAAACAAAATTGGTACAAAACACTAATTAATTAAAACCACTTAGCTTTGATGCAGTCTTCTTGTAATAAGGTACAGGTCCAATGTCTTCCTTTCTGTTTCCGTGGACATCAGCAGCAGAAGAGTGGACATCTGAAACAAAAGATTCAAACATTTTCTCAATAAAATTGATAACCAGTATATAAACTGCATGCAACTGTTGCATTTAACAATCAACTAATTTATTTGATGTGTAAATAATTTGAGTGATGCTACAGATATATATCGAAACTAGGGAAAACAAGCAATAAAAGTCCCATACCGGAGAGGACCATGTCACACTTAATAGAATCAAAATTCAAAGTAACAGATTTTCCAGTGGACAAATCAGGTGATGGTTGGAATAGCACACAGACATGTTGGCTATGCAATAATTTCTAGCCAGGGCCAAGTTGCTCAGACAAAGTGTGCAACGTCATTTTCATTTAAGTGTAATTCTTCAAAGAAGCAAAAAAAAAAGAAAAAAAAAGGAATATAGAATGTGGCTTTCCAAGCACTGATAGAACCGTCGAGTTGGCTAAGATTTGAAACCAATTTGCTTCCAGATCAATAAATGATAAATCATACAAATGTGACAGGGTCCTTATTTCCACAGGAGAAATAGACAACCCAGGCGCAGGTTCTGACTCTTTTACTTTAGCGTATATTTCGACCTACAATAACAATTTACTATCATAAAAGTATATCAAATACCTAGACAATATTCTAAACAAGATATTTAAAATTCCAAAAAATTTTAAAAAACAGCTTACCACAGCCTGCTATATCCCACATAAATGAAATATTACTCCAACATCCATCAATCTCCCTGACATTGCAAGAGCAAAAATCAGCTTGTAGCACTAATTAAGTTTTATAGTATGAAGAAATGGCACCGACCAATCAAATCTCCTTTCTCCCTAGCAACAACAAGTTGCCAACACAACTGCTCCACCCAAACTCTCTCACACTAATATCACCATTTCCTCAACAATCCTGTCATACTTACATAAACATCACGAGCGAAACACATGCCATCATATAAAATCACTGCTAATGCCCCAAGCAAAATACATTCACCGTGGCAGGGAATGACATGTTTTTTTAACGAGTGTCAGCTTTTATAATTCAGTGATAATGCATGCACTTGTAAGTAAATTCACCCTGAGACACAAAAAATAAATATATTTACGGACTCACCCAGACACGAGACATATCGGATCCTTTTGCTTCCACTACGGCTTAATTCTTCAAACACCGCACCCTTGAATGCTGACTTAAGCCATGGCGGGAATTTGCTTGGTGCGATATGCTCAGGATAAGGGTGGGTGCCGCCCTACCCATCATAGGCCCCTATACTGATCATGAACATCAATATTTACGAATAATTATGATTTTAGATTTATAAAAAGTGATTAAGAATTGGAAGGATTTATATTTTTAAAATGCCATATTTTGGGACAATGTATAATGTAGATTATATCACTAATTCAAATCAAATCTAGGTAATCAGTCATAAAAGAACTAGTAGCTGGTTACTTCTCGTAAGTAAAGTTAGTTACTAGTAGCTGGTTACTTCTCGGTGAAAAAGTTGGCTATAAGTAGCACTGCTACTAGTAACTGGTTAATTCTAAAGGGAAAAGGCAGCTACTAGTAGGTAGCTACCGGGGAGTTTTATTGATTTTTTTGCAATTAAAACCATTAAGTGAAAGAGAAATCCTAAACTATGAACATATTCACGATTCTGTTAGATTTAAGGTCCAAAAAGAAAAAAAAATCACTTAAATTGTATCTGTCGTAACTAAATTTCATTTATATTTTTTGTCGAAGAAACGAGTAGCATGGTGTTTCTTTTTCATGAAATCATTAACTAGGAATATATTCATAATTGTCATGGTAACCTTCATGAGAATGTATATCAAATTTCATTTAATATCATCAAAGAGTTCACCAACCACCGATACATTTTGATTGGACTATCAATATTGGTCTAAATGTTTTCGCTGAAAAAAACAAGTAGCTAGGTGTTTATTTTTCACATATTCTTAAACTATAGATATATTCGTAATTGTCATGGTATTCCCCTCCAGAAAATACCAAACTTTAGTTAATATCTTCAAAGAGCTCGCCAGCTACCGGTATATTTTGATTGGACTATCAATATTTTTATCAATGTTTTCGGCGAAAAAAACAAGAAGCCGGGTGTTTATCTTTCATATATTTATTAACTATGGATATATTCATAATTGTCATGGTATTCCCCCCCCCCCCCCCCCCCCCCGAAAATACCAAACTTAATATAATATCTTCAAAGAGCTTGCCAGCTACCGGTACATTTTTTTTGGACTATCAATATTATTCTCAATGTTTTCGCTGAAAAAATCAAGTAGCTGGGTGTTTATTTTTCATATATTCATAAACTATGGATATATTCGTAATTGTCATGGTATTCCCCTCCAGAAAATACCAAACTTGATTTAATACCTTTTAAGAGCTCGCCAGTTACCGGTGCATTTTGATTGTACTATCAATTTTTTTCTCACCGTTTTCGCCGAAAAAAACAAGTAGGTGGGTGTTTATTTTTTACATATTCTTAAACTATAGATATATTCGTAATTGTCATGGTATTCCCCTAAAGAAAATACCAAACTTCAGTTAATATCTTCAAAGAGCTCGCCAGCTACCGGTACATTTTGATTGGACTATCAATATTTTTATCAATGTTATCGGCGAAAAAAAAGTAGCTGGGTGTTTATCTTTCATAAATTCATAAACTATGGATATATTATAATTGCCATATTATACCCCACCAGAAAATACCAAACTTCATTTAATATCTTTAAAAAGGTCGCCAGCT
>CM037785.1:60673035-60723035 GCA_021229015.1 Solen grandis
AACAGCTGTAGGAGATAATGTCTCCGTCTAGTAGTCTGCGTACAATGTATTGCCTGATACCTCATCCAGTCAGAGTATCATGAATCAACAAGGAAGATAAAATATTTACTTACCGGTTACCGTGTAATATCGTGCATTTTCAACAGTCATGGACAATATTATCTATTGCAAATCATTTATAAAATAGAAAATACACTCCTACGTGACAGATGCATATTAAGTGGTCGATACAATCAAGATAAAATGTAAGACACCGATTGTAGTACAGACTGGACTCGAAGTCCATTTCCGGCTTCAAACATCATTCATCGAAATGGTTTATTTTGATGTTCTGATTGCGTGTTAAAAATCTTAAGACGTTTAAGAAACAATAACACATAGCTGCTGTTTATCCAGTTTCGGCGTCTACTTAATTTATCGACTGTATTTAAGAGTCGTCACAATGATATATAGACATTGTAATAGAGCAGTATTCCGTCTGCCTGTATTCAAACTATTGATGTTTTGTGCTGAAAACACTTTTCATACCTGTATATATAGTAGGCTGTTTAAGATAATTGTCGCAGCCAAAGTATTACGGAATAAAGCGACGTCCAGCTTATAAATGTCGGAAAAGAGAATATCATTATCATACCACAAACTGGAAAGGTGGACACCATTTTGGGGGTCGACTCGCTTCAACTCGTTTCTTTTTTTTTTTCAAATCTTTCGAATAAATCTATGAAATTTACATACGGAACCAATAAAATATATATTTCTCTATCGAAATATACAAAAATATCGTGAAACTTGTATCCCTATGTCTGTTTGAAATATTTGAGAGTCCGACAAAAGGACAACCTGGACAAGAAGCGAAGTACATTTCGGGATGATTTGGATCTTTACGCTGAAATTGGTCAGCAATATTGCGATTATTTTCCCGGCAACTGTCAAACCGTTTAAAATTGAATAATCGCAATATCGCTGACCAATTTCGCAGCGTAAGGTTTGATATTAAGAAACATATATATGTGTGTATGTTTGTGTATGTGTGTGCTATCTTAGCCCAGTAACTATGTCGGATAAGCACTATCTATGCTATAAGGACGGCGGGGGAAGGGGTCGGGCAATACCATAACAGATATAAGTGAAGACAAACATGAACAACATTTCGAGGCTCTGCCTTTTGCATATTATCATTCATATTAATTCGTGTCTATCGATCCTTATTAAAGGAAGATATCATCTCTTAAATTAGTATTTTTGATGTTATAGGTAGCTCCTTTCAGTACCTCTTGTTGATAATATGTTTTATGTTGATGAATTTGGGTGGGGTCCTTCATCACAGGTTACAAATTTGAAAAAGATCTAGCAAATCACTTTGAACTCTGATGATAATTTGTTATGTATTATTCATTGAAATAAAATATATGCCCTGTTCCAATCATTTGTTAAGGATTTTTTTTGTATCACCATGTATGTTATTTCTATATAAAATCAATGACGAAAAGGTAATTTCGAAATACGTAACTTCTTTCGTGAAGAAAATCGCTTTGAGCAGACTCGAACCCATAGTGGTAGTGGTGAGGTGCTGAGATCAAGAGGCCACGTGACTAAGATGGGCACGGTTTAAATTCGTTCCTTCATTTATATTGATATTCTGTGGTTAAAAAGTTTTAAAAATGAAATATGGAATATGCTATGTGAAAGCAAGATAGAATGTAAGAAAGGCAGCAGTATGGACGGTGAAAGCATGAATGCTAACAAGGAGTTGATATTCGGAGGTTCGGCGTGGGTTGAAGAGAATAAAGAGAATGAAGTAACATATCGAAACAGGCAAATTCAGTTCAACATTATTTGAAAAGGACATGACTTTTATATTTTGTTCAGATTATAGATAAAACGAAAGTCATACAATGTACATTATTTAATAATTTTTTTGAACTTTAATTGGTTATACCTTTATATTTCTTAGAATCCGCGATAAAATACAAATACATGAGAGCCAAGATGGCCCTGAATCGCTCATCTGAGAAACAGTGCCTTCATTGCCTAGTCATACTGAATACATAAATCATGCAGAAATGGCCCCTGGGGCGAGGTCAATTTTGACCACAAGTCCATGATTTGAACAAACTTGGTAGAGGTCCACAAGGCCATGTTAAACACCAAATATCTATTCTCTAGTCCTTGTGGTTTCTGACAAGAAGTTTTTTTTCTAGTTTTGCCTATAATTAAGTCTATATAAAATCAAGAGACCCGTAGGGCTGGGCCAATTTTGCCCCCAGGGTCATGATTTGAACAAATTGGAAGAAGTCCACTAGGCCATGTTACACACAAAATATCTAAACTCCAGTACTTGTGGTTTCTGAGAATAAGATCTTTTGAGGGTTTTCCTACGTAAGTCTATTTAAAATAAAGTGACCCCTGGGGCGGGGCCAATTTTGACACATGGCCATGATTTGAACAAACTTGGTAGAGGTCTACTAGGCCATGTTATACACCAAATATCTAAACTCCAGGGTTTGTGGTTTCTGACAAGAATATTTATCTAGTTTTTCCTTTATAAGTCTATGTAAAATAAAGTGACCCCTGGGGCGGGGCCAATTTTGACCTCAGAGCCATGATTTGAACAAACTTGGTAGAGGTCTACTAGGCCATGTTACATACCAAATATCTAAACTCTAGGCCATGTTGTTTCTGAGAAGAAGATTCTTTTAGTTTATCCTATATAAGTATTTGTAATATCAAGTGACCCCTGGGGCGGGGCCAATTTTGACCCCAGGGTCATGGTTTGAACAAACTTGGTAGTGGTCTACTAGATTATGCCACACACCAAATATCTAAGCTCCAGGCCTTGTGTTTTAAAATCTATTTTAGCTTCTGTGACCCAAGATATTCAATGGACCGGAACCATTTGAACAAATTTGGTAGAGCTTAATGCAAGGAACATCATAGGCAAATATCAAATTTGGCCTGGTTATTTCAGAGATGTAGTTTGAAACAATAGTGGATGACGGACGGACAAAGGACAGCCATCGATACTAAAGGCACTGAAATGTTAAATACCAAATATCTAAACTCTAGGCCATGTGGTTTCTGACAAGAAGATTCTTTTAGTTTTTCCTATATAAGTCTTTGTGAAATCAAGTGACCCCTGGGGCGGGGCCAATTTTGACCCCAGGGTCATGGTTTGAACAAACTTGGTAGTGGTCTACTAGATAATGCCACACACCAAATATCTAAGCTCCAGGCCTTGTGTTTTAAAATCTATTTTAGTTTCTGTGACCCAGATATTCAATGGACCGGAACCATTTGAACTAAATTTGGTAGAGCTTAATGCAAGGAACATCATAGGCAAATATCAAATTTGGCCTGATTATTTCAGAGATGTAGTTTGAAACAATAGTGGATGACGGACGGACAAAGGACAGCCATCGATGCTAAAGGCACTGAAATGTTAAATACCAAATATCTAAACTCTAGGCCATGTGGTTCTGACAAGAAGATTCTTTTAGTTTTTCCTATATAATCTTGTGAAATCAATGACCCCTGGGCGGGGCCAATTGACCCCAGGGTCATGTTTGAACAAATTTGGTAGAGCTTAATGCAAGGAACATCATAGGCAAATATCAAATTTGGCCTGGTTATTTCAGAGATGTAGTTTGAAACAATAGTGGATGACGGACGGACAAAGGACAGCCATCGATCCTAAAAGCACTGAAATGTTAAACGACGATGTTTAAGCCCCCCCCCCCCACACACACACACTTTTTTTTGTTGAAAAGTCAATTCTCTGTTTGAACACGAAAAACAAAAAGACTTTCGATAATGTATCCTCAAAAATGTAAATTTCTTTTTTGGAGGGAGATAATTATGCATTTGATTAGAGGACTGTAGATTTCTTTTGAGCCGTTTTACTTCTTTATTTTTATATCTTTTGAGTGTGAGAGCGTTTGTGTTTCATGTGATAAAACTCAACTATGTCTGCCGTTACATTATTTTCGACATCTTTAGTAAGACATACATTATGGCATCGAAACTGTTACAAGTATTCTTTTGACGTTTATAATGTCTTACACTGATTCTTTATGACAGTAGGTTTCTCAAGCTATTCACTTGATGTTAAATATTACAGACCCACACGCTATAATCTCAGAGTATTGAACACGATAATGCGTCGTAGTTCTGTATACATTTTCTTTTGAATGTTTAGGAGATCACGTTCATTCCATTGCTTCCTGAATTATTCATAGATGGTGTGATATAAAATGCTCTGCATTTGAGCACTAATATGTACGTTACTGAGAAAACCTCTTGAAGAATTTTTATATATCAAAAGACCATAGAGCAGAAAAGTCGAATAGTTTTTACATTCACTGTTTCACAATTATTTTCAAATTCATCCTAGTATTATACAAACTCATTGTATGAATAAACAAAAACTCAACAAGAAAATGGTAATCTGTATTTGTTTTTAACTATGACCAGGAAAATACATTACAAATGTTCTGCTACGTAGGATTGATATATGTGTGTCTTAGAAAATGTCGGTGATTATATCTCAAACTTCGCTGCCATATTTCTTAAACATCAAAAATGATTTATGGCTTGAATATAGTTTATAGTTTATATGAAGTGTTTTCGCATTAAGGAAAACTTAGATATAGATCAAGTCTGTTTAAATCAGTATAACCCTTCTTCTGGGAATCTCCCTCTGTAATGTACTGTAAAACCATCGGAACATATAATTACGTTCAAACTATTTCAGTGTTTCTATGAAACTTTCTATAATTAATGTATTGACATTATTTTAGATTTAAATGATTGTTTATGTTGTTGTGCATGCACGTTGATATGATATTATGAAGATAATTCAAAAGTTTGGTAAATTGATTATTTGCAATGTCTTGACAATTCGACATAAAACATGTTGGTGTTAAATAAAATCATGTCGGATGACATCATATCAAGATAAATGATGGTAGATGTCTGGACATTTTCACAAAATTGTAATACAAACTGTCTAAAATCTATGTATGTTTTATATCTTAAGCATAGATATATAAATATCGAACTCATTTAAAGCACTGTATGTTAATATGATATGAACAAATGCTAACTTCTAAATGTTGTAGTAGTGATGCCCCACAGCTATATCGGGCAATAGACAAGTAGTATGATACAACACAGAAACACGTGACCCAGACACCGGGCCAACAACTCCTTAAATTACCCTACTATGATGAACTTTTGCCAATGGACCGCCAACTGAGATTGTGTCCACGTTCTAACCATTCTTCCACTGAGACCGATATTAAAACAAATCTTTGTTAGATTATGAAATATACAAAACTACATATATAAGTTTATTAGTTTTATATTTATTATTTTGTAACGTCCCTGGCCCCTATGATCCCGGCCGTTCAGAGTAGCAACGCTTACAGAAGCCGAGCGGAGACTTCTACTTTACAAGGGGTAGCATGACTTATGAATTACAAATGGAATAAAGCCGATTAACTTTTAAATTGATATTTTATCTATCTTTTCATAAGACGCAAGGGCAATACTAGCGTAACTGAATTAAAGGTAGCATTTATATCCAAACAGTAAATGAACCTCTATATTGTAACGAATACTTTGGAAAGAGTATGTACATTACATATAATGACGGTACTATATATATATATATATATATATACTGTTGCCTGAAGCACTAACTAAACTATTCCAACTCAACTTAAAAACCACGGTTATACTCCGTCGTCGAAGTCCGGACGCTAAATATGGCTAGCTTCAGAATAAACCGTCTGGCGCTACTCCGAGGACTATGAATGGCAGAATAACCAACACTTCAGGCGGAGGTTCCCGGCACACTCCCCAACTCACAACAGATCACTTGTAGATACCTGAGACCAAACATAACCGGTTCTAGATTACCACAATCTAATTCGTATCACTTGAACCCAGGACCTCTGGAGGCCATTAAAACATTGCCAAGTATTCGAGAAAATCTCGAACTAGAACACTATATAAACATTATAAACCTTACTATATGATGCAGCTGAAACCGAAGACATTTTAACAGGATTTCCAATACTATAGTTAGATCTACTTTATTTATGAAAAGAATTAGCAGGGGTCACTGGAACCAAATTATCGTTTGGACGACGCGCTTTACGGCCTTATATAAACATATAAACTCTGGTGGACGGACAGTGGACATATGTACTAAACAAAGCATTTGATTAGTTGATGAGGACGCAGTTCACTAGCAACTACATACCGAGTACCAGTCGGTTGCAACGTCATCGTCCACGGTATTATTGAATCTGCTCGGATGACGCTTTATAACACAATGAATGATAAAATCCAAGTAAACCAAATGCCGTGTTAGTTTCAAGATATCCAAAGCGAATGTGTATTGAATACATACCAATTAATAAAGCTATTTAAACCCAATAAACGTTTGTTCTACAAGGTATAACCGATTCAGGTGAAATAAGTATTCCCTGAATAATGTTCCTACGAACTGACATCGCCAATCATACTTAAAATACTACCAAATCGTCCATCATATCGAACTGACACGAGGTAAGAATTCCAGTAGAGTGACTTAAAACTACCCATACAGAGTTGATGATTTACGCTTCTGTGTTTCACTCTTTCTAAATATATACAATTTAACAAAGATAAACACACATATATACATCATGAGCCACAGGGTTGCTTCAATATATTTATTATTTTTTATCCAATATTGAGGAGTCAGTGACCAATAGCTTTTTCCAGTGTCAGTTATGATACAATTCATTTATATTTAAGACACATATATATGGCTAAGATATTGATGTATTATGACTTGCTTCTCGAGCATTACATTTGACCTCTGTGCCATACTGCCATCATACATTAAGCAAATAAGTGACAGTAACAGAATAAGTGGCGATAACTGTTGTCACAAATGTGTATATGTCATTAATAGTTGTACCAAGAGTGAATTAGTGACAGTTACAGTCGTCCATATAGTGAATTGGTGACAACTAAAGTCGGTTGTCCTAAAAGTATATAAGTGACAATAACAGTTGTCATAATAGTGGAAAAGTTTCAAAAACAGATGTTCCAGTCGTGAATAGGTGTTAACAGCAGTTGTCCAATAGTAAACAAGTGACGATAACAGTTGTCATAATTATAGTGAATAGGTGTTAACAGCAGTTGTCCAATAGTAAACAAGTGACGATAACAGTTGTCATAATTATAGTGAATAGGTGTTAACAGCAGTTGTCCAATAGTAAACAACTGACGATAACAGTTGTCATAATTATAGTGAATAAGTATTAGCAGCAGTTGTCCCAATAGTTAACAAGTTTCAAGAACATTTGTCCAAAAAGTGAACAAGTGACGATAACAGTTGTCCCAATAGCGAATAAGTCAAAGTAAAAATTGTCTCAGTAATGAACAAGCTTGGTTTTACTCAAGCGTAAAATGGCTGCCGAATCAAATGTAACAAGCAAATTGTTGAATTTATATCACCGACCAAAGAGTGCCACTTCAGCACTGTAGAATACATGACCTAAGTAGTCATGGATAATACAATTACTACATGCGAATTATTCCAGGACGTGTTGGAGTCACTATATATCCAAGTAATGAAGTAGACACAACGATGTAACCTATGAACACAAAAGACAATTTCTAACATTACCGTGACCTTTCAAGCCTTCATGGGGTTGATGTGCGCGACACACCCTTGTGTTATAAGAAAAACTTCTGTAAAGTTTTATTGAAATACATCCATAAATGCCCGTGTTATGGAGCGAACACGAATGCGGGACGGACGGACGCGCGCAAACATATAGTCCCCAACCTTCTTGACAGTTGAAGAGAGTTGTACCTGTTCCCAATTAAGGTCGAATACAGAGGATTACCTGCCAAGTAATTGTGGAGGACCCTCATTGCCTTGGATTAGGTAAAAGGCAATCCAGTCAGTATTTTTAGTCGCAGAGAAGGCGTCAGCTGTACTCTGCAAAGATGTCAAGGGCAGTTGCTAGGCATCAACTTGCATCGCATCCATCATACGAGTTTAACATTAAATTCTTATACTCAACTGACTAAATTGCTTGTATAATCCTTATTGAAAATGGTATAAAATGACTGATACGTTGATCGAAAATTACTTCTTTAATATTAAAACGATTTAGACTTTTATATCATGATCTTTCGCTCTTTTGGTATTGAAATTATCGTTAATATTTTTATATAATTATTAAATATTTGATTTTTCTTGAATAACCTCTGTTTAAGGTATTCTTAACCCAGTTGAAAGATATAGATCTGTCACATAATATATACTTTTGTGAAAACTTCAGTGGATGGAGGAGGTTGGTCGTCAGTCAGTAAGTCGGATACCTTTTGGTGTGACTTACTTGAGTTGACAGTATTTCAGTAATTAAGCGACGCCCAGCTAATAACAGGTGGAGGAAGACCCCGAATGCACGGAGGCATCCGGGCAGAACTACTGACCTACCGCAAGCCAGCTGGAAGGCTTCCTCATATTAAAATCCGAATGGCCCTGCCGGGATTCGAACCCACGCGATGAGGGGCTGAGTGAGTGCTAAAGCTAGCGACTTTATCCTCTCGGCCACAGAGGCCCTTCTTTTTGGTGTGTGAACTCGCTAGGTGATGCGACAATATTTTTTACATGGTTGAGAAATGATCTCCCCCAAAAAAGATCGTAGCTCGGTTTTTTGACTTGTCAAAAAACTAAGCTCGACCTTAAAGTTGAACAGAGAGCGTCGAGAGAGCGAGCAAGGTCAAAGAAATGACGCATTGGTCGAGGGACAATTAAGGCTAGAGCGAGGATAAGCGAGGCTCAGTCTTCTAGAGCGAGAACTGAATGTGCGCATGGTCGTGCTGCCCGACCCGTCCTCGACACTCGCTCGATCTATGGATGTAGTTTCGCTCTTTTGTGATCAAGCTAACTACGCGCGACCTACCCAGACCTTCCCTTAACCCATAAGCTCGATATTCTTCACATTGACATGACTTGATTAAGATAAGAAGATTCATGTGCGGCCTATATGCGCTTATGCTTTAACAAATAAAGATAGACTCTCACTTAAATTGCGACCTACCTCGCCTAATCCGATTAAGCCACGCCTTCTGAAAACCATATAAAATATTGCGCAAAAACCAGGCAGCTATCATAACAGTCTCAGCTCTCGACCACAACACATTATCATCGTTTTCTACGACCTAGGCTAGACACAATCTAGTTCGCTGTACTTCCCTGATCTACATCGACAATGTCATGGGCAGGAAAAAAGGCAGCAAGAAAGAGGAAGGCTGCTCCACCATGTGACCCATCCCCTGTACAAAACTCCCCCTCTGAGGCTGTGATTGAGGTTGAAAGCACCCCGGAGGACATCCAGGAGGAGTCTCACAAAGCCATAAAGAAGCAGGGGCTATATGTGAAGTTGACAGATGACCAGGAGAATCAGCTGGTTGGCCTCATACAGGAGAACACCAATCTGTATGACAAAGCGAACAAGCAATGGTTCAACAACGTCAGACCTGGCAGGAGATAGCTATGAAGATGGAACTGCCTGCGGATCACCTCATCAACTGGTTCCACTCCATGAGGACCTGGGGCCCGTTTCACTAAAACTTAGTACAAAAAATATCTTAAACGTAAATTCACAGATGTAAAAAAAAGTATTTTTCCTATGACTTTTTCTTGTTTGTATAATGCAGTTAATTGTGTCATCTTTCTTCATGTTTTATTGTGAGAAAAAGAAATTAGTAGACACTATGTAGAATAAACGACTAAGATTAAATTTGTTCATAAGAAGTTTAGTGAAACGGGCCCCAGGTTTGGACGACTCAAGAAGACCAAGTCCTGGCAGGGAGCACCCAAAGTTACAGTGATAAAATTAATATAATTTTTATTTCAGCTATATTTCAGATTTATTTCCATGATGATGTTTTCAAAGTTATTTACAATATACAAGTCATTTTTATCAAATATAATGAATAGAGTTAAATTTATATAAAAAAATTTTGTATTTTTGAATGTTTGACATTTCATTTTTAAAAATTAAACTTTTTTGTATATGCATATGCCATATATTATCTTATCAGTTATTGAGCCTCTGTTGTTTTGTTTCCGAAACAACTTGCATGATAATGAAAATTGTTATTGATTATAAGTTTCAGATAGATTCTCCATGTCTTTGACTTCCTGTTCCCTCACATATTCGAGGTGTCCCGACGCAACGCTGTTTCTCTGAAGGAGAAGATTGCGGCCAGCAGACCGGCTGAGACAGCCAGCAGACACATCTATCGTGGCACGTCTTGACCTTGATGATGGCTTGGATGATGGTTACCCTGGTCCCATGCCTGACCTCAACTATCCGGTTTCCTGGTCCTTCATCACAGCCTACTAAACCAGTCAGTGTCCAAATCATCCTACCCAGCCTACACCCGGAACGTGTCAGAGAAAGGCTTCTGTCGTTGCTACTGCCGCTAAGGATGATCTGCTATTGAGGATCCACGACTAGTAGATCAGGACCACCGATCTCCTCAAGCAGTCGGACCAGATCATGAGTACCTTGCGTCCATCAGGTGTCAACGAGCGAATCTCCTTTGGTCAATGGGTCATGAACGTCCTGGTCCAGCTTACTGGGTCTGTTTACGACAGCCTGATCAACGATGTATATGATCGCACCAAATCTGCCAAGATTGAGGCTCGGCGTCTCCAGCATCAGCCTCAGATCCAGCAGCAGCAACAACCTCAGATCCAAAAATCTGTATTGAATTCCATGAATGAAGAGTATGTGCAGCAGCACTATCCGAGCTACAGATACTCTAGTCATCATCGCTAGCTTAGCAGACATTCTTGACCGCACTGCAACATACCCTGATGACCAGCCTGTTAAAGACACTTCAGAATAAATTTGCAACATTGACATTTGCCATGGATTTTACCATTTCCAGTTGGTGATATTAACCATGATTTTATGCCTGGTTAATGACTGTAAATAATGCAATTGTATTTTTATGCACCCGCATCGGTAGGTTTTGCAATGTCTGGTTGTGTGTTTGTCTGTCTGTTTGTCTACAAAAAAAAGTTAAAATTTCGCTATCTGGGGTTGTGTTACTTGGTAGGATGTGGGGTTTAGAACATATTTATCAAATTGAAGCTAAGAGTTAAGAAGTATACATGTAATAGTAAGTTTGGACTGACGTGAAGAATTTCTGTTAGAGCCCAGTAATGTGTATACAAAATGGAGGAAAAGGTGGTTTTGTACTCCAACAGTTACACCTCCCCCATAGTACAGACGATAGATCGGTAAATAGAGCCCCCTAAGCCATAGTTCGGTGGGGTACACTCGAGTACAAAAAGAAACCGTGGCAAAATTGGGGATAGTACGAAGAAGCCGGAGCGGTAGCAAAGTGTATACAGGCCGGCCCACTTCTATAGTGCCAGCATACCCCAAGTAGTAGGCGCAGATGTCTACCGGAATTTTTGTACTCCCAAATAGAGAAATACAGATACGTACCTATATACCACAAAAGCGTGTATGCCAGGTGGAGCTCTACCAGGCAAAGGAGAAGTACCACATCTCCCAAGAAAGATTCTATTGGATTCGCGACAGTACATCAGAGGAAGACACCGCAGAGGAAGATACTGCAAAAGAAACAGAGGAGGATACTACAAAAGAAATAGAAGACGAAAGGAACTGCCTTGTAGACAAATTTTCGCATGTACTTCTTTCCATTGCAGAAAAACAAAAACTAGAAGCGGCCAAGGAAAAATTGGACTTTGTCTACCTTACCAACCCAATTTCCCCCATCTACTGGCCGCCTTCGGATAATACGAAAAAGCCGGAAAAATGGCAATGGCCTCGCTATTATCTCCAACCAACCACTACTCGCAGACGACAACTCTACATGTAAATGCGTTCTTTGGAAAAACAAAGACATGCCAATATTGGAAGAAAAACGAATGCCACTAGAAGTACCAGAGGAAATCGAAATCCCCGATACAGTTTGCACGATTTTCCAAGTCAAGGCATTTGCCCAATATTCCCACACTCCCATCTCTTGCAAGACCAACTAGAGACGTGGACAATTCTTTGCATATGCACAGCCATGCCGCCCAGACCATATTTGTCCCAGGACAAGATCCAAGAAATCCGCTCCCTCCGAGGCCGGCTGTCGGCACACGAGGCGAAAAAGAGCTATGGTATTGGGTCCTCGAGGCTCTACAAGATTTGGCTGGACGATTCGGCAGTTCCTGCCGCGCGAATTGTGCCACAGTCCGATCCGCAAATTGTGCCGGCAGTTCCTGCCGCGCAAATTGTGCCCGATCCGCAAACTGCAGTCCTGCCGCCGGCCGGATCCTCTATCGACGAACGGCTGGGTGAGGCGGAGCCTTGGCACAAGTCGTACCAAGAGGAGGGCCCTCTGTCGAAGACTTCTACCAGCGGCTGGGCCGCCTAGAGGCCCACGCGGAGCAATCTACGAGCCTGCTGGTGGAGGTGCTGGCCCAGTTGGCACACCCCGACGACGACGAAGACGCCTTTCTCGACGAGCTGCTGGTTGCTGTCGGCAAGCAACAAGAAGAGATAGCGAAAGAGCTGGCTGCCGAAGACAAGAAGCAAGAAGAGATAGAGGAGCAGGTGCAGATGGATACGAAGATAGTGGAAACAGCCCAGAAGTGGACCTACATTTCCCTCGCTGCGGTGCTCGTCTGGAAAGTAGTTGGGGCAACCTGGAAGCAATGCACGCCCACCGAGCAAAAACAGATGCCCACCGCGCAAAAACAGACGCCCGCCGCGCAGGAAAACACAAAACCGGGGGACCCATTCTACATGGAATAGCAGTGGAAAAAAATCGCAAAAAATTCGGCCAGCTTGGGTAGCTTGGACAAAAAAATACGTGCACCGTGGCGATTTGTATATTTGTATATATATGTATATAGGAATGGATCTGGTCTGGCAACAAGAAGGGGGTTGGCGAGACGGCGTGCGAATCTGTGGAAGAGCTAGTGGAAAAGGCGGAGGGCTTGGACGATTGGAAAATGTTGGACCGAATCGGAAAAAGGAAGGCAGCGACATGGAAAGGGCTGGAAAAGAAGCAAACTCTACGCCCTGGGCCGTGGCGGCGCCGTGTTCTTCTGCCTGCCTTGTGGTCTCGTGCTCGTCTAGACGCTGGCCTCGCAGACCGCGAAGCGCAGGTCTTTCCTTTTTGCAGCTGTTGTTTGGACGTCCCCTAGCTTGTAGCGCATCGGAATGACCACTGCTTCCTGGCGGAGCTCAGTGATTTCTGTTTCTAGGAAGCCTACGTATATAGGCGTATCATCGTCCGTCGCGGGCTCTCCGTTGCGTCGGTTGGGACGAGGAATAGGGCCGGCAGAAAATATGTGTGCGTGCGGCGGAGTGTGGTGTGTTGTGTGTGTTTGTGCATTTTTTCTTCTTTGTAGTCGTCTAGTCTAACATTCTGGCGAAGAGGTTTTTGTCCAGTGGTTTTTCTTGTAGCTCTATTCTAGTCACTCGGTCGGTGGTTTTGTTTTGATCGGCTTTGTGTTTTCCCAGGTGGCATACATACTCTTCTCCATAGACCCACAGCTTCTCTATCCCGCCAATGTAGCGAACTTCCTGGTCTATGTGGTAACCATTTACAGGAACGTCTTTGTATTTTTGACGGACAGCAGTAGCAGCAATACATTCTTTTTGTTGCGCCTCCCTACTGCGATATTCCTATAAGTATATTCTCCTGGCGGCATACCTCCTGCTCTCCTCCATGTTGCCTGAGGCAGAACTATATCCAGTTCTTTCCCTCTAGGCGAGCCATAGTTTGCCAACCCCGCTCGTGGGATTTTCTTCCTCCCTGGCGGCTGTTGAGCTAGATCCAGGCCCATTTTGTTGCAGAGGTCCTCCCCCGCGAGTTGTCGAAATATGCATCTATTTTTCCTGCATGGGTATATTTTGGCCAACTTCCGCACAGTTTGTATGTAGCGTAACGTCCAGCCGAGGCAATCGTTGTCGTCTAGGTTTTCAATATTGCAAACTGTATCGGGGATTTCGATTTCCTCTGGTACTTCTAGTGGCACTCGTTTTTCTTCCAATATTGTCATGTATTTTTTTTCCAAAGAACGCATTTCTTGCTGGAGAAGCAGTGGTCTTTTGCGCCGCATCTACATGTAGAGTTGTCGTCTGCGAGTAGTGGTGGGTTAGAGATAGCGAGGCAGTCCAAAGCAGTACAAAGAACACCATCATTATAAACAGAAAGCTCAAATATGCTTTTAATATAAAGGTCATTTCGTTATAAAATAAGGGGAGCTGTGCAACTTTCAAAACGCGATTTATTTTAAAATCATTTCTTTCACTATCCTGTTTCTGTTACAATAAGACATACAGTTTCAGTGCAAAAGCCAATAGTCTTGGAAGAAAGGCTCTGTCATTGGAAATCAAAGGAATGCGTTTTAACTTAATATTTCGCGCGAATGATAAAAACCCATAGTCTTTTGGTCGCATTGATAGCATGTTTGTATAAGAACTCTTTTACAACGCTAAATATTACATGATCCAAACGATAATTATACACGATAAAATGTTATTATTTCTATAATTCCCTGGTGATTATATGCCTATGATTTTGGATTAAAAAGGTTATATAAATTCATATAAGCGTATGTAATTGAGATTTGACGCAAGACGTAACAGACGTCATCTCTGTGAAATGAGTATTTGGCATGCATGACCGAAATAGTTATAAATCAGTAAAGAATCTAAATTCTAGTCTTAAAGTTAAATAGCATTAATTCATTCCATTTCTGTTCAGATTTATGACTACACTTTCAATAATTATACGACAGATAATAATACACTCAAAAAGATAAGCACTCTGTGATTTGAAGACGATCGCGTTAGTTTCTCTTATCACACACGAGTATTTTTACACTATCAACAGTAATGAAAGTATAAAAGTTTTCGTTTAAATGAACACGCTAGATGATGATTAAGTCAAGATCGAAATTATATGAAAATAGTAATAATAATAATAGTAATAATAATAATGATAAACAAACAAACGTAAACCGATAGAAAAGTTCCACCGCTTACTCACCGCCAAGAATTGTCCAAAATGCACTGTCTTTACCAGTTCCTACACGATACCAATAAGTCATTTTATGTATCTTTCTGTCAAATAACGTTTTGTAAAACCGTTTAAATTCTGAAAAATAATCGAATTTTCACGCAGATCAATTGCTTTTAGCGTGCAACCAGTGCACTTATACCAATTATACAAATAGTTCAAGTACAACAGTTTATAAATAGATTTCAAACAATCTCTACCTGAAGATGACTTCCCCACCCCCGCTCCCGCGGATTAACAACGGAACAGTTTCCTTCGTGTTTTGTTTGCGTCCTGTCCTGATTACCTAATAAGCCTGATTTTATAAATATAGACATTCATCTTCCTTGTGATTAAATACCCATTAACTACCAAATGATACATTTTCTCTCAGATCAGAAAATTTCATGCCTCCCAAGTACTATATTTCTTACGCTATTCCTTCAAGCATAGGTTAAGTAAAAAAATGTATACTCAGTCAAACTACACCTATATATTTTCCTAAAAATCGGAAGTATCTATTGTTATTTGAAGCTGAGAAAACTATAAATTTCTATGTAAGTTATCGCCCACACACCCCTTTACACGAGTACGATGCTCATTTCTATGTAAGTTATCACCCACACACCCCTTTACACGAGTACGATGTTATCACCCACACACCCCTTTACACGAGTACGATGTTCATTTCTATGTAAGTTATCACCCACACACCCCTTTATATGTAAGTTATCACCCATACACCCCTTTTTATGTAAGTTATCACCCACACACCCCTTTATATGTAAGTTATCACCCACACACCCCTTTTTATGTAAGCTATCACCTACACACACCCTTAAACGAGTACGATGCTCATTATTTACGCATCATCTGCTTTCTGTGATAGACAACACATTTTCAAATAATTGCATTACAGAGCCTTTGTTATAAAGATATACCTTACTTTCTATGTTATATTTCCATATAATCCCTTATGTCCCATTCGATATCATCACGTGGAGATGAAAATAGAGCACTGGATTTTCAAGGGAGGTGTTACTATAAAATACATCTAGTCTAACGTCATTCCGTCTTTTAAATACGTTTTACCAAAATACATTTTGCTCGCGTTTTTTATCAGTGTATAGATTTATTTAATTGATATGTTTCGGTAAAATAAAATAAACATCACATCCAATGGATGGTGTAAGCACGTATTTTGAACCCTCGATATGGAATGCGTTAGCCAATTTCGGATTGATAATAAATGCTATGACCCTCCATGGGATGTGATTTTTATAATGTCACACACGAAAATTAGGGAGTCTAGTGCCACTTCAGGGACTCCGTCTTAATGAAACCATAAATGTAATAAAAAAAAAAATATAAAAAAAATAAAAAATAAAAACTTTATTTGCCAGAAACAATAATTTTACCACATTAAAGGAAAATGGACTTTTTTTGAATAATTTGCTGGCTACTGACACACATGAATATTGTAAAAATATGGTCAAAGAACATTCATTTGTAATATTCAGTATGAACATCTTAAAGAAAAAATGCGATGTCATCAACCAACGAAAATAATTGAAAAAAAATGTTTGTTCGAACTAAGGAAAGAGTTCGATAAACAGTACAATGCAAATTATAACAATATAATTTTGTTCTATAAAACATGTGATAATCGCAATCCATAATATTAAAGACTATTTAAATGATGCAAACCAACTAACTCAGTTTCAACGATATGATTCTTTTGTCGATGATATATGTTGTCGATGCAATATCGTGTCGGCTTAAACTGACACCAAAGGGTCCCTCACTAATATAATCGGCAAGTCAGCTACATTATTTGTAGTCTTTATGTAATGTCGACGTGTCTGTCTCGAGCGTGGGTGTATAGATGTGGTGGTTGCATCAAAGAATTGCGTGGCATCTACATCAATAGAGTTTTTAGTATACTAAACTTTGCAATTACTTGTTATTTAAACGCTTTTGTCTTTTATCAGTGGCAATTACCACCAGGCTCGGATTCCTTTTCAAACTCTTAATGTTGGTTTCAGTGGTTTTAATTCCTTTCAAAAACGAAAGCTAATGATGACATTAAGCAGCTACGTGAACAATTAAGCAAGATGAACCTACGCACAGTGATTAACAATCCTTTATCTTTAATGTTAGTTGAACGTATAAAGGCAAAGAAGCATTATCTCAGCATCGTGTCATTGGTTCATGCAATTTTGAATTTATTTATCCTTTTTTTTTTGTCGATTGAAAAACAGGTTTTTCAAATTGAACTGATTTCTCGACGGTGACTGGGACGAACATTATTTCCTGGATGTAAGCGTCAGGGTTTGATCTGCTCTGTCTGGGAGACTTCACATCACATCTATGTAAGGAGCCGTTTACACTCATTATTCCGCTTAGGGGACAAGGTGAAAGTGGTCTCTTGAGACAGGTGACCTCTTAACAAGAGTCAACATTGTCTTGCATTGTTGCGGAAAAAACAGTGCATTTTGAATAAATTACAAATATATATTTTAAAACAATATTTTAAATCACTTTTACATTTTATATTATCTAAACTGTTTTAAAATAGAATGTCTACACCATAATATATTTTGTCTCTTTTATTTAAAAAATTAAAACTCTAGAAATCACCACGAAATCGATTTTCACAGTCAGTGTTGTGTACATGCGTACTGTCGTAAAATGTTTTAATTGTAAAGGTTTAAACTTTAGGTATAAAAATACAAGTGCGCATAATGCTGGTCGCTCAGAGAGATTTTCCCAAGAAAGCTTCAATGGATGCATTTTATATGGTCGCTGGTAAAATAAGACAGGTGGTCACTTAAAGGAGTTAAATGTTTAGTGAAATTGAACGAGAGGACCCGGGAGCGGTCCATGACAACAGGTGGTCGCCGCTTGATTTAGGTGGTCGGAATGGATGTTACACTGTATTTTTTTTTCCTAAATAACAAAAGTCAATATTTGAATGTTTTTTTTTTGTGGAATTTACGACCTACTGCTCACTTGATAAAATGAAAACCGCGTGTGTTTTGGGGCTTAAAGGTATCAGAAAACGACAACAAACTGCATTACCAATTATTCATTTTTTTTCTTTTTGAACGTAGTTTATGTTGCTTTTGTCCAACAATCTGTTATTACATCGAAGGTTAAATCCAGTCATTAATGCATATGATGTTATAAGATAATGTTTTCATTTTTGGTGAACAATCTTGACACTTTTAGATTGTGAGCATACTTTGTTATATGGGACCAATTTCTTGACCCTCATCAGGAAGAGAAGATAGTGGAAACTCTTTGCTTAACCGAAGTTGCATCAAACATTTATCAAATTAAACACTAATAAAAACTACATTATGAATAAAAGCAACAACAACAAGCATTTATATGTCAAATGAGTGAACGAAACAAATCACCGTTTAGAAGACGTTGACATTAATTTATTTCTTACAGTTTGGGATGCGTGTCGTTTATTTCTTACAGTTTGGGATGCGTGTCGTTTATTTCTTACAGTTTGGGATGCGTGTCGTTTATTTACTCAATATCATAAAAGCAATGGTGGGAAAAAGCTGTTTTGGCCAAACTAGAATTGCTTATTGTTTTATGTACTTTTTTTATTAGTATTATTATTTGTATAATTTGTATAAAACATTATCGGATCTTTAGTAATTTTCGTCTTCAGTTTGCTTCTTTCCTTTGCTAATGATTGATCCTCTAAATGCAATATTCAATAAATTATTCTACTTAAGCTCAAATATTACCGAATTTATTCATAACTCCTTGTGCATCAGGTGGCTATGTACACAACACTCTACCGGAAGTTCTCTTAGATTCCTGTATGTATGGCCTTAATGCAATTAATAGTCATCCACGTATCTAAATGAAATACAATAAGTTGAACTAGATCAATACCTCTTGCGATATGTCAGAATAACAGTTGTTGTTGTTGTTGTTGTTGTTGTTGTTGTTGTTGTTGTTGTTGTTGTTGTTGTTGTTGTTGTTGTGCTGCTGCTGCTGCTGTTGTTGTTGTTGTTGTTGTTGTTGTTGTTGTTGTTGTCCGTCGCTGCGATAGTATTTCAATCATATAGCGACGTCCAGCTAATTACAGGTAGAGGAAGACCCCGAGTACACAGAGGTACCCGGGTAGAACCACCGACCTACCGTAAGCCAGCTGTAAGGCTTCCTCGCATGAAAAATCCGAAGTCCCTACCGGGATTCGAACCCACAGCGGTGAGGGGCTGAGAGATTTCAAAATAACACTGTAGCAATAACAATTTTATCATACAAATTATCATAAAATTGATAACACACTACTTATTTAATATTCACTGTACATTCACAGATGCATTATGACTCCTAACACATTTTTCGATTATTATTTTTTCATGAAATATTAATTTATATTTAAGCACGGCTAAAACAGTTTCCTTCTTGCAAAGTCAGTTCAATCAATGAAGTCTTTATAAAGGTTTAATTTCTCCGAGCAAGTCAAACCAATATAAAATTAAATTTGATACCGCATGGCACATTTGATGTGCCATTCTATTTACTTTCAACCCACATGGTGACCATGTAAATATATAAAAACTAAACGGTATCTTGAAGGCACAAGTTAATGGACTCTTGTATCAACATGTTCTAGACAAAACTGATGACAAACAAGCCATGAATAAATCTTCCTGACATGGAAAAGTCACGAATGGAATTTTCATAGATATGCTTATTATGATAAGGTGTATATATATATATGCATACACACATACACATGTTAATATCATTTCAACCTCTTAGAGCGCCGTGGTCCATTGGTAACATACCAGGCTGCTGATCCGAATGTAATGGATTCGAACCCCGTTCGGGACAAGGCTTTTTCATGATTTTTCTATGCACAAAATACTGGTACAACCCAGGATCCGTCGAGAGGGATTATGGTTTAAAGACTTGTTTCCCAATCGACGTAAGATATATTAAGATATATTAAGTTTAAAATAAACCTCTTACAGCATTGATGCGTTAAACTGTGCTTGTGACCTACGCAGTTGGTCCCTGGTGGGCAGATCCATATTTGGAACATATGAATCTAATGCGCATGCGTTACGAATATGCCATACGGAGTTCACCGAGATAGTTTAACAGTCGCCATTTTTGAAATGGAACCGTTTGTTGACTTTGAAATGCTGGAATTCCTACTATGCAGCTAATGTCAGTTTAATTGGAACAATCTTGCGGATATATCCTGATAACTCGATATGTAACAACCCCAAGGATTCAAGCAATCTGGGACAAACAGTTAGTTTTCAGCTCTGGCAGCCATTTTGTTTAACGGAGCAGAACCATTTTAGCTAGTTTTGTGCAGTATCATTCATACTGAGTTTCATCAAAATCTGCTCCGCGGTTTAGGAGGAGGTGTCGTTTAAAGCTAAAGCTGACGATGCACAACGGACGACGGGCAAAGGCCGATCACAATACCACACCTTTGTGCTCAGATGAGCTAAAGAAAAAAAGAGAAAAAACCAACAGTTACCGCCTTGAAACGGTCAGTCGGCAAAAGGCCCAATATTGGTACTTAAACCAGGTTTCAAGGGGCCCCAACATCGCGATTCCCGAAGGTATTTATGAGAAGAACTGTGTAATAAAAATATCCTATTAAAGTGAGATAACACGTAAAATGTAAATCAGTATATTTATTATCTCTCTCTCTATATATATATATATATATAATCCACATAGGGATAAAACATGTAAAAACTAGGGCCACATAACACACTATACATGATGTTTGAATATATTCCACTAAGTACTTCATAGTAAAAACAGCCTGTGGTATAAGACATGTCACTAACTATATATCCGGCTAAAATATTTTTCTCGGAATGTACTAAAATAAGGTCTTGGTGCTCGTATTGCGTATCGAAATCTTCGTCTGGAATTTTGACTCACTCGTAAAAGGCAAATACAAGTATTATCGAATCCTTTTAACAAAAACAAAATGGGTAACACGGTGATGATTCAAGAAAAAAGCGAAATGTTTACAAAAATTAATATTGTATTATAAAAAGGCCGTAATTTTGACTTATTAATTACACAATGCAGTTTTATGCTCTGTCCATATTTCTCCATCCATGTGTAGTGTATTTATTTTTATTTCCTCCACTTATATAAATTTACATGTTCATGACAATACATTATATTATATAACCGAGAATGTGTAACATGCAACAAGGAAAGGACAGAAAAGAAGAATAAACAAAAGTGTGGTTCAGACTAAGCTTATAATTATTTAGTACGTCCCCGGTGGCCGAATGGTTAGAGCGTCCGCCTCGGGAGCGGGAGGTCGCGAGTTCGATCCCCGGCAGCGACATACCAAAGTCGTAAAAAATGGTACTGTTATAGCTCCCTTGCTTGGCGCTCAGCATATAAAGGTAGTTGCAGGACTCGTCAGGATAATGTGACTGGGTGTGGTATCATGCCATATGTCTACAGCGTGATACTGCGGTGTGGCAGCACTATATCTGTCTCAAGTAGACATCGTCTCCAAATGACTGAAATGTTGTCGGTGGGACGTTAAACCCAACAAACAATTAAACATAATTATCTAAGTCCCTAACAGAAACTGCTTGTAAGAACATGAATGTAACCATTTGGAACCATAACTCCATTTACCCGATGCTTATAAAGATAAGTTGAGATGCAAGCAACAACATATACATATACATGACAGTACGAAACATTACATTATATCAGAAGCTAAAGAAAATGTCAAAAAGAAAAAAAAAATTTGATTCGATATTGCGTTATTCAAAAGCCGTATTTAGAGACATAATTGCACAATGCAGCTTTATGCTATCTCTCCAGTGCGTCATTCACGCGAGTAGGTTTTGTCTGCACCTATATTGCAAACAGTAACATGGTAGACCATCATCTAGGTACCAATCTTGCCAATTAACAAACTCGATATGATATAGATAAAATATACATTGTAATTATCACATACTCAGAAAGAATGAGAGATGGCGGGTATTACAATGACTATGTATACATTTTTATATCTATACATTCATTTGGAGAAAAAAAAAACTTCCATTTAACTGAGATTTGTAAATTAAGCTGATTACACTGTATAATATTTGACCTTGTTACCTTAGTTCTATTTTTTTTTTAAATAGTTATTTCATATTTGAAATGAACGTTATAATAAATCATTAAAAATCCCTGCTCATATCACTCGCTCCAGTTGATTCAGTATCACACAATAAACTGATTGGAAACAAGCGCATCCTATATGAAGTAATTCTCGCTCGAAGTTAATTATTTATGAGAAAAAACAGCATGGTAGCAATGTGTCGATGTTACTCTCTGCTAACCGAGAAATATAATAGAAAACCTGATAAATATTGCTGCAAGCAAGTATCTTAGATATATTAAAATCAATGTTCTGAAACATAGTAGATCATCTCAAACTCAAATTAAGAATAAGCCTCATAAACTGTGTTTTTTGATCGTTGGAAGTTAATTTTCAGATAATAATAAAGCGTGCCTCTTGATCAGATAAGAGATGTGAAGCTCGCATATAGCCTAAATTGATTCTGATGTTTTAGCATTTGATAATATAAAGGTCTCATATTATACAGTGACATTTGAAGACAGAAACATCTAATGGTTTGTTTCCCTATGAGGAAAATATGTTTTCCACTGAAAAGCACTCAGTATTTTTTATGAAAGATTAATGTTTACTTTAAGACATTAAGACTATGAGTTGGATTGATGGAAATAATTTTTTTCACGTTTCCATAGTTCTAAAAACAATGACGAACGTGACACATCTCCTATAGATGTGAATTTCGAAATCGTATATGAGTATCGAGACATAATTGAAGGTAATTTAAGGTGCACGATAGCTATGGAAAATATAAAAATTATCAAAAATAAGGTTAAGTATATTAACATGTAGATGTTGCTGTTTTGAATTTTACTTTCACTGCATTCGATATGTAAGTGTTGCTGTTTTGAAGTTTACTTTCACTGCATTCGATATGCAAGTGTTGCTCGTTTTAAGTTTACTTTCACTGCATTTGATATGTAAGTGTTGCTGTTTAGAAGTTTACTTTCACTGCATTCGATATTCAAATGTTGCCGTTTTAAAGTTTACTTTCCCTGCATTCGATATGTAAGTGTTGTTGTTTTGAAGTTTACTGTCGTTGCGAGAGCATTTCCGTTTTATTCACATTGTGGAGTCAAAATTATCACAGTCGGTACGACGAAGCATGTACATTGAAACACCGATCTACCGCAAGCCACCTGAAAGTCGCCTTCATACGTTGAATAAATAATCGATTATTTTCGATATGTAAATGTTTTAGTTAACTACATAAGCATAAATGTTCGATTCTTTGATGATTTGATTTGATGCACTTGTAAGTTTGATACGTTTATTTCATTTTGTATGATGAGGTGGATATCATGCAAAAGTCAATAATCTTCTGTCCTTATCGGTTCTGTTCTGGTTTTGTTTTACATGTTTTATTAGTTAAAGACGGCAATAAATATGGCTTCCATTTCTGGTTGTGAAAAAGTAACGAAGATAATCATGCGAATGGTAACTGGCACGACCCCCACTTAACCGAGAGAAAAATTAAAGGAGCATACAGATAGTTTGTATTTCGATCAAGCGGCGGGTTTAAGAAAACGTAACTTAATTTAAAGCGGACAATTTCCCTTGAGTTGATAAGCTAACGAAAACGTGATTCAGTAATACATACACAGCTGATTAAAAATTATTGTTGTTACAAAAACTCTAATTCAAAGCCAAATAAATTAAGACGAATCAACCTGAATTAACGTTCAAATAAACTAGATATAATATCACTAAAATATCCCCAGTTGTATACCTAGCTACCCTATATCAAATCTTAGCCTATGCTATAAGCCGGAATTAAACAAAGCAAACTAATTGCAATTAATACCTGGCTGGCACGAGATAGCCGGGCTTTCAAGTCCAGGCAGACACCAAGCTCTATCAAAGAAGATAGCGACCTGAACCCAGGATTGCCACAACAACGACCCGTGTGCTGATCACTACACTATCTCTGTCCCTCTCAATAAAGCAGTGAAAACACGAGACAGAAGTTCGGCAGTATCTTGGCACAAAGTCCCAGTCACTTCAATCCTATATTTAATAACCAATGCTCAATTTCAACGAAGAAAATAACTTATTATGCTAATGTTTCAAATTGTACAACCTACTTGAATGAAAGATTCTTGTATCTTCTTGTAAACACATCGACGGTTAACCTTCAACTGACTGAATTTTGCTGTGTGGGCTGTATTTATACTAGAAGATGACTAGAGTGCCATCTAGCGGAGTTTTGATTACGAAATGAATGTTACGGCCATTAACGAAAATCTCTATCCTTGGTTTAAATATAACGAATCTGCGAGACATAGTTTTAACTTTGGTAATCTAAATGAAATTAAGAAAATAAATTTTTAGAGACATAAAAACATCTCAATTAAATAAAAATACATACTAAGTTTGTCTCCAGTCGGTAATTTACGCAACTGGAGTAAATCCTAAACAAAGGAGATAACTATGAAAATCTACAATCTAAGATATATATCTTAATACATTGAGTGGCACAATGATCACTGCTTAGTGTACATGAAAACTATCATCTTAATCTGTCCCCCTTGTTTCGAGCAGGCTTCTCTCCGTAAGCTCAATCTGGCATCAGACCGCCGCTGCCTCACATTTCGTCTGGGCGAGGCAAAAGAGCCATAAAACTTCTCGAAGTGGTCCAACACCGAGAACTTCTCAACAAGGTGACCCTCTTTCAAAGCTGTCCGTATCTCTTTCTTAACATTACCACTACCACTCCTCTTCACCTCCTTTCTGCCAGGATGCTCTTCGACATCATTACTTCTGTCTTCGCCTCTGACCTCTTCCCTTACATCATACACCAATTGAAACTTGTCCTGGACACTTGCCTCAGGAGCAACAACTTCGACTACGACTAGCTTTCTGTCTATTACTAGCTTCATAAGTTACAGAGTCTGAAAGTTTAGTCAAGTCAATTATCGGTGCCCCGACTTGGGCTGGGCATGTTGCCTTCCTAACTGTTCTCCCAAGTGTCAAACTGTCATGTCCCTCCTCTCGCACCATCAGCTACTACCTCATTGCTAGTGTCACTATCCCAATCACTGTTACTGTCTTTTCTTTTCCTACTAGTTAGCACCGTCTCACCTGTTGTAAAATCTCCACCATGCATCCGCTTCATTTGCTGTTGGTAAAACGCCTTCTTCTTGAAGGTCGTGCAACAAATGTCACATCCGAATTCATTACCGTTGCACTGCAGGACATGGTACCTGAAGTATTCCTTTTCACCTAGCACTTTCGAACATGATGGACAGATGGTGTTTGGAACTTCTAGTTCTTCCCCTGGAAATCTTTCATCCTTGCCGGGTTTTGTCTCTTTTGCAAAACCTCACTTTCTGTCGTTTCTTCTTTACCAAACTCTGGATCTGGATCCGCATTTTTTAGGGAATTCTGGTGGTGGTAATTCACCTAGAAGCTCCTGGCTCTTGTCTTTTCGGATCGATCGCAGTGAATTACTTGGTCACCAGTCCTTCCACAGTCAATCTTGTACAACTAATCAAACAACTTACCAGTTACATTTGTTCCAGGATGGGTTCTCTTCAATAGGATGTCAACTTTGATGAGCAATCTACTTTCGTAGCTGGAAAGAAAACATAAACTTTATCAAATACCTCCAGTTTCTCGTAATATAACGTCTTGCCAAGGTACTGTTTATGCCTAAGCATGGCTGTACCTGTTCGGTCTCGAACAATTTAATGAGCTGTCTACAACTTTTCTTTTAACTCCCAAACCCAGGTATTGTTTTTAATACCAGCGGGCATCTAATAGTACAAAATATGACCCTGAGAGTACAATAAAATATGATTCTGAGGAGTACCATAAAATATTACCCTGGAGAGAACATATTAACGAGTACCATAAAATATGACTCTGGGGAGTACCAGAAAATCTGACCTTGAGGAGTACCATATAACCTCACCCTGGGGAGTACCATAAAATCTGAATCTGAGAAGTACCAGAAATCTGACCCTGAAAAGTACCAGAAACATGACTCTGAGGAGTACCATAAATCTGAATCTGAGGAGTACCAGAAAATCTGACACTGAGGAGTACCTGAAATCTGACTCTGAGGAGTACCAGAAATCTGAATGTGAGGAGTACCAGAAAATCTGACTCTGAGGAGTACCAGAAATCTGACTCTGAGGAGTACCAGAAATCTGACTCTGGGGAGTACCAGAAATCTGAGGAGTACCAGAAATCTGACTCTGGGGAGTACCAGAAATCTGACTCTGGGGAGTACCAGAAATCTGAGGAGTACCAGAAATCTGACTCTGGGGAGTACCAGAAATCTGAGGAGTACCAGAAATCTGACTCTGAGGAGTACCCTAAAATCTGACTCTAGGGAGTACCAGAAAATCTGACTCTGACGAGTACCAGAAATCTGACTCTGAGGAGTACCAGAAAATCTGACTCTGGGGAGTACCATAAATCTGAGGGGTACTAGAAATCTGACCCTGAGGAGTACCAGAAATCTGACTCTGAGGAGTACCATAAAATCTGACTCTGAAGAGTACCAGAAATATACATGGTATCATATAAACGGACTGAGAACACACATACACTGGAGTGGTACCGTATTACCGAACAGTGGTGCCATATAACCAGACTGTGATCATACATACACTGGTATAGGTGAGAAAAACCCCATCATTTTTCGCATTTTCATCATCATTTACTTGATTCTCAATTGTTGGATTTTTTTCTTTATTTCGTATTTAAATTCTAAACCAAGCGTCACTGTAATTCTCGGTAACGCTCACAGTCAGTTTCTCTCGAGTAAATGCTATTTTTCACTTTTGTATTGTATTTATTTTTAAATAATAAGAATGAAATTAATACAAATGCTTTCCTCTGCCCTATATATCTAATTAAAAATAACTAAATCGGTTTAAAAAAAAACAACCCAGTAAATCATCAAAGACACCAGTGATAGCATTTTTCTCATGCCCCGCCTACCGTTAGCTCCGCCCATCTCGGCATCTGACTGTGAAGAGTACCAGATTTACTAACTTTGACCAGAACCAACGAACGCTTACCGCAGAAATTGGTTACCGGTTTCTGTTTCCGTTAATATTCATTCGTTTAACTGCATTCGTCTTAATGCTTACTGCTAATAGACTAGCCACAGGACATTAGATTTACAAGTGATGCATAAAATACATTGCAAACGTACACAATGTCATTTACTAACTTACGTAGATGCACCTTAAAGCTGTATACATAGACTTATAATTAGTGAGAAGAAACAACTCAATAACATAGATGAAATAGTCAATAGAAAGCATAACCTTTGAATGTAAACGCAAGCACTTCTCATTTAGATGAATGCATGTGTAAGTTACATCAACGGATTTTTTACGTTAATGCCCTTCCATATCCTGTAGTAGCTACACAAGCCTATAAAGGATTGCAGCTCTGTAAGACTAATGGCATTGGCCACTTTTTAATAGACTCAATCTTCTTGGGGTCTGTCTTGACTCCAGTTGCTGATACGATATGGCATAGATACTCAACTTCTGTGCAAAAGAGTTGACACTTTCTAGGTTTGAGTTTTAAACATTCTTCTGTCAACCTAACACTCGCCATGTTGAAAAGCATAGCCTCAAGGTTTTTACCATGAACCATGATGTCGTCCAGATAAATCAAACGCACTTTCCAACAGCCGTTCGAAAGTAGCTGGTGCAATGTACAGGCCAAACGGCATGACCTTAATTTCAAATAGCCCCTGCCTGGACACAAAATCAGTCTTTTCTACGTCTGCTGGATCAACCTCCACCGTTAAGTTCCAAGCAAGCCTGCAAATTGTTCGAGTGTGACATCTATCCAGGGAATATGATACAAATAGTTCACGGTTACAGTAATCGACACAGAAACGATTGTTCCATCTTTTTTCTTGACCTTAACGATGTCACCTGCCCATGGGCTAGACGATAGCTGTTAACTTCTTTCTGTAGTATTCCGTCAATTTACCTGTCGACCTCTTCACCCAGGGGCACATATGCTCTTATTAAGTGTTATTTAATCAGATGAGCATTTCCAGTATTCACAACACCTGTTCTTCCCAAATTATCGTCCGTTTCTGAGAAATCTGTGGCATACTTTGTCAAGAGTTTTGCAATAGCTTTGCTCTGGCTAGGTGCCATATCACAAACAATTCTATCATAAATTATTTTAAAAGTGTGGAACTTCCTGGTGAGGAACAACTGCTTCGAGTTTGTTCCTATGTGCACAATCGGACTCATCTAATTGAATTGAGCGTCTGTGACTCGTCAGTCCCTTACTGGTCTCTTTACGTTTAACCGGTCTCTAAACGACCTAATAATGTCGTGTTACCGTTCCACGTCTTCATAACGTCTCCAAACAGGTCTGTTGTCGTGTGTTTTCAATGCACCCGTTTAAAAACCGTGCAAGAACCCTTACTTCATAGTTACTGTATATAAAGGACGAACTTGAAATATGAAATTTGAAATAAATTACTTACAAACAATAATAACATACAGACATTAGAAACATAAAAACAATACTATACTGAAACTTTCCTGCATTATCAGAAGACTCATACATGGGATCGGGCTTCTTACCCTTGAGGTTGTGGATCTGGTTGGAGGATCCTGCGGTTCCGGAAGCTTTCTTAATCCCCCCCCTACCAGCAGCTTTCATTCTACGTTTAGGCATTAGTTAGGAATTGTGCGAAAAATTTTGAGGAGTACATGTACGTTAATTTTGTGAACTGATGTGTGACCGAACGGGTGAATTCCCAGCTTTTATATACCGTATGTGACGATGTGACGTCAGCAAGGCGGCGCGAACGTTAAGCGATTGGTATAGGGGCGTTCCGGGCGGTAAGGGGCCGGTAGTCACACAGTGAGGACCCGGCATGGACCAGGCGAAACCTGGCAGGATAACGGCTGACACGGTGACTGGTACGAGTACGCTGTAAGCGGTATGGACCCGGTATGGAGATGGTATAGAAACGTTTAGTATATGTCTGGAAAATTAAAAAAAATGCGGACGGAGAGATTATCACCGCTTGTCATTTAAATCAAACGGTATGGCCCCGTTAGGCTTAGCCGGTGCTCTGTGACAGCACCATTGGCTGAAATAACCGCTTTTGCGATCAGATCTCTATTTCTACATAGAAGAACTCATCGGTAATGTGTGGCATAGCAGAGACCTTACCATGAATATCATCTCTGGCCTGGCTGGTATTATGACGTCTTCTGCTGCAACAGTAACTGAATAACAACTAATACTGCCTCGACAGGAGCATTTACAAGACTTCCCTTTAAGAGTGATTACTTGCTTTATTTGTCTTTTTTGCACCCATGCTCTTTCATAAAGTCCAAGCCCATTACAAAGTCATAATCTATGTCTGCGACTATGTCATTCATAACATATTTCAGCACATCTATCCTAATGCTACAAACGTTTTTCCTTTGACATCAAGCGGTGAGCCATTAGTTAACACAATAGTCATGTCATATGTCTGCAAAAACTACAGTTTATCGTACGCAGGGTCGATATGATGGACAATGTTGCACAAGTGACTATCAGACAATCAAACGTCTGACTATCAAATACAACTGGCACAAGATACCATATCCAACTCTGCTTGATGTGTTAACTTCCTTTCCACCCGATTTCGAACTATTTGAAGATTGTTTACTCTTTAAAGTGGGACAGCTTCTCTTGAAATGGTCTTTAGTACCACATTTAAAGCAAAACCGTCTCTGTTGACTCCCGCTACCTTTCGGCTTATTACAGAATGTCTGATGTGTCTTCCTGTTTGAGCTGACTACCTGGAACGGTTGAGGTAGAGCCAAGAAATGCCGTGACATTCTATTTTTTCCATTAAGCTCGGACAAACGCTTGAAATTCAACTGCATGCCTTACAACATCTTTTAGACTAGCTGCCAATTTGACATCATCTCACCCACAGTAGGTGTTGCATTATACTGTTTTTGGTAAGTGAACTCTGGGCCTTTCTTAGTCTAGCCCCCCCCCCCCCCCCCCCCCTTGAATTCATGTTGGAGCTCTGTAATTTGGTTCTGAAAAGATGAAATTCCGCTCTCCAGTTTCAGCACATGGAACTGGGGCGTTATTCCGGCTCGCCCTTGGGCGGCCGGATATAAGATGATAGGATTTTTCTATACGAAACAACGAAGAAACTAAAAAAACCGCTTACACATATAGAGAATGGTTCTTGACTTCTACATAGACAATTTATTACCACGGCGGAACCAGAAATCGAGGCGCTTCTTCCTGTCTGTCTATATGGTTGGTAAAATGTAAAGAACGACCAATCAAAACCCCTGTTTTAAGAGCAGCTTAGGCATTGGAATCTCCTTAACCTATTTATAGGACCATGGGTCGGACTTATCTGTTGTATGTATCGTTGTCTGTTTCAAAAATATTAGTAAACAACTATAACTCTAAAATGATACTGGTTCGCTTTTAAGAATTAATTTATTTATAAAATGAGTTCACGTCATAATATCCGCAAATTCCGACACGCCCTCGGGCCGGATATACGGTAGGATTGTTCTATAAGAAACTGCCAAGAAAGCAAAGAATCAGCATTCACTCCATCGAAGATTTATCTTCTTTATAAATTGCGTGTTCTCTCTCTCTCTCTCTCTCTCTCTCTCTCTCTCTCTTAGTGATATGAGTGTCCTGGGGTATAGTGATCGGCCAATGAAGTATACATATACTTCCAACAGCCTCACTTCTAGGATAGCTCTTTGGTGAAGTAATTAGAGCGTCGGCTTGCTTGCCCGATGCCCAGGGTGGGATCCCCGGATGAAACCAGACCTGACTTGACTTGACTTGACTTGACTATTTGAGTTTACCGTCGCTTCGACAGTATTTCAGTCATATAGCGACGTCCAGCTACTTACAGGTGGAGGAAGACCGAATGCACGGAGGCATCCGGGTAGGACGAAGCCAGATATTTCCCCTCCAAACAAATATGTTTGATGATTATTTACACTGCACAACACTAACAATTAATATATAATATGAGAAAAGATGTCAAAAATTCATGGGATGTCGTTGTCTATTATATGATAATTCTTAAGTGTCTCCAAAGGAGTTAAAAGTAAGGGCGTTTCTTCGAATACTGCTCAGAATATTTTCAATGTTCTTATCAAAATCTATCTCCTGGGGGTCTATTAGCATTCGGGTTTCCTTGAAATTATCTGGACGTCATTATTTGACTGAAATATTGTCGTAGCGACAGTAAACTCATCATGTATTATAGTATTGTTCAGAACCATGCTGAATGAAAACACACACACACACCGTATGCACTTCTGAGCCTTGGAATAAAATGGTAAAATCAATCTTCAATTACAATATTACATATAGCCAAGAACAATTGCAAAACTCAGTCTTTTCATACAGATGAATATAATTATTCTTTTTATAGCACCTGATATTTTGATTGCTAAGATTCATTTCCCAACGGTAATATTTTGGCTATTTAGAACCTTTATCAACATGAGAAATTTACAATTCTGCAAGTTTGCAGTATCATGCCGTGGACATGTTGCATTAAAACAAATCAGTTTCATTTTCACGAAACCATGCAACGCATACTTGGAACTTCGATATATTCATATTGAGCATCAAATAGTGGGCTACCCTTACCAATTTAATGAAAATGTTGACTTTCCAATAAACTGCAAAATTGTCATGTAAAGGTAAAACCCGTGAATTTTACTGCTTCTACATTGTATGCGTCCGACATATTGTTATTATTATCTATATATTGATATCAACATTATGGCGTCTGTACAAACGTATACAATGTAGAAATAGTAAAATCCATGTTTTTTTAATGAAGGCAATTTGCTGAATGTTTTAGTTCAAACTCAATTTTAAATTTGTTCTAGCTACTTTTAAATTACTTACTGATTGTTTTCATACATTTAAAAACAAAGTCCGAAATACCGATTGATATTTACTCTTTATTATTTAACATTCTAATACAATAGAAAAGAGGCCTCCGTGGCCGAGGGGGTAAAGTCGCTGACTTTAACACTCACTCAGCCCCTCACCGCGTGGGTTCTAATCCCGGCCGGGTCATTCGGATTTTCATGTGAGGAAGCCTTCCAACTGGCTTGCGGTAGTTTGGTAGTTCTACCCGGATGCCTCAGTGCATCCGGGGTCTTCCTCCACCTGTTATTAGCTGGACGTCGCTATAAGACTGAAATACTGTCGCAGCGACGGTAAACTAAACAAGAAATATCTTTAAAAAAGATATTCGGCGTAGGATGAAAGAAAAATGAGATTTCCAGTCTTCTAGAACATTCCCAGGAAAAGCGCGCAAAAGACCGACGCACAACAAATTTAGTACGCTCTAGAAATAGTTCAGTATTTTTTCTATGAAATATACTTATTTATAGACGGTAATACAAAAAATTATATCTGTAAATAGGCTTGTTTGATATTTGTTCATATCATTATTGCATATGACAATTATGATATAAAAGCGTTATTAGTTGTTTTGGTTTTGGCGAATTAATTTTCAATGAGAGCATCTCGGCAGGCTGGAAGAATTCAATATACATAGTAATTAAGGGGTTTCATGTCATACATGTAACACGGTGGATTCTTTTTTGTTGTTTTAAATCATTTTCACAAAGTAGCATTCCTCAATTGATGGAAAAGGATTGTATTTAACTTACTGAAATCACTTTCATGTTTACATCAAAAAGAAAAGTAATAACACCAAGCTGAATGATATATACAAGCTGCACCCCTTATTTACAGTAATTTTATAGTCCATAACGATGCGTTAACCAATAATAGGAGTCCTTTTATTCAGCTTAGAATTATTTACCGCTGTTAGCGTACATTTGATTGGTTTAAGATGCGAGTTGAAATCGAAATTATACAGCTACGCCGAAAAAGTCAAGTCAATCCAGTGGAAAAAAGATATATATATATATATATATATATATATATATATATATATATATATATATATATATATAACTTTTATGTCAGTCTAGCATATATTTCAAACACACATGAAAAGATAACACAAATATATGTCGAAATATTGACCTTAACTGCTTAGATAGCCAGAACTCGATTTCAGTACAGACGTATTCTGTTTGACAATCGAGCGCTCCCGTCGGCAGCGCGTGATGCTAGGTATTTCCCAAGATGACATCATTTGGATGTTAACGTTTTTTATCATAGATTGAAATCACTTGATTTAGATCAATTTAAAATTGAAATATTTACTTGAGAAGAAATTTAATTATTAAGATATACTATGTACATATGGTTAGTGCTTTGTCTTTCGAAACATGCGGCCACACTGAATTTATCGTATCAAATGCTGGCATCAGCCAATATTCGTACAAAATGTGTGCAAATTACGGTTCAACGGATTTCAGCAGGTAATTTCAATCAAATATTTTGTTTAAGCTGACAAATGATAAATACTGATTCTTTCCGTTTTCGATGATTTAAGGTTAGTTGTTTATGTTAAAGATTGAAAAAAAGACTTCTGAAATATATTTTAATTTTTCCGAAAATAATAGGCAGTTTTCATCACTTAGTGAACTTAAGTCTTTTACTTTTATTATTTGTGGAATATTCACTTCTACTTTTAGGAATATGCGACGTTTTTGTAATTGTTGTTAAATAAAAAGAGACGCATGCATGGTCAGAGAATTCGTTCAATTCATTAATGTTAAAATTTATTATCAATGGAAAAGTTTCATGTTTAAGGATTAAATAGTCAACAACATTTGCACCATTGTGTGAATCTCTAATATTTAAATCATTTCTTAATATTCCATTTCCGATGACAAAGCCTTTATATTGAAATATATATGTATACACATGTATATACACACACACACACATACAAATATATATATATATATATATATATATATATATATATATATATATGATCTGACACTATTTGTTATTTTATATTCAAATTTTACTAAACGATATCATTTTCATATAAGTTTGATACATAATGACAATTCATGTTAGATTATTTTTGTCATATGACCTATTCTGACAGTAAATCGCGATTTTATCAACAAACAGACAAAACACGTTAGAGTTCAACACACACTATATATATATATATATATATATATATATATATAGAATACACGCGCGTGATGCGGAGTGATGTAATTCGGCCTAAAAGTTATATGTAACGTGTTAAAATAAGAAAATATGTGTTGGTTATACGAAACCGGAAACAGCTGTTTGAGCATAATGCCATATGATAAATAAGCATATGCGTTATTTCCGATATATTGATGTAATTATATAACGTCATATCACTCTTACTTTAAGAGCAATAAAATTAACAGACTGACACATTTGTATAGCTTCTTTAAATTTTTCTGTATAGCAAACGTGTTCGAATGGAAATGCAGATGATTTGTAATTAATCGCTCTGGCATACGGCGTGATTAGATTACTGTGCATCTTCACTTAACATGTTCATGTTTCCTAAATTTAATACTAGTTAATAGCTTTTTGAAAATTCATAGTCAAACATATCTAACAGTTTACCAGGAGAGCGTAGTCGTGGATTCGATCCCCTAATTCATTGAAAATGGTACTGGTGGCCTCTTGAATATCACTCAGCATGTATGAAGGGTTGTTTCAGGACTGGTTGGTCCGATGAAACATTTTCAAGTCCATTCCCACCCCCACCCCACAAACACATTAATTTCAAGTTTCTCCCCCATCCCCATCCCCGGTAACTTAAAAAGGTTTTTAAATGCTCCCTCCCACGATTTAACTTGCCTCCCCCGGGAACTTAAAGACGTTTTCGAATGACCCCCACCCTTTACATCGGGAAAACGTAAAACTTAAACATTTATATTATAAACAATTAAAATATGTACTTTTGATATTTCTATTGTTATTTAATTTTCCTAAACATAATTCATATGTGGTTATGATAAGGCCAGTGAAACTCTCCCTCCACACACACACACACACACACACACACACACACTTAATGTTTTTGGAAAGTTTATATTTTATAACTTTATACTTAAATGTGTCGTTAGCACATTGATGTATCTATTAGTATTTGATATTCCTAAACTGAATTTATATGCATAATGTTAAATAGGGGAATTTGAAAACGTTTCAAGTTCGCCCAGGGTAACATATAGTTTCCTGGGAAGGACATTTGAAAAGGGGGGCCAGACCAGGAATATAAAACGTTTCCAGGATGGGGGAATTTGAAAACGTTTTTATATTCCCGGGAAGGAATGGGAAACGCTTTCACTATGCCCCACCGGGGATATAAAAATGTTTCAAATGGCCGGGGAGGATTTGAAAAAGTTTTCATCTTACTGGGGGAAACGTGAATTTGGGCGTCACTTGAAATTGTTGCACCGGTGTCACTGGGTTTGGTATCATGTCACATGTCTACAACGTGAATGACTAAAATACTGTTGGTTGGACGTCAAACTCAATAAAAACATAACTAAAATTAGCTAGCACATCCGAATTGGAAGAACTAAATACACGTATGTAAATATTAGTGTTATTTGTATCTAAATTTGATATGCGTGTATTACGCCTATCAATGCCCATTAGCCGAGTACGGTCGACCAATGAACCATTCGGTGATAGTAGAAGAAAAAATGGGTGGTTTCTCCACCACAGGCAATGTCGTCATTGCTATTTTCGTGTGCTGTCAAGTGATTGGTCACTATCTCTTTTTGCGCATATTCTCCCGCCACAGGCTGAACTTACAAACTGGTGAAAACGCAATGCTGTAGAACGTTTTACATGGTACCGTAAGCAGCTGCTTCGGGGAGACCATATTCTATATTTTTTTAAAAACCGACTTCCCTGAAATGGGCGTTTACGAAGATAGCGTTATCCCGAGCAATGTGACATACACTTGCCGAATTTATTTGTCAGGAGACAAAGTCTTCACAAACATTAACGAGGGAGAGTTGAAAAAAAACAAACAACAGTTTTCATTTCTACCGATCATCTGACCTTTTAGGCTACAGAAAATCCTGCAGTTCAGACAAGAAGGAGACGCTTACCATTAATATAGGGCTGAAAACTGATTTTGTATTTTATTAGTCAGATTGGTTCTCGGCAATGTCATGAATTCATAACCATGTACTAAAACTGTCCAGTTATGACATAATTTCAGGATATTAGTTCCCTTACAGGCGTCGTATAGCATGAAGCACTGTATGATGTCTCTCTCATAGTGTTATTTAATTCGATGTAAAATGAAATCTCGTGTTTTGTACATGTATGGTTTTCGGATCTGCTTTTCATATTTTTGTTGTGTTTTTGCCAAACGTGACGCAAATTAGTCATACACTCTCAGAAACAAAATGCATATAAGAACGTTTTGGTTAATTTATCAACACTATATACCCTTTGTCAATTAAAGCAACAAAAAAAAACATAGTTCCAACATTATCTGCCATTTATTTTCATTGGCTGCAATTACAAAAGATGCAGAAAATAGATTTCCAGGATGTCTGCTGTCTCGTACCAAATGAAAACTTAACAGGCCTACTCCAGTCTAAGCATTACAAATAGCATCATAAACGAAGATAATATCTAGCTTATCACGTGTAAATTACGTAATTTACGTAATCTTCCGTCTAGTCTTTTGCGTCTTAAGAGCGCCCCATTTTGTATTATTGCCGAATCTGTCCAGTAAGTCTAGCTCACAGACTTTGTCCATCTAATCGACAAAAACTTTTTTCCTGCTGAGCTATTCTATTCGAGAAGCAGTTGTTATAACGTCTTCTAAACGACCAGTTTTCAGTGCGATGGTGATTTATATTCACTGCCTAGAAGTCTACTTATTTGGCTGACTAGATGATAACAATAACTGTGCATATCTGACTGAACTTAAAACGAAGACATTTTATGACTTTAATAAGAAGAATGAACAAGCGAAATAAGAAGACTATATACTGACAACCTGACAACCACTGCACTTAGATAAATGTCTTCCCTAGTTGAATGGCCAGATATCAGGCATAATTTAACATAGTCAAGAGAATGTGGACACAAACAGTGTTGAACGTTTTATTAGATCTGTTATGTTACTCGGGCTTATTCTGTGTCCGGCAATAACAGAACAAGGACGAAGGGGTCTAGTTCAATCACTCTTTAATGTACTATAAACAGTCCAATATGGTGACAATGTGATGGCCCAGATCTAAGGAACCTAAAGGTCCTGTCCCGTACACGCTTGCCGCTCCCTTCTCTCTCAGTGCCTGTCCCAGTACGGTGCTTGTGCCAGGATGTAACAAAGGTAAAAAGCACCAAGTCAACACCCACGGTATGTATAATACAGTGAAACCTTCAGCAAAACCAAGTGACACCTCTCACTGCAAACCCGCCTTTGACTTAGAACCTGTTAAGTAAATCTCACGAATCAACACGAGACTTCCGGTGAAATATACAGAGGCACAAAACGGGTTTTACCAAAGGTGGGGCACCTTACGGGGAACTGGAACCGAACGGTTCACCCTGCTACAGTTATGCATGCAGTACATAAATTTCATTTTAATCTGTGTAATATATATATATGCCTAACTTACCTTGTGATTTTCATGTGGGATATTATGTCCGCATGACAAAAACACTGGGGGATTTTGTCTGCATATGTTAAAAACTAGGTAGGGGTGTTTGTCCGGGGAAGTTCTGTCTGTGATTATGTCAAAACGACATTAGATTAATTAACATGGTTATTTATTACTTTAATAAAATGATTAAAGTGCTTGACAATGTTGTGTCGCTTATCGAATTTATCGTGCGTGTAAATGAGTGATTCAACCTTTAACAAACCAATATGTCTAAGGAAGCTCTTGATACAATTACAGTTCTTCCTTAACTCATTTCAGTCACGAATTAGTGATAAAATTACATTACAATTTTATATTATCAAAGTATCGATAATTAGCAACTTTAAATGCACGGTATATAAGATGTAGACTTGATATTCACGTTCTATTTCGAAATGTCTCATTTTCAAAATTTGTTTTAGAAAAGAAAAAAAAAAAAACGATCGCCAGAGACAAAACCAATTTCCTCCAACTTTCTGATAAGACCCGCTATGCAACAAAAATATCTCTTAAATTTTTAAATTCTTTGATAACAGTTTTTAGTGACTACTTTATCAGATTAGCAACTCCGTATTTCATTCAGAATCAAGCTAAATTTTATTGTTTTAATATCAATTTTTATGTTAAAGTTCCTATTGTTTTAAGGCTCTTTGCCACAGCTTTGATAATTGTAAAAATTGATATCCAGGATTAAATAATTTTTAGCATATGATCTCAGTAGCATATAATGTTTAAGTTAGAAAGAAAAGGACCATTTTTTGTATTAAATTTAGTCAAGTTATCCCCCTTGGTTTTTTGATGCCCCTGAATACACTCATAAGCTTTCAAGTCAATATCATAAATGATTTCTTAGATATAAGCTGGATAGTAGCCTGCATGCAAATCTTTAACCAAAAAGTCTAAGTCAAAACAAGACCATTATCTGCATCAAATTCAGTCATAAACTAAGTGTCTCTCTAGTATGAAACCACTGAACATGTGAAAAAAAGTTTCAACCCAATCCTATGCCTGGTTACTGAGATATAATCATGAAAGTACCATGCAAGCAAAACTTTTACCAAAATTTCTTAAGTAAAAGGGGGCCATAATTTGTAACACATTCCACCAAGAGTTATCTACCTTGATAGTTTGATACCCCTTAACATGCTAAAGATGTTTCGAATCGTTCCTGTGCCTGGTTACCGAGATATAAGCATGAAAATTCTTTGCATGCCAAACTTAAACTAAAAATTTTTGAGTTAGAAAGGGACCATAATTTGTATCAAAATGAATCAAGAGTTATCTACCTTGGTTGTCTGATGCCCTTGAACATATTCATAAACTTTTAAGTAAAATATCATGAATGGTTATATAGATATAAGCTGGTTAGTAATTAATCAAATTTGTTATTGCATGCAAAACTATAACCAAAATTTCTAAGTTAAAATAGACAAACATAATTATTCACAAATTTTCAAGTCAATACCAGAAATGCTTTTTTGAGATAGAAGATTGATAGTAACTTGCATGCAAAACAAACTAAAAAATTACGACGCCGACCTGACGCAAATTTGACTGCGAATAGTCGAGCTAAAATTAAATCAAGATTCATTTTAATGAAATAAAGGTGATTTCAATGTCAGAAAATGATTTCCCGTTTTCTATGGTTAGCGCTTTTACTAAGTCTCAAGCGAATTTCCTTTTCGTTTGGGATAGAGACATATTGTAATCTCCTGTCCGGAATACTGAGTAAAAACAGTTACTCTATTGGTGACATTAAAAACAAAGACCAAAATTATATATTGTCACGTTCATGGCCTAGCTTAGCTGAATTCAACATTTTATGTTTTTAATGTCGCTTTGATGCCTTTATGAAAAACAGTAAATGTGATTGATGTAGTTTGTCTTCAGTTTATTCCAAAATGAAAGAAAATAAAAACAAAGAGTACACGTGAAGTTGGCACGACATACGATATACAACATATGACATTCAACTTTTGCTGTATATGACATTCGACATTCAGATTTTGAATGTCGTAGCACGACATTTACGACATTGGACATTCATATTTTGAATGTCGCATACGACATTCACGACATAGGACATTTTGATTTTGAATGTCGTATGTTGTATTTCGTATGTCGTGCCAACTTCACACAGCCTAAAAAAGATATGTATTTATATGGATGGGTGATGCGAAGGATATATGTTATAGAAATAATTGAAATATATTTTTTTTAAAAAAAAGCTGTATCCATTTTAAAATCACATATTTTAATACATATTGATAGTACCTTTTGAATAATGTAACAGCGTGTTGTTCCATATAAAACAATAACATGCCTATGAAAAGGCGCGCACTTCCTTAAAACCCACCAGCAAACCGTTTCATTGTTATTTAATAATAATTGAGAGTTGTCTTCTTAGTTTTGAATCATGTACGAATTAAACACAAAATATGGCAAACGTTACAAATCGTCGGCTAACAAAAGAAGTACGCTATGTCCATTTATTTTAGATTGTGATATATGCATACCAAGAGAGCTATCTCCATGTCCAATCAGTTCAGACGTCTTGACATTCAGTAAGATGTTTGCAGGAAACATCCTGCGCCATCTCCATGGATTGTATTAATTTCTGACTTTTAGAATGCGCTATATTCTGGATATTGAATCAACTAATAAATATCAATATTTAAGGCACATGATCTATTCATAAATTCATGTTACAGTGCGCTATGTCCAGAATGGTTTATCATCTATTTGGCCATTCAGTTTCTGGCATTTCAATCACGTATATGAAAACAGCAGTCTGCTATGAAAAACGGATATTGTTGATTTTTTTATTGAAAGGAAAGGACAATTTTCCGTTTGATATCAGGAATTATGTGAGTTTATTTTATATTAACTAAGTAAAGCTTATTAAAACGTGATAATTATATTTGAATCCAAAATAGCTAAACTGTTGGTATAGTATCGTTAGGATACACCTTTTTCGGACACCATTACAAGAAAATGCTTAGAACAAAAACATCATGGGGTGGACAACATTCACTCTGATCTTGAAACTTGAAGAAAGTAAAGGACGTTAAAAGTCCCGTAGATCATACCGAAAGGTTCTGCTGCTAGTTCCATCATCAGGTCAGTGTCTCTTTCCCCGGACGTTTCTGTGCTATACGCACCGTCCTCCAGAAGTGCGGCGACTGGGGTGATCAAATCCCAGCCTGGAACAGCTTCAGGGATACCCGATGCCAGTAAACCTATTGTCAACATGACACTGTTCTTGCAAGTGGTCTAATGGTTTCTTCCGCTGAACCAGCCGACCACTTCACCTTATCTTTCCGTGTCTATTTGATATTTTCATCCTGTAGCTAGTCCTCTCTAGATACACGATTACTTCCCCTGTCTATAATACTTGCAGGCTCTGGACACTGTGGGGTTGCTTCCTATGTCTCACCAAGTTGCCTTGTACGTTGTATCAGATTTAACACCGGTACGCACCCCATCTTTGACTGGTGAATCCTAAGCCTTATCAAAGAATTAAATAAGGTCTAAACGAAGCCGTATTATACATCAACTCAAGGAGGAGGAACTGTAAAACTACCAACATGTTGCTTCGAAGTTCGATCCCAAGCATATTCCATACACGGAAGCAAAGTCGGTATAAAACGTCTCAGCACTACCTTTTATGTACAATATTAAGACCTCGTTTGTTGCTGATTGTGAGTGTTCAGAAATCAGTACTAACAGAAAACCAAGATACTCGGGTTAAAGATGCTTGCAAAAGCCGGCCTACCTAAATGTAGAATCAGTCATAGATGACAAGAAAAAGATAGGAATCATCCGCATGATAAGTTCGTGCAGTTAGATGATATAGAGTATTGGAACACCTACTGAAACTGTCCTAATTCCATACGTTTGACCTTACTAAAAGGAGAGTATGGTCTTACACTAATGTGCTGTAAATACCCATTCCAATTAAAAGGTTAACGGAGAACTAAAATTGAATGTAAAATGGAAACAGCTGTAGTTAGTTTGTTTCACTTGTTACCTATGAATTTCTGTTCGTTTCTAAAGTTTATCATGAGGTTTTTTTTATTTATTAACTCTCTAAGTCGAGCAAACGAGATACTGAGTCGTGCATTTGACATAATCTGCCGACCTCTGCAATTAACAGTCATATAATGTAAATGGTATTCTGATTGGCTTATTGTGTCGTGCTCATGACTTAATACTTAGTATGTCATGCGCACGACGTAGTATGTCATGCGTTCGACATAGTATGCCATGCGTACGGCATAGTATGCCATTCGTACGACTAAGTATGTCATGCGTACGACTTAGTATACCATGCGTACGACTAGGTAACTCGTGAGCACGACCAAGTATGCATTGCGCATTATTTATTTATGTAGCACGACTTAGCACACCCTGTACACGACTTAGTAACTTGGAGCATGAGTAATAATGTTTTCTATTCAAACCTAAAATTCACATTCGGAGATAACTCACTTTAAGAAAAAAGTCCACTATAATGTTCAATTATGGCTTTTAACATCGCAGTACAAAAGTGTAACATATAAAATAGTTTTGCATTTTAGAGTAATCTCCAAAATTAATATTAAAAAAAGTCTCTTAAGTATCGAAGATATATTAATGAAAAACAACCTACAAGTTAAAGTCATGGGTATGTACATGCTAGTTATAAACAAATAATAAATTAATACACTCAAATGTGTGAAGCCGTTTCTTCTCGAAAACAGGATGAAATGTAGCTCTTACACTTTTTTATAATAAATTATCGTCGAAGTATATATATTCAAATTCCAACTTACCATTGTTAAATGTTGTCGTGGTATGAATATGAATATCCAGTTAAATAGTTTGCGCATGCGCGTTTATCTAAATAAAAGAAATATGAACAAAATCGTTTGTCAATAATGCGCTTACAAATAATTGGTAAATTTTATTTTAAATGTTTTAAAGATATTTATCATTTTATCAATACAATCCACGCATATGTCTTTTAATATGTTAAATATTTTATATATATTTTAAAGAACATGTATATTAGATTACCTCACAACTACTTAAGAGAAAAGTAGTCGTTATTATACTAAAGTTCCTTGGTATTACTTCATCAATTATTTCCCTTTCGGATATCTTAATTAATGAAGAAATTTTACATGGAATTGGGATATACTTGGAAAAGCCGATACAGAGATACAAAAGATTGATTTTTTTAAACGTCTGTATGATCGGTGTCTATATTTTGACAGGAATCAATTTGCTTCTTTTTAAAACATAAACTGCTTGGAACGGAAGCTAAACTCATTCCTGTCCTTTAGATGCTTAATAAGGTGATTTCTGTTGATACAGTTAGTCATTTGATACAGTAAGAATAAACTTAGGTTGTTTTTAATACGTAAAAATAACTATACGGATATTTGATGACCGTTACAATTCCATGACATAAAAATATAACTTGATGATATATAATTTTAGACTACATTCTCACGTGTATAAAGGAAATTGATCTCAGTCTTGTATTCCTTATTGATTACGTAATCGTCTGAGTATATCATGTAATTCAAATAAGGCTATAAATCATTTCACTCCGAAATGTGACGTAAAGATATGAATCCAAGAAGCACTTCTCGAACACCTAATCTACATTCTGGTGTTGAATTTCATATATTGTTCAATGGGAAATAAATATACAATTGAGAATGACTGGCCAATTTTAATCAGCTTATTATACCGGGTACTGCCGATCTCCTCATGAAATGGTCTACAATGTATGTACCTTAATACAGTAGAATACAAATTTGGCGTAACATACTTTTTTCAAGTATTGAAATTCGAGTGAAATTTCATAATGACGCTTGAAGCTTTATTGATGACAACCAAGGCGCATAGGAAAATTTAAAAAAAAAAAAAAAACTAATTTGTACATGTATTTTTTTTCCAGTAAATTCAATCCTCCGTGATGAGGATTAGTTACCTTGTTGAAGAAGAGCAAGAATGCAAATAGGGCGTGTCTAAATTTTTCATGTCAGTTTAAATCGTTTGTAAGATATCCTGATTTTATTTCATATATCTGACAGTCGAAAAGGAATTTATTTAGAAAATACAATGGAACATTAAATATTTAGTACTCATTCTTTGTCCTCCTACCCTCCAGAAGTTAAAGATGGTATACTGTAAAATCATTAATTTTCGTTGACATTAAATTCGTTGATTATAAACCTTAGGAAGTTTCGTGAGTATATTTTGTCGTGGATCCGTATGTTCTAGAAAACATGAGGTCTATATAAGAGACAAATTTTGTGGGGATTAATATTCGTGGATAGAACCCTCCACGAAATCGACGAAAATTAGTGTCCCGCGAAAATGAATGGTTTTGCAGTAAGGAGTCAAGCTTTTATAGATAACTAATCTTCGTCTGGGATAAAGACATATCTTCCGATTATGACCGGCTGTGTGTGTGTGTGAAACATAGTTTACTTTCAACTCACAGTGTATAATATCTTCACATAGAATAGGCTCATGATTCAGCGGATTGTCGAAAACGCCTTCTCTGTTACAATCTTATTGATTTCAAGTTTGCGTCTTCAGATTAGTTTTATGAAAATCCCCAAACTTTTTTATTTACAGATATTTCACATACAAGATAATGAAATATCAAAAAAAAAAATATTATAAGAAACTTAAATGCGTGTGCTTCTCAAAAACCTAGGGCCACGTCGAATACCAAATCTCGTCATTATATTCAGATACATCAACACAGTGGAAGTGATGAAGCTGCAGCTTATAGGTGGAGACAACGAGGCGCCTCTAAACATATTATACGCAGCCTTCGGGTTTGAATCACTGATACCTTAGAGGAAATGGTGAAAACAGATAACCTCACGTTGCTGTGTATTGATCTAACACATAAATTAATGATGATACAATTTAAGAGTATAAAGAACTATTATACAGTTTTGCGCCATTTCTCTTAATTAAGTTCACAATGTTGTCTTCGTAATTTTTATGGGGCCTCCGTGGCCGAGAGGGTAAAGTCGCTGACTTTAACACTCACTCAGCCCCTCATCGCGTGGGTTCGAATCCTGGCAGAGTCATTCGGATTTTCATGTGAGAAATCCTTCCAGCTAGCTTGCGGTAGGTCGGTGGTTCTACCCGGATGCCTCCGTGCATTCGGGGTCTTCCTCCACCTGTAATTAGCTGGACGTCGCTATATGACTGAAAAACTGTCGAAGCGACGGTAAACTCAAATTGTCAAGTCTTCGTCATTTTCTTGCTGTATATGATAACTGAGTTTACGTTGTACAGATGTACTGTATACAAATACACCTTCTATGTGTTTCTATATCTTAAAGTTCAAAATTTCAGGCAACTTTTCAGTCAAATGTAATATCTCTTTTTGCTATTTTACAAGATGATTTCATCTCACAAAAATACCAATGATACATTGTATACATGCACATCAACTTTTCTGTAATTAACAGTTGATGGTGAACAACTCTACTAATACCGATCACGTACACCACCATACATTAACTTTCCATAAGGCCTGCCTAGCCAGTTGCTTAATTAAGGAAACTATGAGAGTAATAAATACGAGAGCATAGCTGTTAAAAACCAGTTCCTTTCAATAAGTAGCAGCGATTGCCTGACTGACACAAGATAGCTGGGCTTTCACTTCCAGGCAGATACCAAGCCTGTCAAAGAAGCTAGGCTTCAAATAAATCAGTGCTAACATGTGAACACGAGACAAAATAAATGTTGTCCCAGGTATTGAGTGGACAAAAATCATGTCTTGTGAAAATGGAGAGTATTTATTCATACTGTATTACTTTTTTTGTGTAAGTCAGCCATGAAAACACTCGGCCATGGAGGCTCCGCTTTGCATTTTACAATTAGATTAAAAAATTTAAGTCTATATTCAAGTTAGTATAGAACATTAAGTACAAATATGCAATGTATAACTGCTTTTCTTGTTCTAAATGTTTTGACAAATATCAATATGTTTACTTTCATGAAAAGTAAGAGTTCAGTTTTGTGGATCCCATTACTTTTATGTATTATGGCTGCTGTTTTGAAAACTAAATGATTATACTATTTTTATATCGCAATTAGTGTGGCAGGTGAACGTATCGGCAACATTGAGTAAGGCTGAGTATTAATTAACAAATAGTAAAGACACAAAGGCAGTTCCCGTGTAATAATAACTTATTATATTGCTTTTTGTGGAGTGATATGTTTGTTGTTTTGTTCTCTCAAAATGACACTTTCGATCTCAGATAATGGCTTAATTTTATCACGTTCAACTTTAATACCTTAAGTAACTCTGTTCATTATCATTTAAAATTATAATAATTATCATTATTATTTCGATCTTTTGTTTTTATCCAGCTTTTCCGACAGGAAGATGTAGATTGTTAAATTTTGGCACAGGTCGGTTGACTTGCGGCCGTCAATTTTTTTCATCCTGACCATAACATTGAGATATCTAACAAAACCTGATACAAATGTTCTACATGATGAGACGCGGTGTGCATGCACTTGAATCAGGGTTCAGAGCATAAAGGTCAAGATCACAATCAAGATGGGTGAAGTAGTTCTTTTCTTCATAGTGCATCGAATAACACTTAGAAATAGCACGAGACATTTGCAATGTACAGATCCCTAGATAATATGTAAAGGTTATATATGTATAAATATATATATATAAAGCGTTAATTAAGGGCTTTGTACGATTCTATCGAATTTATAAAATACTTCTACAACTTGTTATATGAAAATTTTCATCATTAACTTTTTATATGACGTCTTTTACTTCTTTAACAACAATAATACACAATATTCACCGGCTGTGAATGATGTTTCTGGAAAATTCCTCGTGTTTTTATATCGAAACTAATAATAATGATACATTTATACTAACTGCTAATTTTCCTTTGTTCCCAAAAAAATAATCAATATTTTAACCCATATAAAGATAATAACTGATAACTGTAGGAATCAAAACGGTCATTGCTCATTCTAGTCATAAATACACATCACTTAATATTTTCATCTAATATTAGGAAAATATTTACTTGCAAACATGTATATGCCTTTGACGGAAAAAGTCATAATGTACCAGCAAACAATGTGTAAAGACAGGGCCATATTCAATATGAGTATATCTATGGGCCTTTGTTTTTATATGAAACTATCATCGTTACTACTTGAAACACAAAAATATCATCGATGATTTAAATAAAACCTATCTAGAAAACAGGCGGAATAAATCGTATAATATCCATAATTGGACAGCAATATATATATATAACAACTAAATTAATTGCTTGGTTAATGTAAACATTAATGACAGATACGCTATTGTAATAAATGTCTGTTGTACATGTATGTCCGCAAATATCAAATAATGTAACGCATAATCATTAGCAGGTAATGATCTAATACATGAACATGGGTGTCGGTAAAAGTGATTGATACTTCCGATATAAATAAATGTTTAATTAACAAGGAAGGCAAGGTCACGCCACATCAAAAATATGAGACATAAGTGAATGCCAGTACTACTAAGTGTTTGAAAGGACAACACGTTATAACAACAACACCTAACCTAAGGAAGCACCATGGAAGAACAACACGCCATAACAACAACACTCAACCTAAGGAGTCATCATGGAAGGACAGCACGCAATAACAACACCACTCAACCTAAGGAGTCACCATGGAAGGACAGCACGCCATAACAACACCACTCAACCTAAGGAGTCGCCATGGAGTACATCACGCCATAACAACACCACTCAACCTTAGGAGTTACCATGGAAGGACAGCACGTCATTACAACACCACTCAACCTTAAGGAGTCACCATGGAAGGACAGCATGCTATAACAACACCACTCAACCTAAGGAGTCAACATGGAGTACAACACGCCATAACAACACCACTCAACCTAAGGAGTCACCATGGAAGGACAGCACGCCATAACAACACCCTCAACCTAAGGAGTCGCCATGGAAGGACAGCACGCCATAACAACACCACTCAACCTAAAGAGTCACCATGGAGTACAACACGTCATAACAACACTACTCAACCTTAGGAGTTACCATGGAAGGACAGCACGCCATTACAACACCACTCAACCTAAGGAGTCACCATGGAAGGACAGCACGCAATAACAACAACATTCAACCTATGGAGTCACCATGGAAGGAAAACACGCCATAACAACACCACTCAACCTAAGGAGTCACCATGGAAGGACAGCACGCCATAACAACACCGCTCAACCTAAGGAGTCACCATGGAAGGACAGCACACCATCAAAACAACACTAACCAGTCTACTCTAGCGTAATATGTATGATATTTTGCTTCGCTATCGGTTACTCGGCCTTTCTTATACATGTAGCTCTCTAAGGCGCGATAGCTTCTTTTATCACTCGTATCTCATTATTTTTCGATATGATACTAGTAATGATTCTTACATTATCAGATGACATGCATGTTTCTGTAATTATTGAATATCAGATACCATGATCCAGCCTGAACAAAAACTTGATTCATCTCTGCTGATATCGCTTATTCGTTGTATTGGATTAGATTAGGAACTGTTTTGGTAATTTCAAGAGCAGAATGCATTTTTCCTTAGGGATACAAAAAGTGGACTTTATCGTCAAACGTGCTTTGGTTGCCTTCAAAAATGATTTAAGGCTCAATGACCGGAAACTATTAAACAATTCCAAATTATTGATTTTTGGAAGTCTTTGATTATGGTGAGACTTCAAGTGAAAGTTTAGAAATCCATTAATAATAACTGTAGAATAAAGGACAGTCTTAACGTTCCTAAGTATCGTAAATCCAACTCGTTATCCAATTTATCTAAGGTAAGTTTGATTTCTGTGAAAAGTGTTAAGCAAAGCCAAGACTATTGCCCTTTCATTACAGATTAATTTTGAAAGATGCCTTAAATTTGGCAATATATTAGTGTACTCAGTCCTCACATTAATTGGAATTCTTCTCCGTGAAGCTTGCACAATGTATGTACAACTTAGAATTTTTCTCCGTGAAACTTGCATACTATATGTAAAACTTAAAATTCTTCGCCGTGAAACTTTGCACAATAAATGTACAACTAAAAACTGCACAATGTATGTACAACTTAAAACTTTGCGCAGATCAATCCAATCAAGTTATGTAATTCATTATCATTAAAAAAAAAAAAAAACAGACAAGGTCACACTCCCCGTGACTGTGTGTACATATAATTATGTGAGTTCTTTCACACTCCCCGTGACTGTGTGTACATATAATTATGTGAGTTCTTTCACACTCCCCGTGACTGTGTGTACATATATGTGAGTTCTTCTATAAACTATTTGAAAGTAATTGCATCAGTTTACTATATTACACGCCACTGTAATGGAATTTCCGTTTTTAAGGATCCCTTTAAAATTTTATGTTTATTTTCTAATTACACAACCCACCAAGGATACAGCATTGGATCTAAGATTAACATTAAACAAAAAACAGAGCAGCGTATTACTTAAAATATAATTCAGGAAATTGGAACAAAGAAAAAGATGTTCAAGACAAGGTATTCAACATGGTCCATTTCCTTTGACATGTTCTAAGGGAGATAATAATATTATGGGTTTATCTAACTCAACGTATAATAAAGGTTGACAGTAATAACAGAACGGTGTTGGTTTGATTCTTTATTGATTGGCATTTGTCGGTCCGAAACGCAATATTTTAGTCTTAAATGTTCATTAATTAACCAAAATACCAAAAGTGCCACGCAGTTTAATGAGATTTTAAAGTTACCTAAATGGTACTTAATGACCGCATATCCGATCTCCGCTGACTTTGCATCGCATAAAAGTCATCACTTTTTATAGGTATGCTGTGTTCTTACATTAACACTGAACTCACATACCAACTATTTTGTTTGATTGTTATATGATTAAAAGTGACCTGCATTAGCAAAGGAAATCACGTGGACAGGTCTAGCTACGCACGTGAGCAGGTCTTTCTTTACTCCATCCAGACCTGGTTATCTGTTCACATGCAAACAATAGGAAACTTCGGTTCAAA
>CM037785.1:60723135-60736998 GCA_021229015.1 Solen grandis
ACCAAACTGTATTTATCTGACCAAATTTTAAACCCATTTACCCGTCCCATTAAAAAAACCCCAAAACCCAAAAAAAATGGCAAATAAGAGAAACAGTTTGCTTTTATGACAGCACCCTTTAAGCAGCAATGGCTTTTCCCATCAGCAAAAAAAACTAGAAATTTGATAAAAGCAAACAGCTGAGGGGGAAAAGAGCTTAAATGCCTTTGCCACCCCTTTGTCAAAAAACACTATTTGGGGGAAAATTAAAAAATAAAAAAAAACCCATCCCCCCCTCCCCAAAACCCCCTCCTACCCCAAAATAGCAGCAGGTTTTAACCCATCCACCCCGACAAGTAAAAAAACCCGGAAAAAGGCAACATCACCTCAAACCCCAAACGTCCCCCTCCCCCATCTTGAAAATCCAAACACGAGCACTCGGCATGGCAACAAAAAAAAAAAACACATTTCAACCTCCGGGGGTTTAAAATTTAAACGGTGGCCATCATATCCCCCCTCACTGTTACACAAACCTCGGGAAAAAACTTTGCCGACAAGCTAACCCCAATTCAATTGGCCCTCTTTTTAATCAGACCACGGGAAAAGAAAAGGGAAAACCTTTAAAATAAATTTCAGACTACGCAACGATAAAACTACCACTAGCAAAAAAATTTCCCAGTACAGTAAGTAACATTGACCTGAAAATAAAAACGGGAAAACACAGTCAAACCCAAAAAAGGCATAACCCCCCATTCCAAAAAAACGAAAAACCTCGACAAACTCAAAAAGGGCCTACTAAATTTTTAACCAAGTAGCACTTTATGGGAAAAAACCAAAAAAAGGCAAGACAGCAATTACTTTCAACAGTGAAGTAGCTCCTTTTTAAAAACCCAAAACTTAGAAGTTAAAAACCTGCATACATGCAAAAAATTAAGTTCAACAATTGCCAAAAATTTGGTCAAAAACTTCCCCAAAATGTGGGGGAAAAACCAAATGCCTCATTTTTGGCAGGCCCAAAACTCACACAAAAACAATGCCCCCCAAAAAACAAAAAAAAAAGTCCCAAACTGCAAAGGAAACCACAGGCTGCATAAAAAGGGTTTGTAAAGCCTTCTTTAAATTACAAAAACAACTTCAACGGGAAAAAAACAATGAAATTTAAAAGAAAATTATAAGAACAAAAAACCCAAAACCCGGGAAAACCCCCAAACCCTTCCCCCCAATTCCCATACAAAAACCCAAAAACGGCCCAAAACAAACAAGTTTCTCAACATAAAAAAAACCTTGCCAAATCACTTGTAGGAAAAACAGAACAGAAATCGGGGACATTCTAACCAAGGAACTACCCCAAAACCCAAACTTCACAAAAAAACCAACAAACCAAACAACAAAAAAACCCAAAAAAGACCACCAGACAACCAACCCCACATAAAAACCAATCAAGACAAAACCCTTCAAAACACCCAACACAGCCCAACCTGTACCCGAGGGCCACCCCCCCCCGATACTGGAAAAAAACCGTCACACAAAACCACTTTTACCAAACCCCCACCAATCCAATTCGGGAAAAGGAAACCCCCCCCCCCCACCCCCCCAGGATACTTCCAACTCCTTAAATTTTTTAACACCCCCTTTTAGGTAAAAGCTTTATAATAGATTAAACTCTGACAATTCACCATATAAGTAAGTTTTATTAATTATGGCGGGGGACAACCCAAAAAACAAAAAAACTGAATCCACCTCGCCGTTTTTTCATGGAATGCAAACCCCTTTTTAAAACGAAAATGAGGGAAAAAAAGTTTTTAGAGTACAACTTTTTTCCTGGAAGCATTGCCCGCAAAATAGAAAATTATATTTACCAAAAAACCAAGACTTCCCCCCAACCAAAAAGCCCCCAACTAAAAGGGTTTTATCAAGCCCCCGCCAAAAAACCCAGATAAAACGGCAAAAATGGGGGGGGAGCCCTGTAATATTTTAAAGTGGGGCCTTAAATTTCTCAGAAAAAAAATAAATCAAACTGTGAAATAGAAAAAAATGTGTATAAAATTTATTTGGCCAAAAAAAAAATTTAAAAAATTCTATAATGTTATGCCCCCCAAAACCAAATAAAACCCTCAAAACAAAAATTAGGGATAAATTTAAAAAAACCTAAGAAAAAAATAGCATTATAAGGGGAGACTTCAACCTAAAACACAAAAGGGAAAACCCAATAGGAGATTTTAGGGCGACGGCGGGGCCCGACCCCTCTTGACTTATTACACTCTAACAATCTTAATGTAGAAATGATGGTAAATTCCCCGAAATGAAACTTCACATGGACCCAAAAAACATTTCGGTAAAACCTGGGCCAAACCCACAAAATTTTCCCAATCTAAATCTGAATTTATGTCTTTGAAACTTTTGGGTGGTGATCATTACCAATAGAATTAAAATCCAGTTTAGAACTCAGATAAAAAAAAAAATTGAAAAATGGAAAATGGAACTTAAAAAAAAAGCAAACGGGTTAAAACTGGAAACTTTTCCAAAAATTGGCTAAAATTTAAAACCTAAATTTATGACTTAACAAAAAATGATATAGAAAAAAAATTTCTCACACTTTTATAGAATCTTAAAAAACATACTTGAAAAAAACAACCCCTAAAAAAAAAAATTCCCCAAAAACAAAACAAAAAAAAATTCCTGTCCCATGGTGGGACTGCAGAGGGGTGTAAACAGCGGGAAAAAAAAAAGGGAAAAAAGACTAAGAAAAAGATTTAAAGGATAAAGAAAGACCATTAGATTACGAAACTTTAGGACTGCCAGAAAAAGGGGGGGGGAAAAACGAAAAATAAATAGAGCTAAAAGATCAAATGGGAAAAATTTTTGGCCCCGGGCATAAACAGAAAAAAACCTAAATCTAAAGAATTTTGGGCAATTCATTAGTAAAATAAAGGGTAACCCCCCCCAAAGCAACCCCCCTTTTTCATTTTAATGGCAACATAAAAAACAGATCCAAAAAAAAAAAAGTGGGCACGGGTTTCAACTTTTTAAAATTTTTAAAAGTGAGGGGGTTTCAGGGGGAAAATTTTTTTAGAAAAAAAACCCCAAACAGAAAAAAAAATTCTTGACAAATCCCTGAAAATGGAAAAAAAAAAAAAACATACTTACATTCCATCTAATCCCAAAAATTTTTTTTAACTAAATTTTAAAACGACACAAAAAACTCAAAAAAAAACGGACCCCAGGGGGGGGGGGGAATAAAATTACCATTACTAAAAAACCCCCTCCTAAAACCCAAAAAAAAACCTCCTAAAACTATTAAACTTTTTCATGGAATACGGGAAAAAAACCCGCTCAGGGAAGCGAACCGTTACACCCCCCCTTTAAAAAACCAAAAAAAACCCCCAAAAAAACACCTGCTCCTATCGCCCAATTCTCGGGACACCCCCCTTTCACAAACCCTTTTAAAAAAAAAGAAAAAGGGGCCCCGATTTTTTTAAATTTCCCAAAAAAGAAAAAAATTTTTTTTCCCCCCGGGGAAGCTGAAAACCCCCACTCCTGTAAAACAATTTAGCCAAACTAGAAAACGACAAAAAAAAAGGGCAAAAAAAAAGCCCCCAAAATGTAATAGCTGTTTTTCTAGATCTATCATTTTCTTTCAAAAAAATTTTGGGGGCCCCCCGGGGGTTTTGAAATTTTTTATTTAAAAAAAAAATGGGAATTAAAGGAAAAAGGATTTTGGTTGGGGGGGAACTTTTTTAAAAAAAAAGAAAAATAAAAAGTTAAATAGGGGGGGGACTCCCCAGAAACTAAAAAAAAATTTAAAAAGGGTTCCCCAAAAAGGTTTTGTGTTTTTCTCCTTCATTTTCCCTCTTTAAATTTTTTAAAATACATTTAGAGTTTCACAAAATAAACATGAAAAACAAGCCAAAAAAAGGTTTAAAAAAATTATTTTATTTCAATTTGAGAGGACAAAGCACAAAATTTTTAAAAAAAGGGATTAGGGGGATTAAAGAAGCACTCAATGCCATAGAATCCAAAAAAAAAATTTTTGGTTTTGAAAAAAAACCCCTTTAAAACAAACCCCCAATTTATTCAGAAAAAAAAGAGTTAACCTAATGAAAAAAACCCCCCCAATGCCCCCAAAAATTTAAAAACTTTTTGGGGGGAAAATCCAACATACCCCAAACTCGCAAAACTTTTTGGGATGATTTTTGGGGTTTAAAAAATTTTCCCCGGGAGGAATCATTAATAAAAACCCAAAAAAAAGACCCAATTTTGAAAATTTTTTTAAAATTTTAAAAAGCATAAAAGGGGCCAAAATTGGGGGTTTTCAAAAAAAAAAAAACAACAACCCCCTAACATTGTAAAAAAGGGGGCCCATCAAAAAAAAAAATTGCAAAGGGACATTGCCTAAAATTCAGCAGGGCCCTGAACTATTAAAAAAATTACAAATTTTCCCAAAACCCCAAAACCCTCAAAGCCCATATAAAGGGGAAAAAACATACTCCCCCAATCCCCCTTTTCTAATTGAATGAGTGAAATACCCCGGGAAATTTTTTCAAAAGAAAAATGCATGCTCAAATTTTGGGCCCCGGGCAACCCCATTAGGAAAACCTCCCCCTTTTTAAAAAAAGAAATCAGAATAGATCCGGGCTATTCCTAAAAAGGGGGGAAATTTTTTAAAAAAAAGCAAAAAAACCCATTTGAAAAGGGAAAACATTGATTTAAAAAAGAAGTACCAATTTAAAAAAAATGAAATTAAAAAAAACCCTTTTCTTAAACCCTAATGGACTCCCCCCCTTTCACATAGATACAACCTAGCCCAAACATATCAAAAAAAAGGGCAATCCATCAAAAAAATCAAAATTTTTCCTAAAATACATTTTTCCAAATCCATAGAAAAATTGGTAAAAATTTTTTAAACCCTTTGGGAGTAGAGATTTTGGGAAAAAAAAAAACCCCGGAGCGGGAATAGTAAAAATTGATAATAAAAAAAAAAAAAATTCAAACAGAAGCCCCAACTAATCTTTTGGGCTTTTTAATTTTAAACCTGTAACTGGTAGCAATCGGGGACAGTTTTCCCCAAAGGTTAAAATTTTTTTAAAAACTAAAATCACACTCCCCTAATTTTCTTTTTTTAAAAAGGGGCTCTTAAACTTTAAGTGCACTCCCCAAACTTAAAAAGGGTTTTTTTTAAGCTCTAGCCCCAAAAACTGATAATACAAACCCAAAACACTCAAAAAAAAATTTAAAACCAAAACAAAAAAAAACATCAAAACTTTTGGGGGAAACCTACCACGCCCCGGGATCATGGAAGGAAATTTGGGTGTTTGCAGCAAAAAAAGGGCCCTAAAAGGCGACGGGTTAAACAAAAAAAAAGGGCACTAAAAAAATGTATAATCATTCAATAAATCAACCACTTTTTAGACACCATTTTTTAAAAACCTAAAAGACAAAAAAGGGGAAATTTTAAATAGGGGAAAAACCCCCAAAAAAAAACCCCAAATACTCTAAACAACCCCAAATCAGGGCCCGGAAAAAAAAAACCCCTTTTAAAGGCTAAAATCGGGAAATTTAGGGGAAAAAAAACTTTTTTAAAAAAAGGTTAATTGAATGGGGGGTCAAAAAAAAAAAATTTTGAACACTCTTTTTTGAATGCCCACAAAACAAAAAAAAAATTTCTAAAAAACGCTTTAAATACACAAATTTAAACAAAATTTTAGAAAAATTTTTTCTTTTTCCTGCAAAAAAAAAATCAAAATATGATGCATCTTTTGGGGCATCAAGTACCAAAAAAAAAATGGGTTTTTCTTCATCGCTTGTAAAAAAAAGGGAAAAAAAAAAAAAAAAAAAAATTTTTTTTTTCCCCCAAAAAAAGGGGGGGCCCCCCCCCCCCAAAAAAAAAAGGGTTTTTGGGGCATTTTTTCCCCCTAAAATTTTTTGGGAAAACCGGGGGCTTTTGGGGTTTTTAAAACCCTTTTGGGCGAAACTCATACCCCCCCCCCTCGGCAACTTAAATTAAACCAAAAAAACCCCAAATTGAAAAAGGAAAAAAACCCCAAAAAAAGGGGCCCCCAAAACCCCCCTCATTTTAAACTCTTTTTCTTTTAAAAAAAGAAAAAAGGCCCGAGCAAAACTCTGAAGGGAAATTTTTTATAGAACCCGGGGGAATTTTTTGGGGTTTTAAAACCCCTTTTGGGGGGGGGACCTCCCCCCCCCGGGGGCAAAATTAAAAATTTAAAAAGGGTTTTCAAATCACCACAAAAAAAAACAATCTTACACCCCCAAAAAAAGGAATCTTTCCCCAACACATATCGACAAAAACATTCTCTTCAAAAAATGGGAAAACCCCACGATTACCTGGGGTGGGGGTAGAGGGTTAACCAGGGGCCCCCAAAACCCTTTTGGGGGTTTTACCCGGTACCAAATTTTTCCCCGTGGGGCTAAACCCTTTAAAGATGGGAATGATACATGGTAGGGTGGCCCCCCGCCATTTGGGTGAAAAAAGGCCCAAATAGTGTATTTTTCTGGGAGGGGGTTACTGATGCATAATTTGAAATGAAGGGAAAAAAATGAAGAGGAAAATGAAAAATAACCATAAAAAAATTTGTATGCTAAAAAATAATTTGGAATAAAAAAAAAAAAGGGGTGTTGGGTAAAAACTTTAACAAAAAAAAACAAAAAAATTGAAGAAAAGAAAAAAATTAAGAGAAGGCAAAATTACGACCTTAAATTAATCACGCTGACCTAACACTATGTTGAATTTACGTGTAAACAATGTTGTATTTCATTTTAACAACTTTTATTGGCTGTTTGATTAGACATCCGGTGCGTTGGAATTTTTGCACGCTGTGAAAATGTTATGCAAACAGTGTCACACGCACGCGACAGTTATCGGCAGTGTGAGACAGTTATTGGCACCTTTAATTGTTAACAATAATTAGCGTCTCAGTTAAGGTAGGTGTGTGTTTTTGGTAAGTGATTTTAAAATGCATCAGTTTGTTTTATTATATTGCCTTTTTTTCTTTATTGAATAACTTTTGTTCTTCCTATAATCTGGATTGTTCCCAAGACCGTCCGTACCTGTTCAATGCACCCACTATGACCTCGTACATATTTTATGTCAACTTCGTCTTAATTCTTTCTTGTATCCTAACAAATTTATTCTCTCTTATTGTTTATTTATATATTTTAACTAGGAAATATTATTCAGCACTTTGCAATTTGAATTTTTACCTTTTGATTCAAGGTAAAGCATTGCTATTTTTATTTTGTGTGAGAAAAAACTTAGCTGTTTTATTATATTTTTTTTAAATGCCACCAGATGCTGTCCAAGAGAAACATATATAGATATTAATATATATTGCAATAAATTATTTGTAGTGTATAAGCTGTTTTATTTTTTTTTATACATAAAAATTGAATTTTGACAGTGACAATGACTGTTTCATTTGTTTCAAATATTAAGTAACAATGATGACAGTCAAGAGTTTCTCTGTAAAATTTCAATGATTTTTACGTGACAAAATAAAGTAAGTAAGAGAACCAGTTGCTGTTTGTTGACACTAATAGTTAAGAGTGGAGATATGAGGATCTGATTTGATTTGTTGCTATTTCAAGCTAAGCCTCCATTTAGCACCCTTAATGATATGAAAATTCAGTCATGATCAGAGAAACTGTGACGTGATATTCGGTGGAAATGTATAGAAGGTAAATGTTAAGAACTTTGGAAAATATGTGATGAAATTTCTGTAAATCTAATGCATTATGAGTATGACATATTGTTTTGCACAAACACATTAAAGTGTTAAGAAGAAAATAATATTAATAAAAATATACAGCTGCACATAAAACAGGACCTTTTCTCCCCATTTATCTAACCCTGGTAAAAGGTACCATACCCAATTGCATTTTTTTACCTCTTCACTTTTAAAAGATTTTCCAGACATAATTTCATGAGAAGAAATGAATCACTACTTAGTCATTAGTTGTGCTTGTATGAAATTGGGCTATTTTTCCCAATTTCACCTTTACTGATACCATTCCCAAAATGTTGAGAAAAAGTCTTGTATGAAATGAAAAAGTTAACAAAACGTTTTTCAAATTATTTATTTCATAAAAATACATACTTGTATTTGGTAAAATTAACAAATCTTTGATTAACATTTTTTTGTTAATCATCAACACTTGACACAAACTCAACTGCTGTCAAATCCTTCATTTTCCCCATAAAATTTCCCTGTAAATACCCCTTTTATGCCACCCCCTTGGAATGAATACACCCTAACATCATCCTTTTTTCATTTGACTTGCACCCCGGAACACTACACTCTCTCAAAGCATATCACCCATTAAATTTTTTTTTTTTCACTGCATCTCATTTCCCCTCCCTTTTTTTTCCTCTCTTTTAATTTAACCCTCTTTTAGCTCTTTCCCCTTTTTCTTTCGTTATTTGTTCTTCTTTTCCCTTTTTAAGCTTTTTTTTCCCTCTCTCCTTTTAAATTTTTTTGCTCCCCCTTACTTTATTTCTTTTCCCCTTCAAAGCTTTTAATGCTTCTTTTTGACAATGTTTTGGCAGTTTTATCGAAGGGAATTTTTTTTTTTTTCATTGTAGGTTCGGGCAATGAAATTTTTCAAAAAAAGGGGGAAATAAATTTTGGGTATCCCGAAACCATCCAAAATAGCAAGGCTTAAGAACCAGAGACTGAACTGTCTTTTGGGGGCATTACCAGTGCCCACGGGAGATTTTGGTCAACAGACAGAGTTCCCGTAGATGAGGGGACATTTTTATTTTCAGACGTGGTTTTTATCAGCGGTCATTTTTGAGGGTCCAAGTTTGGACTCATTATCCCCAGGATTGAGGGAAAGGGGCCCACTGTTTAAAGCATTTACACTATTTTGCAGTGTTGTCACATTTCCCCCCAAAATATTTAAAACCCTCTGGAAGTTGTTTTGGGGTGAAAGCTTCCCCCAAGTGATCCATTGCCACTTTTTGGGAAATTTTACCCCCCTTTATTTCTTGGAAAAAAAATTCCTATACGCATGCCTGTAAAATTGGGGGGCTTTTAAGAAGCAATATAGATTACCCCTTTTTGCACAAAATTGCTGTTGGCACAAATTTGGGTGGAGTGACCCTACAAAAATGCACGGGAAAGGGGGAAATTTTTTTTTATTTCACATATTCAACGAAGTAGGGATAAAGGAGGTAAATAGCTCCACCATCCACCTTTCAAAAAGGGCCCAAAAAAATGGCCCAGGAAACCCTGACAATATGTGCCCCTAAACCTTTGCCCGGGGTTACCAAAAAAGGTGGATATAGTTACCAATAGCATAAAAATCCCATACGAAAACTGACTTTGTTATTGACTATTTGGTAGACATTTTTTAGCACCTTTGGGGGCCAAGACTTTGATGTTTTTATGCTGATTGGAAAAACTTTCCCGCATTGAATATCCGTCTGGGTCTGAAATAAGAGATTCGTGGGGGGGTATTTTCCTTTTAAAGGGGAAATTTTGAAAAGGAACCAACTGAAAAAAAATGTAAATTGAAAAAAATTTATTTTTCCACAACCCCACCGCCCTATTTTAAGATTTAGAGGAAACAAAAAATTTTTTATTTTTTTTTTACCTAATATTTTATTTAAAGAGAAGACATAAAATATAGTTATACAATTACACAATATTGTGAATTTATCAAATAACTTTCATGTCAAATTTGGAATCATCCCAAACTTTGCCCCAGAGCAAAAGCAAAAACCCACACCCCTTTGGGATGGTGAAAAAAAACCCCTTTTAAAGTCATTTTTAAAAGACGGGAAAAATTTTTTGTTATATATATATATATAAGAGAAGGGCGAAAATGATTGTTATAACCTTTATCATTCCCTTGGGGACATGGGACGCTGGTGACCCCAAAGTGGGGTTGTTTTGAAATTTGGGTTCCTCTTTGAAAGGCCTTAAAAAAACCTCGGGCCCGGAAGTTGTCCTTGAAAGGAGTTTTTTCTTCCCTCACTGTCCCCAAATCCCTTTTCTTTAAAAGCAACCCCCTTTGTGTACGGATTCTGATTTGTTTGTAAATCCCCTTGCGTATTTTAAATGATGTTATTTTTATTTTTTTATTTTATTATATATGTTGTTAAAAATTTATGAAATTAAGGACAAACATATTGGAATATAACTACATTTAAACAAAATTTTGCCCAATTCATAAGTAGTAAGAAATAGGGGAATGAGCTGGACTTTTCAGTAACTACTATGAAGACCCAAAACATTGGACAATATCACTACAATTTAAACGAATTTTGCCCAACTTCATAGTAGTAAGAAATAGGGGATGTAACAGGACTATTTCAGTATAACTACATGAAGACCAAACATAAAGAATATAACTACATTTAAACAAATTTTGCCAATTATAAGTAGTAAGATATAAGGGACTAGAACTAGGATATTTCATCGACAGTAATACACCCCAACATTTGAGGAAAAACTTACACTTTAAAACAAATTTTTAACAATAAAGAGTAAGAAATATGTTTACGTATATCTGATACTGCTTGACCAACTGATGATCGACAATTCGGGTACTCTTAAACTACATTTACAATTTTGCCTAATTATCATATAAGCAATAGTGTTTATTCGGATATTTCTTCACTGATGAGCCAATTCATATGAATTCATAACTAAATTTTAAACAAATTTTGCAACATTTATAAGTTATGAAGATATAGGAGATAAATGAAATTTTCAGTTAACTCATGTATTTTAGATTCTTAATTCTATAAGACATATTATATACTATTATAAGCAAATTATTTGACCCATTATAAGTAGTAAATAGGATATATTAACTGAACTATTTAGAAAACAATGCAAACTCCAAACAAGTTTTAGAATATAATAATTTAAAACAAATTTTGCCTCACTTCTAGTAGCTTAAATAGGAGGATCGTCGAACACTATTTCTATTTCTGCACCCTGAATGACGCTAGTAACAAACACCTTTAGAACATATATAAGAAAAATAATGACATTTTATTAACAAATTTTTGCCATCTTCTAAGTAGTAAATAAAAATAGGGGATGCAAAGTGGATATTTTACTACAGTAAGGACCAAAATATATGAATTATCACATTTAAACAATTTTGCCAACTAAAAAATAAATAGATGAGAATTTCGCAAGCAATATGCCCAGTATCCCCAATCACTAGTAATATGGAATGACACGATGATGCACATTTCAGTCTGCTTACAGTAACAAAAGAGTCAAATTCTGGATGTCATACATGACCCCTCTTTATACATCTGATACTATTTAAATCATTTCTGAACAGGATTCAAGACTCCAATGTCCCTATACAACCAAACGGCGTAGAAGCATTACCTAAAACTTAAAAATTTTTAGCTCATTTTACTGAAATGATAGCAATTTCCGATAACTGCGCAGCCTTCTTTTCATTCTTACTTTTCGGCACCAATTATTAATTAAGAATAAATAAATTTTGTTGTCTTATATCATTTTAAGTTACGTATTACCAAATGCAAAATTTATTAATCAATATTACAAAAATATTAGAACACCGTATCTTAAATGACGTAAGCGTTAAAATAGAACAATAAATTTACATGAGCATTATTCTTCAACTTTTTTATTGAAAAAATGGACACGTAAGTTTAAATACGGGGTTAACTTTTGCGATATTTGCCCTAAATACCGATTTCGTATTTCATTGCAATTGGCTAATGAAATAAAAACATGATAACTGTAACATGCCGAAAATAGTCATTACTCTACTTAGTATTTATTTTCGCTAGGATTATTATATTTATTAATTAATAAATTATATCAAATGTCAAATTTAAAGTACGAAAATTCTTACAATAAAGAAATGCATCCAATACAAAACATACGCAACACCAAAATATAGAACTGGACTATTTCAGTAACTACCCATGAAGACCCAAACTATAAGAAATAATCACATTTAAACAAATTTTGCCCAACTTCATAAGTAGTAAGAAATAGGGATGAGCTGAACTATTTCATTCACTACGAATGAGACCCAAAATTATAATAATACAACTACACTAAAAAGTAATTTTTGACATACTTCTTTATTTTTGTGAAGAGGACAGCATCGAAGAGACAGTAGTCGGATACAAGGGAGTCGGGTGCGATACCTAGCTTCTTAGCGAATAGACCCCTTGGTTCTTTTACGTGCCGGTGTAAAGCACCGATACCGGATGAAATGTTTCTCGGTAAGAACCAGCACTGAGGTCTCCGAGTTCCCATAGCAGACCCATTTTGCTGATTGCAAGCAAAGGTTGCATCTGGTACCAATTTTTACGTCTTTCGCTTGACATGGTAGTAATAAATAGAACATCTTACATGTGCATGCTGGAGCAGGCCACACTCTCATCTGTACCATTCTGGTAGTAGTGCATGGTACCATCTTAAAACCAATCAAACTGATTTTTAACGTCATTAGGGTCATTTGTGTAGTTGAACCATCTCACAGATCCTCGACCAACTGTAAACAGAGATGTAAAATTAAAAAGGCTCTGATGATCTTTAAAGCAGCTCGTTACAAAAGATCATTAGCTAAGCATTAGTTGTTTTTTTAATATTTTACTTCATATCATTTACAGAAACCCTATTGAACATTTTGATTGTAAAAAAGGCTGTCAGGGAAAAGGTCGATCTCTAACAACTTGACTCATTGGATCCTTATATTATCGATGTTCATTTCTTTCAAATTTAAAAATATATTTTACTGAGATTTAAGCTGTAAAGCTTTTATGCAAAATTTTATAAATTTTCTAAGTTAAAAAGGTGGCATAAATTTGTAATATATTCATCAATAGGTTATCTAACTTGACTGTCTGATGCCCCATAGCATATTCATTAATTTAAGTCACACATGGTTTATAAATTATAAAATTAAAAGAATCGTTCATTTCAAATGAAAAAAATATGACAATATGACAATACAAATGACATCATACATACAAACAAAGAAGCCAACCCTTTACATTTTCTAAAATTGATAAGTGATGCAATGAATTGAATATTACAAGCTTTTTTACGTTTTGTGGTTAGGGATGATATAAAAAATTCTATACACAACAAGTCTTTGCTGTATTGTTGGTAAAAATCCAACCGACACTGTTTATTTTTTGGGTAAAGTCAAACAATTTAATATTGGGACTATGTAATTAGGATATAGGGTACTCCACACTAGTAGTTTTAGCAGGGATGATAACTTCTTGTTTCCACCCCAGCACTCTTGGAACTCCCAAAGTGCACAACAAAAGGGTATCATCCATTTCCTAGTCATTTGTAATCAACATCATACACATTCACCCAAAACAAATCCAAGAGGTCTATTTTTTTTCAAACTAGTATCCAAATATTTGCTAAAACAACCAGGGGTTAACTATTTTAACTTCAACAAACTCAATTCCAATTTTTACATCTTATAAATTCAAACGTACATACAAAAAAAAATCAATTCCCAGAATACTCCCAATCGAAACAGAACAAATCTTATCCAAATCTCGACAAAAACTGGTAAAATCATAAAACCTGAAACCTTCCAATTAAATACAACACAATTGGGTTCAACAACCTCTAGACAACCAGGTTCAACCAAAAACCAACCAAACCCCTTATACCAATTTTCAATAATAATCTTAAAATTTCATCAAAATAACAGACAGTCAATCTTAAATCTATCAATAAAAAGTAACTCAATCAACACTCTTACCTCTACTAAGTTGTTACTTTTCTATTCCTAAAATCAACGAACTTTCATATACATAAGTTTCTGACACTGATTAAGAAATTTAACTTTACCAAAAACAAATATTTCAAATAACTCCTTTTTTAACCAATCACC
>CM037785.1:60737098-60787098 GCA_021229015.1 Solen grandis
TAGCAGTTCCATTGACTGCAGTCTGATTGGCTATATATCGTATGTCATAATTTATCAAGTCTCACTGATATTTAATCATATCTTAAGTGAAGTATATATGGTGTTCCTATGATCCTTGAAAGGAAAGGTAGTTTCAGACATTATTTTGGCATAGTGGGTTCAAGGTCAAAGTCATTGATACCAAAATAGAATCCTGACATTAAAGTAGATATATAGAAATACAATATTGGACAACATAAATATCATAAATACATGTCATATGACAATATGAAAAAAAATTCACATCTCATTATCATGTTTGTATTTTACTTTCAGGGGAATTGTCTAAGTGCTATTAAGCTGATAGACTGAATCACTCAGGAAAATCTTAACCATAACCATATAATGCCAAAAGCTGGTATACATAGTTTATATTCTAGATCCTCACTGATGTACTGGCATGATTTATTCACACATTTTTAATTTCAGAACATACTTGAAATTTGCTTGTATTCTATTTATATATACATGTATATGTCAAATTTTGGCCTGTGCATGGAAAGAATTACATTTCACAGTTTCAGTTGAATGTACTTCACATACATGAAATAAACTCATGTATGAATGCCAAATAAATATGTAAAAGGTTTGATCACATCAATCTTTTTCTTTAATTCACATAATTATCAGTTTTTTTCATTTCATTATTTTTTTAATCTGATGATACACTGGCAATTACGCAGAGGAATGGAGTAATAAATTAAACTAGACTTTTTGATTGGATGACAGAAATTTGACATTAATTATTCCTACTGAGGTATAATCATATACTATTTTTAATGTTTACATTATCAAAATGATTTTTGTTGAAAATAATTTTCTTTTAATACATTCCTTAAGCTCAATTAGTGATGCCATTTTGGATTTGTTAATTTTTATGCCAAAAAAGGCAAGGGAGTATGAGTTACTTTTATTCAGTTTCATAGCAAAATTAAAATCATAAGCAAAATCAGCTTAATCAAATTTCATCAGCCTTAATAAATCATTTAGTTGTTTTTTTTTTTTGTTTTTACATATTTCCCTCAGTTACTTTGAATTAAAAAAAAAAGAATCAGTATAATAAATGAAAATATATGTAAGGTAATTACAAATGTCAGTGGGAGGACAGTTTTTGCATGATTGGATTTGTTTTTTTACTCTATTTCAATATATCATTGAGCTTTATGATGTGCTACTTTGATGTATTTTTGTTGAAATTAATTGCGGTTTAATTATATACATTGTCCATTTTAATTGATAAATGTATGGTATAAAAAGAGAAGAAAAAAAAACTGATCAAATTGACATTATTTCTGAAACATTAACTACACTTTGAGACATTATACCAATTGTTTTTGGTAATATTTCAGTGAAAAATGAGTTGAAAAAATTAAACAAAGTTTCAAAAAATATTTAATTCATTATTCATAAAAACATTTCATACCAGAATTCTAAATATCTAATTTTGAAAAAGAAATTCTTGGAAATACTATCATATTTTCATACGAAAAATCAGTTATTGCTTGTATCAAATTCTATTATCAAAAATGAAAACTCTTGACGCTGTTGTATCAATAAAGTATTGAACATATTTGTCAAATAATTGTTGTTTATGTAAAGTGCTGTCATACTTTGAATTCATATTCTATTGATTGTTCTGAATGTTTATCATATATGCTCTACATGCTATGTTTTGTATGTTTATTCGTTATAAATTCAGCACAGTTGGAGGTAGTGTTTTGCGCAGTTACATATTGATTTCCTCCGACAGAATGCTTGATTTGTCATCTTTATTGCATGATTAATGCAGTATGTGCTGTATATACAGTTTATACCATGGGCTGACTGCAAGACTGTTCTATAAGCATATAGAAGTAGATGGAACCATTTTGTGATGTTCCTTATTATAACAGGGATTGTTTTACACCTTATCTTGAATGAAATGCATTTTTACGCCTTGTATGAACTCTTGAAGACTTTCACGCTCCTTTGTTTATTGGGTCTAATGTCCCACCGCCAGTTTTTCAGTCGTTTAAAGACTTTTGTCTACTTGAAACTGCACTCAGTAGTATCACGCCATAGACATGTGGCACGATATACCACACCCAGTCACATTATCCTGACACCGGGCCAACCAGTCCTGGAACTAACCCTGTATGTTGTTTGCCAAGCAGGGGAGCCATACCAATGCCATTTTTTATGACTTCGGTGACTTTGATATGCTGTGGCCAGGGATTGAACCCATGACCCGAGTCCTGATTCTGGGGCAGATGCTCCTACCACTGGGATCAATCTTCTCCCTCCTTTAAGATCCAGGTTGTGCATTTTGTCATTGTGGTCAAGCAAGAACAAGCTGACTGCAGTTAGGGCTAAACTGGGTTTACGCAGGCTTGACCTGATTCCACATTGATCCTGTGAGAAGTATTTAAAAACAAAAAGATCTGTCTATTGGAATTTACAAGATGACTGCAGTTTGGGCTGAACTGGTTTACGCAGGCTTGACCTGGATTCCACATTGATCCTGTGAGGAAGTATTTACAAACAAAAAGATCTATTCTCATTGGAATTCACTGTATCCATTATAATTAAGTATCATCAAATGAATAAATAAATCTGCAGGCAACATTGTCATTAGGTTTGAATTAGTAATTAACTTGACCATGTTCAGTCATGCCAACATGTTGTGTGTTTACATAATTAAGAGCAGTCCCTCATGAAACTTGTTTCTTGTAATTGGATTGCTGTCATGAACATATTCATTTCCCTTTGGTGTATGTGTAAAGTCACAAGAGTGGATCTATGTGTGAATGTTGGGGTGTGTGTGAAAGGGGTGCAGGGTATAAAATTAATGATATGACCTTAATATTTACTGAGCATGGACATTTGTGGAAGTTTGAGAAATATTAAGAATATTCCAAAAAATCAAGTTTCTTCATGTATCATTTTTTGTTACAAGTATCTTAATTTTTTCCCCTTTTTCTTGAAGATGTTTCAGATCTCTTTAGTTTACATGAGTTAGCTTTTGTGGACGACAATATCTGTCCATTATCATTTCTTCTTCCCCTATATTCATAGTAAGAGGCCAGTTTTGATAAAACTTGAAAAGGAGCTCCTTTCAAAGTGTAAAACAAATTATTTCCATGCAAAAAACTGGTTGACATGGCAACAGAAAGGGGGATTAAGTACAGGAAACTTCAGTAAGTGGAAATTTTAAGAATCTTCTTGTCCAAAACTACTACACAGATTTGAGAATAATTTGGCTTAAAGGTTTCTCTGTTGACCCCCTGATGGGACTGGTAATTTTTTTCTCAGATCTTTCAAAAACATAGACCGAGTTTTTCATATTATGTGTTTAGTGTATATCTTAAAAACAGTCTAGTATAGCAGGATTTGAAAATATTTTGGCAAAAATGTTTAATCTTCTACCTAATTCGTCCAAATTATTTTGCTTCTTAAAAAACATGACTGCTTTAAGCAAATTCCTCAGATGCATTTATGGCTTGTTTAAGATTATATAGAGTGCCTCGCCTCCTACCTAAATCCACTTATGGATTGAAGTTATCTCATTTGGTCTCATCAGAGCATTACATGTTTCACAGAGTACAGAGAAATTTGACTCATTCATTGAATCAATAGATCAAAGCAAATTTGACTGCTAGCAGGCATCTGTATTCAGGTGTTAATCTTTAATGTATTTTACAAGGCCATCCCTGAAGTGCAATCTAAATCAATTGAACTGACTACTCTCTGTAGTTTGAAAGGTTGCACAGTGAAGTATCTGAATCCTCAACAAGGTCATTAAAAATTGAAATTGCTTTTATTGCTTTGAAAGTCTTATCTCCAATTTATACTGTAATTTTGATAAACTTAATTGCTTTGTTCAGGTTTATTCAATGTCTGCATGACAATGCAGTTATGGTAATAAGATCTGAATACTCTGACTGTGGCAACCTTTTATCTCATAATTAGATGCATTCGAACAAAGACGCAGATCCAGGACTTGTCTGATCTGAGTCTGCTCTATTTGATCCTACATCATCTACACAGTCGATCTGGGCATAGCAAATAAAAGTCTATTGTTTCATATTGTTGCCATTTAAAGTTCAGTAAGTTTAAATTCATTAAGTTGTAAATTTGTACATGGATATTTTAAAGGTACATCATTAAAATAGCTGCTTCATGAGTCTTTGCTACCTTTTGATCAAGAAGTTCTTACACCAACTGGAGTAAAGCAAATACTATGTCTTGTTTGTAGGTCTTAAGACATAAACTACTAACATAGCCAGAGTTGATCTTTACATCCCTTACAATTGAAGTGTCATGACCTTTACTAAAAGTAATTTATTCAAGGTCAAGGTGACAAGCTTAGTAAGATCTAATTTGCATGTTGCACATATCTTTGTAATGAAGTTCATACTTAGGACAAGGGTTACTTAGGTATGCCAGCAGGATGTGTTATGACCTTGACCCTCTGGGACTGTCCGCTCAGTGTCACAGGCAATGGGCATATTAAATTTTTGTCAGTTAACATAAAAAGTCCTGAAACCTCAGGTATCAAGTGAATATACATTGAATATTATAGTCATTTATGAAATGATAAATGACCAGAATAATTATGTATATATATTACTCTGACATCGTCATTGTATGCAGTTGTTAAAAAATTAGAGGAATGTATACAGTTGTAACAGATAAGTCTTTTGATTGTCACAATTTGTTGAAAACTAGGAGATTGAGAATGATTATGAATTCACTAAAAACTTCTTTAGAATTAATTGACTAGTGGCTGTAAAATATAAATTTCTCTTGGTACCAGACTGGTACAGAAATGGCCCATAAATAAATCCAATTGAAATATACACCACTAGCTGTCACTTTTGATACTGTAAGTTAATACATCATTTGAATGCACATTCATCTTAGCATATAAAAAATCAGTATTTAAACGTTTTAACTTACTGTGCCGTTCTCTTTTCTATGATATTAATACTCTATATAAAAAATTACATTTCAGAAAAACTTTTAACTCGCTATTATGTGTCTTTGAATTTCATGATGTTATATATAAATTTATAATGTATATTTTGTATAAATATGTTAATTATTTATAAATCTAAAATGTATATGCATTGATACACTTTTTATCAGTCATCCCTTGTTTGATCTCCAGCTTTAGATGGAAAATGTAAAATGGATTAAAGGTTTTCTGTTAAAGCAGAATGGGTCTAGACCTTTTCTCAATGTATATTTACATTATTTCTTTTTCTTTTTCATCTTAAAAATTGGACAAAATTTTCATTCAGTCAAAATAATCATCCAAATATTTTAGTGTGTGTCAGCATTGTACCAATCATTATACCCCCCACAAACTACGTTTGTGGGGGTATATAGGAGTCACCATGTCCGTCGGTCCGTCTGTCAGTCCGTCCGTCTGTAGTTTTTTGTCCACGCTATATCTCAATAACTACTGGATGGATTTCAATCAAACTTCATAGGAAGCTTCACTGGTTAGCATAGATGTGCATATTATGAAATGGTTACGGTTGACTGATTTTCTTTTGAGTTATGGCCCTTTGCAGATTTTCTGGAGTTTTCTTTGTCCACGCTATTTCTCAATAACTACTGGATGGATTCAATCAAACTTCATAGGAAGCTTCAATATCAGGCACAGATGTGCATATTATGAAATGGTTACGGTTGACTGATTTTCTTTTGAGTTATGGCCCTTTGCTGATTTTCTGGAGTTTTCTTTGTCCATGCTATTTCTCAATAACTACTGGATGGATTTCAATCAAACTTCATAGGAAGCTTCACTGGTGAGCATAGATGTGCATATTATGAAATTGTTACGGTTGATTGACTTTCTTTTGAGTTATGGCCCTTTGTTGATTTTCTAGAGTTTTCTTTGTCCACGCTATTTCTCAATAACCTACTGGATGGATTTCAATCAAACTTCATAGGAAGCTTCACTGGTGAGCATAGATGTGCATATTATGAAATTGTTACGGTTGATTGACTTTCTTTTGAGTTATGGCCCTTTGTTGATTTTCTGGAGTTTTCTTTGTCCACGCTATTTCTCAATAACTACTGGATAGATTTCAAACAAACGTCATAGGAAGCTTCAATATCAAGCACAGATGTGCATATTATGAAATTGTTACGGTTGATTGATTTTTTTTTGAGTTATGGCCCTTTGCTGATTTTCTGGAGTTTTCTTTGTCTATGCTATTTCTCATTAACTACTGGATGGATTTCAATCAAACTTCATAGGAAGCTTCACTGGTGAGCATAGATGTGCATATTATGAAATGGTTATGGTTGACTGATTTTCTTTTGAGTTATGGTCCTTTGCTGATTTTCTGGAGTTTTCTTTGTCCATGCTATTTCTCAATAACTACATGAATGCACTTTTTGGCTTATACTTCCACATATCAGCTTTCATTGATCTCTTTAATTATACTACTCAGTCAAATTTTATGGGAAGCTTCACTAGCTCTTCACTTAGAAACAGCCTTTTGGTGACACACTTCTTTTTTGTTTAATTCAATGTTGCAGATTTGGTATGATTTGGGCTTCATTAAAATAAGAACAATTTTGATTTGGTATAAAAAGATTATTATTGTGAAATAGTTTTGTATAATATGTCAATTGAAAACATCAATTCATTGTGACTTACCTCCTATAGCTGGGCACTTGATTGTAAACAAAGGCTGTGTGGGGAGTATACATCACCTTTAGTGATAGCTCTAGTTGAAAACTAAAATTAAATAATAACAAGTGTGTATTATATATAAGATTCTCTATCAATTTGTAGTTGTTACTTTGATATATACTTACAGTTAGTTTTTTTATTATTTCAGAGCCTACGACTACCACCAGTACCACACCGCCTCCCTTCACCACTGCCCGTCCTCCAGGTAGGTTTTGTGATGTGTGTGTGAGTGTGTGTGTGTGTGTGTGTTCATAACTTAGGCAAATCGGGGACTTAGTCTAAGAGAAAGGTTTGAAAGCCTGACTCACTCATTTTATGCAGACAAATGTGATCAAGAAAGATGATTATATAACAATGTAACTGCAGTTGTACATAGATATTTAGACAAAATCATGCACAGTCAATGGAGTTTTCAACTTCCTTCTGTAAATCAATTTGGAATAAATGGGTTGGAAAAAAAAAATTTCTACTCTTTCTTGTCAATGTTGATGAAGTCTTTGTTTCCTAACAAATAAACTTGGCAAGTGAAGGTCACAGGAAAACTTTAGTTTTGTTAACGCAACTTTGGCGAAATCAGTTAAAGATAGAATACGATATCCCCCGAAGCAGGTGCTTGTGGTACCTTGTGACACATTTCTTCACGAGTTCAGTGTAGCAATTTTGTGAGTTCAGCCTATAAAGTATGCACATGCATAAAGAGAGAATGTGGTCATGCAGCCAAATAAAAATTGAAAATTCTAAATATAGCCACCCATTTTTTTACAATCACAGATAGTTGCATTGGGTGACACTGTGTCTGTAGATTGGTAATGATAGACCTAGTACACGCATATAGTTAAAAATCATATTCTTAGTCAATGATCATCTGTGAACAAGCTGCTTTAACATTTGCAATAAGCATTGTTCTTACTGGCTGATCAGGTTTCATGCCATTTCCTACTCATTACTACTCATTAAATGCATGGATTGTCTGCTGAATCTTGCAGATTGATGTTTATTTAAAACTGATGATAAATACTGTCTATGTTAGATGCCATCTTGAAAACACTTTCTTCAACTCGTTACATAGAGCACAAAGAAGACTGGAATGTGTGACTTTGTAACACTTTGTGTCGGAGCAACTCGTCCCTGAGTCAAAGTAATGAAATACACACTGATACACTCTACTCTTCATTAATTTATTGTCAATAAACAGCCAATAATAACTTCCCAGTGCTCATCACAAAATGCACAAATTAGTTTTTATCTTAGTAATGTGTGTAGAGACCTAAATATTTAGATAAATCTATGAGAGCAAAAACTGATAATGTATGATAAAGTCATATTGAAATGATTTATGTTATTTAATCTAGACCATTAAAATTTTATGAAATTGGTAATTGTGGCCAATACATACTGCATCAAGTGGGTATTGATGGATATTTGTACTAAACTGATGATATTGATATGTCTTTGTGCACAGAATCACAAGTAGGGTTTAATAAATTTAATTTTTTTTTTTCAAGATACAACTGATGATTTTGCTTAAAACAACATACACTTGACTTCATACAAAGGAATGAAGAGACTGGACTGAGTCTGACATATTTATGGTACTTTTAATAGAAACATAAAATGGACCAAACCCAGTGCTCTATATTTTCATACTTCAAAATGTATGTCTTAGACCATGAAAACAGATCATAAATCACTTTAATATTGACAGAAATAAATTACTCAAAAATAAAACTTTAAGCAACACCCTTCATAGAGAACTATGCCTAGAATGTTTATTATTTAATGGTCTGTGATCGTTTAAGAGTGTCTGACAGGGGACTTCACCTTGAAAGTAAACAAAATGCACATATAATCTTATCTTAAAGAGGGCTGTTTGGTCATAGTGTATGAGCCAAAGTGTTTGTCAAAAATAAAAAAGTTACGTAAATTTAATGCTGACACATGTAACTTTTTAGGGATAATAAACATGGAGAGGGATTAACCCTGGAAAGAAATGATTTATATTGTAGCCTAATTCAGCAAATGCCAATTTGACCAAATCAAATAAAGCTAGCTTAAGCAGGTAAATTCTCAAATATACTTTCCAGATATTGTCAAATCTGCTTTTAGGCTGAAAGTCTGACAACCGAAGGCATTGCAGTGGTCTTGTCAATAAAATGGTGCTTGTTTGAGACACTGTTGATATGTTTTAAAATTTAAATAAATTTTGTACTTACCGTAGTGCACCTATCAGTGTTTTGCCTCCAGGGTGGGGGTGCCAGGCATACACAGGGCTTTTGACAAAAGACCATTCCCAAGAGACAGGAACTTGAAGACTTAGTCCCAAGGAATTGACTTTGGCAAACATAATTATAATGTTGGGATTCTGACAAATTGCCAATGCCCTAGGATGGAGATTTAGACTCCTGAAAAACTAAAAAAGATGTCAAATTCCCCAAGGTCAGCACCCCATTCCCTCCCTAGTTAAAAACATTGAACATTAATCTCCAGAGCTGACACATACAAGTACTGAGGTGCATAGAAAACTAAAGTGTACTGGAATCTTTACAATTCAGGGCCCCATCTTCTGGATGTGGACAAGTTCCAAGTGGAGATTCTTGGCCCAGTGGTCAGGGTACAGTGGGCTATTCTGGCCAATGTGTCGGACCTTGTCATCAATGTCACCATCGGATACCGCATGACAGGGATTGGCAATTGTCAGAATGTTTCAAATGCGGAAAATATTACCATGTAAGTACACTGCCTCAATCACTTTAAGCTAACAGATTCTACCTGTAAGAAGAGCAACACCATTACACTCTATCATTCATAGCAATAAAAGATGAATTACAAGGAATTCCTCTATTTCCTCAATTTGTTACATATAAAGTCCAATTCATGAATGAATGTTTGGCCCGTAACTTTGTAACTCAGTAATTCAAGAAGCTCACAAGACGCATGTTTTTGAAGCATGACTTAAATAAAGCAGAGCCATGTGCAAGTATTATTTACAAACAGATATCCATAAAATGTGTCAATTTTTTTAATAACAATAGATGATGTGAAGTTTGAATCTTTTTGTTGTTTTTCTTTCACATCAGATAATACAAGTAATTTATTCGTAATGTTTAAATTCCAACATATTACATAGTTTTATTTTACAATAATGGTAATAATGGTGGTTGCTTCCAGTTTTTTGATTATGCAGCTGCATGGCCAAATTTAAAACCTATTCCATGCTGATAACGCGTTTCCACACAGCATCAATGATTGGCACAATTTGGTGACAAATGCTATTTATCATGTCACTATAGCGTGTCATGACCTTTGTCTAAGGTCATTTGCCCTATTAAGATATTGTCACAGATAATGTAAAATATAAATTCATGTCAATTCTATATCATTGTAACCTCCTGCATATTTTGCTTATGAGCAGAAAATGTGTCATGACCTTGACAAAAGTCATTATAAGTTCAAACTCAAATATGTCCATTTAATTTGACTTAAGCATACGTATCTGAGTTTATGCCAGAGATCATTTTCTGAGAACTGGGTTATTTGTTTTGATAGAGAAATATTAAGGAATTTAATACTACATTTTCATTTTTAATTTGGTAGAGAACTAGTGAGGGATTTTATTACTACATTGTTTTTGTTTCTATAGAGAGGTACCAAGGGATGGAGAATACAACCTCACCTCCCTGTTGCCATGGTACAGTATGTGCTGCAAGTACAGCCAAAAATGCTGAACACTCCATCACAGATTACATCAGACGTGACTTTTTGACCTCCCCACAAGGTACAACATAAGTCTTTACAAAAAAACTTTTATTTTCCAATCATTGCATGTATTGTTCTGAATCAATGTGCAATTAGTGCAACTACAGAGTGTATGCATTCATGCATCCTGAGGTCAGTCCCAGCTCAGATTGGTAAATCTATTGTATAATGAATTGGGTTATTTTCATTTGTTTTGGTTGTTTTTCTATGAAATTTCAGCATTACAAAAAAAAAGCCCAATTTTAATATTGTAAATTAATAAAATGAAGATTTGAACATCATTGAAAAAAAATCACATAAAGACTAACAACTACAATGAAAGTAATTAACAGTCGATATTGTACAAATCATTTCAGCTCCAACAGGCAACATCAAGTCTTCCAGTGTGCAGGTTAAAAGTGTAAGCAAAATTGGCTGTGTGCTGACCTGGTCTAACCTCCCATGTGCAGAGAGAGGCGGTCCCTTGGTTCACTTTCAGATTAACGTCTACAAAACTGATCCTCTCATGTTGGTTGAGAACCAGACATCAAATGAGACACTCTTTATCCTGGAGACGCTGGAACCATTCACACTGTACGGTGTCGCCATCTTGTATATGAATGAAGCTGGAGTTTCAGGCAATCCAGCAAATTTGACACAATTTCGGACACTTGAAGATGGTAATTATAGACATTCAGTTAAACTGGTTTTATGTAGCCCAGTCACAAAGGGATTTATACAGTTAGTACATCAAGACCTGGATGTACTACATGCCACACCTTTACCTAGTTAGGAGAGTTAGAAAAGATGACTGCTTTATGAGTACAAAAGGCTGCTACTGCTAAGTTAAAAGGGCAAAAGAAAACGTGACGTTCTCTTGTAATCTGAAAAATGGTCACAAATCTGCCAAACCATATAAAGTTCTATGTATTTTTAGAATAATTTAAGTTCATAAAATAAGAATGAATCCCGACCTTATCTTTTCCCTGATTCTTAGCAAAACATCGCTAATAGCTAGAGTCCTTAGGCATCATTTAATTGCACATGAGCAAGATCCTGGATCAATAAAAAGTCTTGCAAGCCAGAGGGAAGTCTTGATCAGCTGTTTATTTAGGAAATAGAGTTTTATTTTTCATGCTATATAACAGAATAATATACAGTTTTAAGTTCAAATGTACAGTAACCAAATCATGAAGGCAGTAGGCCTGAGTGATTAGGAACAAAACATTTGAACACCATGCATGCATCCTGCAATATAGCATAAAAAAACGAAACACTATCTTTCCTTTCTAACATGTTTTCTAGACTGCAAAGTTTTAAAAGTGATATAAATGTGTTGCTTTATTATATTACACTTAACTTTAGAACTCATATGATGTTGCATATATTTTTTAACTGTTCATATTTTGGAAAATAATGCATGCCACAAGTCTTCTATGTTTATATACCATTTTTTTTTATAGTGTTAGAATACGTTATATAACATGGGTTAACATGTCCTTCGTTAAGACCTTACTTTTTAGTGCATTCAATCTTTTGTCAATGACTTGCATCCTATATGCTGTACGTTACTTAAGACTTAAGAACCTGTTTTCAGTGCCCCACGCACCAGCTATTCGATCAGTGTCGGCAGACATGACTTCAATTACCGTGGAACTTACATCACCCACGGTAACCAATGGTATCCTGTTGGAGTACTCTATAGCTGTGTCAGAAAACATGGCCTTTACCAACTCCTTGTCTAAGAGTCAGTTGGTTGAAGAGGGAGCTTCCGTTGTCATCACAAATTTGTCTCCTGATACTCTATACTACATAAAGGTAAGAAACCTTTCCTTGTAAGTTGAATATATAGGAGAGCAATCGTCTAGTGGTAGGACACGCTCTTTTGGACCGAGAGGTTCCTGGTTTGAGTCCTGCCAGGGACATGGTTAATTTCCTTGGAGTAAGATATTTACCATGCACTGTTTCCCTTCACCTTCATCTGAAAGCAGATTGGGGGACTGACCCAGGGAGATCAATAGATGGATACTGCTGTAGCCAAATGACCAGGGGTAAAAGCTCTCAAGTCCATAAAAGTGCCCACAGCATGAAACTTAGACTATAATATGCTTTTATTCAAAAGCAACAGTATCAAATTTTATAGAAGATATTTGTTCACTTTTGTGGAAGATGCATTTTATTTCATCAAGTGAACATCAAAATTTATATTCTTTGGCATGGCCATGAGTAAGACTAGAACTTTCAAAACCCACAAGATGAAATAAAATATTGCATCTTCCACAAAAAAAAACAAAAAAAAAAACATTTTGTTTTTTATTTATGTTGGAAAGAGTAAAATTATATTTTTATAATTTTCACTGTGAAATGATCGAATATGATTTATATTTATATCACTGTAATCCACTCAGCAGCATAGAATAAACTCTTTTATCAGAGTTCAGAGGTCAGTCTTTAGAATGCTAACAAATACAATATTTATGAGCAATATCACTTTCTGTCCGACTTTAATAATAAAATAATTTGATGATTGCAGGCTCGAGCCAGCACCAGTGCTGGACCAGGCAACTACAGTAATGTGGTCAACATCACTACAATGCTGTCGGTGCCCAGACCCCCACTGAATCTGACCTCTGACCTTTCAAAGAGGAACCAGACTTGTCTCCAGATACAGTGGGCTCAGCCCAGTCACACAAATGGTGTCATGATCGGTTATAACGTGAGTCACAACTTTTACGCTTTTATGATTTACAGTTAATAATAATACATTCTGATTAACTTCTGTATTACTTTGTAGATACAATACTGATTGTAATACACACATGCAGTCACAACATTCTGGAGTGGAGTGACAAAGTGATATGCTATTTTATACTAACTTAGGTTTGTAGATGCCAAGGATTGAATCAGTTACCTCTGGTTCTAATGGCAGTCCCTTGAACTACTGGTCAAATTAAATGTTTCTTTGCCTTTAGACTATATTCTAAATCTTGCTGAATGTAATATATACAAGTAATGACATTCAGTGTCAAAATGGGACATCAATTTAAATTTTAAACATAAATTTTTACTAAACAAAAAAGTGCTGATTTTTTAATATACAAGAAAAGTCTGCTGGAGTATATCTTTTAATCTTGAACTATTTTGATATATAGATTTACCACATCATTTTGAATTTCAGGTTACATATAAAGTATTTTCAACAGAAGAGCAAGATCCAACTTCAGTTTTCACTACAGAGACATTCATCTTTGTATGTGGTTTAAATCCAGGTACTTTCTACGAGTTTAATGTTATCTCTATCAATGAGGCAGGAAACAGTGTGCAAGTGAAGATTATCGTTGCTACGGAACATAGTGATCCACCCATCCCACCCGAACCGGAAGTTATCTCTACATCACCGTCTTCTATCACTGTTGCACTTGACCCTGTTGTCATGTTGAATTCTGCACTCTCCTACAGCTACCTAGTGTTTGTCGACGATGTCACAAAGCGTGCTGCTCGTGCCACAAGCACTAGTAATACAACTTGCCCTGCCGTTAGTGAAATTCCTGGCAGAGCAGTGCGCAATTTTAGCCAGTCAGAAATTCCAAGCCGTGCTGAGTTCATAATTGGCGACGGGAAGTCATATGGGGAATATAATAACACGGCTCTTGAACACGAACATCTTTACGATATATATTATGTCATCACAAGTTATTTCCAGGACATATGTAAATATAGTTATGTTAAGACGCCAGAGCCTGTTAAGGCAGTAGCAGCCCCTGTAGTTTTGCCTATTGTAAAGGAAGAGGATTCTACAAACACCGTTTTAATTATAGTCATTGTTGTTATATGTGTTCTAATCCTTGTCGTCATAGGCATCATTTTACTTATTTGTTGGCTGCGAAATCGTAACTCAGGGCAAAAATACCAACCACACATAAATGAGAAAGATGACTTCGGCCTGAAAGTTTTCCGCATTGTAGATGACTATGATCCACAAAAATATTGGAATACGATATATTCTCTAAGGGAAAGCCGGTACATCGTAGCAGGAAGGGAGTACCTTCCAGAAAAAACCCAGTTTATGAATGGGTCTGTATCAGTCGGAGTCACCAATGCTAACCCACCAATCACTTTCCAAGACGAGTTCTCGAAGCTTCCTCATGGACTTCAGTCTTCCTGTGAGGCAGCGAAGAGAAGAGAAAATGAGCTGAAAAATAGACTATCCCACTTGTTACCATACGATCACAGTCGCGTCATTCTTGAAAGGTACGCTAACCACACCGACTACATCAATGCCAGCTTCATCAAAGGATACAAACACCAGAGGGCTTATATTGCTGCACAGAGTCCATTTGAAGAAGACACATGTACAGATTTCTGGCGCATGATTTATCAATATGATATACGTGTGGTAGTCATGTTATCGAAAATCGTTGAAGAGAAAGCGATATGTACGCAATACTGGCCGGAGAAGTTAGGGGTAGAGTATAAATATGATGACTTTAAGCTACAGCTTCGGTCAGAGCAGGAATATGCTGACTACGTGATAAGAACTGTGGATGTTTGGGTCACTGAAGATGAAGACCCACAGCAAGTGTTTATATTTGACCTCTGTTACTGGCCGGACCATGGGGTTCCAGAAGATCCTCTACCATTGTTAGAAATGAGGTTAAAGGTCAATGCCATCCACCATAAGCATCACTCTCCAATCTTGGTGCATTGTGGGACAGGTGTTAGTAGGACAGGAGTGTATATTGCTATAGATGCACTCTTGGAACAATATGAGGCTGAAGGAAGAATTAGTGTGATATCATTTGTGCGCAAGATGCGTAAAGACAGACCTGCGATGGTGCGCACTGCAAAACAGTATGTATTTATATATGAAGCAATATTTGAGGCTATGGTGGCTGGGAAAACAATGTATGGGTGTGAAGACTTGAAGGATGAGTATCACATGTTGACAAGAAAAAATCCTCAAAATGGACACTCTCATCTACACAATCAGTTTAAGTGCCTACAAGAGTTCACACGCAGAATCGTCCCTCAGATGTGTTCCAATGCCCTTATTCCGGCAAATATAGGTAAGAATCGCTATAGTGATGTAGTTCCACATGACAACCATCGACCTCTACTCTTGACCCCCGGTGGTTTTGGCCGCACGGATTACATCAACGCAATCTTTCTTGACAGCCACACTCAGTTTAACCACTACATAGTGACACAAACCCCGCTGCACACAACCATCATTGACTTCTGGAAACTGATTTATGATCATGAAGTTTCCACTATTGTAATGATGGAACCGATGATGTTTGAAGACGACACCGCTGCAGAATACTGGCCTGAAGATCACATGAAACAATATGAACCCTTCTTTGTGGAAATCACAGATGTATACCAACAAGTTAACATTACAATCCGGATATTGAAACTGACATGCATGCACAAACCGAAAGAATTCAGAATTGTGCGACAGTTTCAGTTCAACGCATGGGCTGACCCAGAATTCATTCCAAAATCGAAATCAATGCTCCTGGATGTGATAGATTTAGTGCACAGCTGGCAGATGGAAAACAATGATGATACGAAGCCCATTGTGGTACATTGTAAGGATGGGGCAACACACAGTGGACTGTTTGTGGCAGTCAGTGTACTGTGTCAGAAGGTGCTAGATGAGGGACAGATTGATGTCTTCCATACTGTGAAACACATCAAACGACGGCGGACACAGATTGTAGACATGCTGGTAAGGATGAAGCCTTATTCTTGCTCTTTAGAGTAACCATTTTGCCCTGTATGTTTTATGTTAAAGCCACTCATACATTACATTTGCTCACTGGGACCAAATAATTGGAGAGCTTTTAGATTGGTGTATGTCATCGTTCAAGCAGCTGGCCTAGTGTCAAACTCCAGTGTCCATACACTGACTCATGGACAGATGGACAGATTTAAATAAATTTTGGTACATATTTCAATCCTAATAAAAAGTCCAGCTTAGACTTCGGGCAAAATCGGTAAATTTTTAACACAATTGTGGCCCCTTTTTGACCTAGAATTTGTAAAAAGGACCTTGTCTGCGGAATAACTCATGAACACGACAGCTTTAAATTTATGGTTCACATGTTTATCCCAATAAATGAAGGCCAAGAATGTCCATCAAGCTTTGTTGTCTCCTAACATGTTACTTCTCCTTTTATGGTTTAATTATGAATACTTCAAAACTTTTATAAAAATGTTATGATTTGAGTAATTCCCTTTATTTAGGCTTTATATAATAATATATTCTGAATACAAGTTATTGGGATGGTTTTAGATTAGGTGAGTAGGAGAGTTGGTCACCATCAGATACAGTGTATTGCCATTTGTAGCGGCCCCTGCATGCATTTAAATATTTAAGTATGCAGTGACCTTTGGACCTGGTTCCATACACATCTTCTTTACAGACAGTACAGATCAGTATCATTCTGACATTGTATCTTGTGTCCATTTTGAAGACCACATTATAACTGTGATATAACCCTTTGTCGAGTTAATTAAATAACACTACAAATATTTTCTTCCCTTGCTGAGTTGCCTCATATAAGCAGGTGTTTCAAACAAAGTACATTAATGTGGATATCAGTTAAAACAGAATGTTACCTAGTATTTAATTGCATTTAAACCTGTCAAACCTCCTATTCTCCAGGATCAGTACCGGTTTTGTTACAAGGCATTGTGGGACTTCATCAACATGCGCATGCCAGGTGGCACGCTCACCAGCCAGATGAGCAAGACGCTGGTTGACCGTCCGTACAGCAGCCTCAGCCTGGGCTCAGACAGGTCCACACAGGACTACTCCTATGTGCCTTACTGATATATCCACACGTCCAAGGAGCATGGACCATTGTTGTAATAATGCTTAAACTTAAAAGGGTAATACAAGATGTTTGAATTTACAGATTACTGAGATATTTGAACTCCCTGAAGACCAGGTTCATATCATATTTGATAGAACTTGATGAAATTTTCCGATTTCCGAAATGTCTAGCGATTTGTATCAGTGTCATAACTGGAATGCAGGTGTCAGTGTAACACTGTAATGTTGGAATTGTCCAGAGATTCAAGTGATCTGCCAATGTGTCATTTTCGAGTATCCCAGGTCAATCTACAGACCATCTATCTTTGATGTCATGTAGTGAAACGGAATAAGTCTGCCAGGGAAATTTGACGATGCCAATGTGTCAGTATGATTGAAATCATTGTTAGCTTTCATGTGATCTTCAGGTCCTTGTTGGTGTCTGTTTAATGTTAGTACCTACAAAAGATCAAGTGATTAATATAAGTGCTGATATAATGAAAAGAGTAGTCTCATTACCTCTTGGTATAAAAGGCCTAAATTTTATAGTGGAAAACATAATCATGATATTGTATGAATCTGCAATTATTTCTACTCTGATATTTAGTTATCTAGATGCCTTCAAGATAAGTTAAAATAGCGAAAATCCCTTTTTCCATAACTTTTAACAACTACATTGATAAGTGGACACACACAAAAAAAAAGTTAAATCCTATAATACGATTTTGGATAAATTTATCGGTACTGAAATTTTTTGGAAGTCAAAGACAAATGATGCCATTTTACACAATTTAAAAGCATTTAGATGATCATTGATGTCTGTTTCAGGCACATGGTGAAATTTTCTTGAAAGAATTCATCAATAAAACATGTTTTAGAAAAAAAAGATTGCTGGATTAAAAAGGAGCCACTTTAAGGCCATATCAGATGGTTAGTGAATCTACTCTCTTCATTCTTAAATTGTCCAGACACTTCATGTAAGTGTGATTTACTAAGGTGTTGATATTGTCCAGAGGGTCATCTAGAAGGCTATAGCCACTATATATAGTGACCATAAGTGTCCTTAGGTTCTTCTGAAAGAGATAATATTTGCTACATTTTTGTGTCACCTGCTAATTTTTAGGTCGTCTGTCCTTCACACTTTTTCCGTCACTCCTCAGCAGGTGACACACGTGTTCTAGAGAACTCTTGTTTGTATATTTTTACTGAAGGAAAACTTAATTGAGACCCATTGTGTTTACAAAGTTTTGATATGCTGAGGTTCTTATTTATGCATTTTAAGTATTTAATAATTAAGCATTTATTGTGTTTTGATTTCAAAATGCAATTTGTAGACCAGAATTTTGCACTGTTTTTACTGTCAGGTTTTATCCTGCATTCCATTTTGTCTCATTTTGTTGAGAACATTTTCATTAGCATAAATTAATTAGGTACTTGTGATATTTTTTAACAAACTTGATCTAGACAGTCATACATCATCTTCCATGTTTTTTCCAAAAAAGTTCATGTATAAAAAGGGGAAAAAAGCTAGTTTGATATTTAAGAATTTATTTTTTTAAGTGACATTCTGTTGTGAAACACCAGTATATAGCCTATTTGTATTATATTTTAATGTATTACATAGTTTTCCCATAATCATTTAAGGTATTCCCTAAGCATCTGAATGCAACACTGTGCATTATTCTGTGATATATCACAAGAACCTCCACTCAACATCCATTCTAGCATGTTTTACTAGACCACAGGTGTTAACACTGGAGGGGACTATAGGTTTGCCCTCCGTCTGTATACCGGTATCTGGAAATCTGGATCCTGCGATAACTTAAAAACTGTTTAAGATAATATTATGAAACTAGGTATATAAATGGAGATTCTGCAGGTCACTTTGTCTTTTTTCTAGGACCAATATTCTTGTTGGTTGCTATGGTAATGGAAAAATGATGCACCTCATCGGTAGGGGACTCGTGTGTTGCATCCAACACTTTAGGTTAAGAGTCATATGATGTCATATAATTACATCATCTTTGATACCTGCTTACATCCAAAAATAATGCACGCCACTAGCCTTCTATGTATATATAGTATACTGTTGATTGTGTTAGAATGTTCTACATAATATTCCCTTAATCATTTACATTTATGCATATCATAGATCCATTATCATAACATAATGGCCAGTATCATCGCACATCAAAACTAGAGACCAAATCTTAATTTTGATTGACGTATTTCCTTACATATCTTAAATACTTTTTAAAAAATATCAGTTTTAGTCAATAATTATAGTGATATCTCAATAGTAGCATAGTTTTATATATATATATATGTGGTATTGAAAATTATTTTGTAATAACATACAAACTGTTTAGAATAATTTGGGATGTTAATTAAGATTCTCAGCCCTCTTAATTTCATGGATGATTCATACTTTTGAGTTGGTATATGTATATGGTAGAAGTCAATATCATCAAGGGTGATTATTATAGCTGCATTGTTTTATATCAAGTTCTCTTGTGGTACAAGACAGTCAAGTAAGATAACGATGTGTATGCAGCCGGGTAGCTCAGTTGGTAGACTAGCATTCTCCCTGTAAGCGAAAGGCCCCATGACATTTATGTCTCAATACCTATTGATGGAAATGAAACCAGGGAATCAAACATTCAGCTTTGATCACTTTCAATTGCATTTACTGCAAAATATGGCCTTAAATTGTAGACATAATGCTCTGTAATTTTTTCATATGCTACTGATTTAGAGAAAATTATTGTCTATTTAGTACTTGAATTAAGTGTCTTGACTTTAGAATGATCTTGTTGGAATATTTTTCTGATAGTTGAGTGTGCTGTCTTATAGATTTATATAATGTATTTATTGGTGCTGTTGAAGTTTGTTGAAAATATTTGTTTTTCTATAATTAGCTTTTATGTTATTTTGATATACTGTGCGAGTGATTTCTTTTCCAAAGTTGGGACCATCTTTCATAACTTTAAAAAACTCATCACTTACATTTTCAAAACACACTGGACTAATATTGTTTATGACTGTATTAAGTAACAGGCAAGAATAACTACTATGTGTATATATTGACAACATTCCAACCAGTACAAAACAGTGTTAAAATAGTCTGCAAATACTGTTTAGAAGAGTGAGGGTTAATCCTGTTTACAGTTTATGGATATGTCCTAGTAAACCAACCGTGGATAAAATATTTGATATGGAAATTGCTTGGATTCAGCTGTACTGTCATTTTTCATTTGGATCTGATTTTGATGTATAATACATACATGTCATATCTTTATCTCAACAATTGAAGTTATAATGTCTCCAAAAAGCATGATCTGTGATATTTCTTATTTAAGATGTTATATGAGGTATTTTAGTAATTATCATTGCTTATGAAATTGCGTTTTCTATTTTGATGTTGCTTATATCAATATATATTCAGTACTGTGTATTGATGTTATGTCTCATTTTCTTTATATTAATTGTAGAACTCTTTTTTGTTGTGAGGACCACACCTTTGTAGATATCTCAGAAATGACAGGATTTGTTTGTAATAGCTTTGTACTTTTTTATAAACCACTTAGGTTCAGCTATAAATATGTGTATGTACAAAGTTCCAATAGAAAGTACTTTTATATATTGCATTATTATTTCCCAAATCATTGAAATAGAAATATAAAATTTATTCATCAATAAAAATTAAATAATCTATGTCAGTACAGCTGTTGTTAACCAACTTGCTTATTTTAGGCATTTGAACACAGGTTTCAGCATTTTGCATGTAAAACACAAAATAATTAAAAACTTGTGTCTGCCCACATTCTCTAGTGTTCAACGCACACGACATCAAACTTTCTAGGTAAATTATTGCTAGGTAAAAAGATTAATACAATGATCATTGACTTTGGTACTTGTAAGTCAATAACTAAACAATAAAAATGAAATAATGATCAAAATCAGATTATTCTTTGGTGCTTTTGAACCTTCTTGTTGACCAATTTGTTTAGGGTAAGTCTGATATGTTGAATTACATTGCATTTCTTAATTGTTAAATTAATAAATTAAGTTGTACAGTTTGTATTGTCTCTGAAAGAATTTTTACAACTTCCTATGTGCCTGAGTATATAAACATTAATGATAAACCTCTTCCCTCATATAGACTCATTTTGACCCTTTCCCTCATATAGACTCATTTTAACCCCTTCCCTCATATAGACTCATTTTAACCCTTTCCCTCATATAGACTCATTTTGATGCACTCAATAGGTATCACATAAAGCCTGACCTGCAGTAAACCACAGTTAAACCTTACCAAATTTAATTACAAAATCCTCATTTCCAGACTACTGAGGAGCAGCGAACAGCATAAAACCTGATCAGCCTGTGAGTTACTCGCAGGCTGATCTGGTTTTATGCTGTTCGCATAGGTCTTTTCATGGTGTCCTCTATGAAGGAAAGGGTTAAACATTAAGTGTTTACAATGTTCGAGTGTTAAGTAATAATGATTACTTGTCTGACTAAAGTGTTTTTGTTGTTGTTCTTTTCAAGTAATGTACATGCATTTAAAAATGTATATCTCTTTTATTGTTGAAATTTTGTTGTTATTACCCCGAAATATATTTCAGTACTTTACTTTTATTTTATTTGGAAAAGTACTTTTATTATATTTCATAACAATAATGACCTAGCTTTACAATATAGATGCTATAAATAGAAAAACTGTTGATTTTAATTTTCCTTAGCTGTTCAGTTTAATTTGTTTATTTTTCTTTATTCCTATATATCCAGTTAGTCACCCATTTCTTTTAGTTCTTGTTAAATATTCATAGTTATCTTAACCCTTAACCTGCTGAATTTCTCAAATGGACTTAGCCGGCATCTTTTTTGGAACTATCCATTATCAATTTTAGGGATAACAAGATGAAAACTTGTAGTTGGTCAGACAACAGTAAAGAGCCAGGTCAGCCTGGATGTGCAGGCTGACCTGGATCTTTACTGGTGGCAAAAGTTAGCACTTCTGATTCCAGCAGGGTAAAGGTTAATGGAAACACGGTTTTCTTTATTTTGCAAATAGTTTAATCTTTTGAAAAAGTGTGTATGAAATTAATCTACAAACTTCAATTCACTTGTAATTATAAAATTCATTACACACCAGTAAGGATTTTTAGTTCTGATTTCAATATCTGTTTTACTTATACATAGAATAAATTGCTATGAAAAGATCAAATTTGTTGTTCATTATTTATCATCTGTATTATCAAGCAGCCACTTATATAAACCTTGGTAAAAGAAAACAAGAACTATGACTGAGGGTGGGTTGCTGGCACCCCATTCCCAACTCTTCTATATAATGGGTAGCCCTTTACTTAAAATATAGACACATTTTCACACTTGGCAAACAGAGAAGACCCAGATCAAACTGTTTCTCCTCATACAGTATTGTAACTCAGATTCTACACAGCTTGCAAAGCAACGAAGATCTCGTTTCACACAATATAACACAGGTAATATATAAAGTTCAGTCAATTAAAATTCATCAAGACAAATTCATATTCATTGGGTAAAGGGTGAATAAATGTGTTAATTTCTGGACTTGCAAACAATACAATAATGAAAACTATGGAGGATTTATTAAAATATTGCATACAAAAATGAGTTACTTATAACTTTCTATGCTGATTTGTTACATTTATATAGCATCTATTTTACCACCTGGAAAAAATCATTGATGTACATTACCCTAAGGATACCGTAGTTGCATGACTCGGACGTTTCCATAGTGATATAATCCGCACCCAAACTCCAAACCAAGTTGCACAACAAAACACAAATTTGTTGCCATCAAATTAAGAACCTAAAGTATAGTTAACTACAGGCAGTTTTTATTTTCTTTTTCATTATTATGCACATTCTTATCATTATGAGAAATCATTTAATGACCTTTATGAAAGATTAAGAAAACATTGTGATATCCATTATTTTTAACCAAAAAATATAAAAATTGTTATTGTAGATATTTTCATATTAAAAAGAAAAATCAAAATACATAAAACTAAAGAATGTATACATTGATAACAAATGTAAGATTGCTTAAAACTACATATACAACAACTTGCTAGTATTCTCAAAAGAAATTTCTTAAACACTGAAAAAATCATTTGTAGCAACAAAGTATTCAGTGCCATCATATCTCAGTATGTATCAATACTCCAAAGTAATTTTAAAGCTATCTACATTATCTGGATTCAATTACTAATAGTAACGTTTTTCCTAAATAGATGTAATGAATAGAATAAATCCAAGTTTTATGGTAAAACTATTAGTGGACAATTAGTGTGTTCGACTTACATGTCAATTGCGCCTCACCAGCGAGAAAAATGTTGACATACGTGTGGGTGGGCATGTATGTCAAGCTAAATCACTGAAGTAATTAAACCTTTCCCTCATATAGACTCATTTTAACCCTTTCCTTCATATAGACTCATTTTGACGCACTCAATAGGTACCACATAAAGCCTGATCTGCAAAAAAACACAGTTAAACCTTACCAAATTTAATTACAAAATCCTCATTTCCAGACCACTGAGGAGCAGCGAACAGCATACCGGTAAAACCTGATCAGCCTGCGAGTTACTCGCAGGCTGATCTGGTTTTATGCTGTTCGCATAGGTCTTTTCATGGTATCCTCTATGAGGGAAAGGGTTAAACAAGGTACATTGTCAAAAACCCATGGTATGTATTCTGTTATCCATTGGATTTTCAACAACAAAAATTTTGTTTTCATGAATATTAATCAGCTACCTGCTGACCAATGAAACCACACAAAGCATTTTAAAAACTCTTCATCTAAGTTACAAAAGTAAAAGCTGACTTTCAAAATCAGAACTATATGTTGCATGTTGTTTCAATGATCAAATGATTTCTGCTGTCTCAACCATGGATCCAATGAATTGCTAATTAATCTGGAGTACAAAGTTTTGCTAATCAAATAATCAACAATTCATTAATAAGCAAAGTGTACTGTAAAATCATTAATTTTCATTGACATTTAATTTCGTTGATTATATACCTAAAGGAATTTCGTGGGTACATTTATTTGTGGATCTATGTTCAAGAAAAGGTGAAGTCTATATAAGAGACAAGTTTTCATGGGGATTAATATTTGTGGATAAAACCCTCCACAAAATCAACTAAAATAAGTGTCCTACGAAAATTAATGATTTCACAGTATTGAATGAATGTGGGATCATACCATGGATAAGAAATGGCAAGTATATCAGTTACTACACTTGATTTCAACTGAATTTATGCCTAATCAATATCATGAAATGATAAACTAAAAATGATACCCCAAAAACTATATCAAAGAAAAATAACTCAGAATGGCTACAAAAGTGTTAGATAGCACAACAATGAACTACAGATTCATATGTACGATACAATCTCAAAACTTTTGCCAACCAACAGTCAGAAAAACTGTTCACATGACTTCACGCTGGTATTCTATGTAACAAACTTATATGAGAAAACACAAATAGATAACATATAAGAAGCTTGAGTTACACGTCAAAAAACTATATACTGGTAACAAGTATTTACACAACCACAAACCATCAATTTAACAATTTTTATAAAAAAAAGAAAAAACTTTATTAAATGCATTACCTTCATATTAATTTTCATAATAAATCTCGAAAACAACTCATTTTCATTTTCAGAACTTGTAATGTTACGGTAGTGTACGGTCTGGTATGTACGGGTTTTGACGGTGCCCGTGAGAACCGTTAGTGTGAAACTACACCGATTTTCTACCAATTTTTCTGGATTGTTAATCAATACCATTTTTATTTCATTGTAAATGTTAATTAACTTATTAAAAAAGCATAAATTAAACAAATCATAACGAAAACATCTTGTGTATTTCAATGCTTTATTTACATCGAGGTGTCACGAGAAGATTTTATGAACAAGCAGTTCTAATGAGCACCGTGTGTTTCCCTGAAACCGCTTGCAGAAAAGATAAAATGCTTAAAATGTTCCAATAAATTCATATTGGTGCAAAAAACTTTTGATTAAACAATCTTACAATAATATTTAGTCATTTATATCATGCAATTCATTTCTAATATTTATCTAACGATTGAAAATGAGAAGAATATACGGCTGCATAATTGCATTACGCTACGAAGCTTCATTCATACGGCAACTAAAGTTGGGGAAACTTTACCAGACTGGTGGACCCCGCCTATAAGACGACCCCCCAACTTTTAAACCCTGATCAGACACCAAAAAACCCGTCTTATAGTCGAGTAAATACGGTAACAAGTATTTACACAACCACAAACCATCAATTTAACAATGTCTTTCCCAATCACTTCAAATATTTGTAAAAGCTGATAGACAAAGGTGGACGTATAGCTAGGTTACTGCTACGTATAGCTAGGTTACTGCTACGTATAGCTAGGTTACTGCTACGTATAGCTAGGTTACTGCTACGTATAGCTAGGTTACTGCTACGTATAGCTAGGTTACTGCTACAAAATAGATTTTAACACAGATACATATATATATGATCTTTTACTTTAAAGTATTACAGGATCTGTAACTTTACAGTAGGATGTATATACATGTAAGTCCTCTTATGAGCAGCAAACCACTTCTGAGTCCAATTCTAAATTTCAAGATGCACTGCTGATAGCTAGAAAGTGTTGATTTAGATCTACCGGTGCACTTCATTTACATGAGTGGACTGCAATATACAGAGAATTCAGTTTCTTGTCATTTTTATGTCTCCTGAGGAGAAAAAATATGGCCATTAATAGGTACTTCCCACATGCTACCCTGGCCTCATGTTCTCATAACTAAAACCTGTACAAAAAGTACAACTTCCATGCTAGAACCTTAATTACCATCATTAAATTCAATGAAGATTTGTGTCAGATATAGGAGTTTGAGACCTCAGATATCTCTGACAGATATCGATACCATTTTCTATTTTCAGGAACACCAACCTTGACTTCAACATCCAAAATATCATTAAAAGCTACTGTTTGCTATAATGAAGAACAGTTTAATATTGTAACATATCAGAAGCGAGATGTTCAGACAGTGTTGCGGCATCATATATTCCTGTTTTCTTTGTGCTATATAAAACATTTCTTATTTAAAACATTACTTTTTGTAAGTGAAAACTGTTTTAAAGATGGGGTCTAATATAGACAACATTTATCTTCCATTACAACAAATATCATTCTGCAATATCTAGCAGATGATCCATGTATTGTTCTGGCAGATAAACACTAATCTTTTTAACTACAAACAGAAACGACAAATGAAACATTTTGTTAGACCATATTTAATGAACAATTCAGAAATTTAGAAATATCCAATTCTAATCTGAAAATTTAAAACTTTGTTGGCCATATTTTTTTACCAGGTTACTGCACAAGGCAGCTTTGAAGAGTACCTTGAAACTTATTTTGCAACATTCATTTGCCTACAAATCCAGTGAAACTTATTTTAGCAACTTTCAGTTGCACACAAATCCAGTGAATCTTATTTTGCAACATTCAGTTGCCTACAAATCCAGTGAAACTTATTTTAGCAACTTTCAGTTGCCTACAAATCCAGGGAAACTTTTTGCAACTTTCAGTTGCATATAAATACAGTGAATCTTATTTTGCAACATTTGGTTGCATACAAATCCAGTGAATCTTATTTTACAGCATTCAGTTGCATACAAATCCAGTAAAACTTATCTTGCAACATTCGGTTGCATGCAAATCCAGTGAATCTTATTTTGGAACATTCGGTTGCATACAAATCCAGTGTTCATTGCATTGCAACTTATTGAAACTCTTTTGAGTGAGCAAGGCACCCTAGATAATGACAAAACAGGGGATGACAAGCTTGACTCTAGAGAAACCCCTGCCCTACAACATGATACAGGGGTACAAACAGTCTAACCATGTACATTACTTCCTCTCACACTCTATACCAAATATATTAACACCCAACCTTTTCTCTATAATATTTTGAGTCACAAAAAATACCAATTTCCACATGATGGCTAGTTCAAGCATGCAACTTGAAGATTTTAAACTGGAGAGATGCCTGTGATCAACTCAATATAGCACCAAGTGCTGACAGAACACAGTGTGCATTAAATGGCGTCATACTGGGTGAGTTACCCATTACAAGTAGTAATCAAGTCTTCAGCTTTTTTGCCTTTTTGTTTTTATTCTTCTTCTTTTTACCAGGAATGTCCTGAAATGAAACAGTCATTAAGTAATAAAGCATGATAATAAAAGTCAGTTCAAATATTGACTATTAACCCTTTCCCTCATATATACTCATTTTGACGCCCTCAATAGGTATCACATAAAGCCTGATCTGCAGAAAACCACAGTTAAACCTTACCAAATTTATTTACAAAATCCTCATTTCCAGACCACTGAGGAGCAGCGAACAGCATAAAACCTGATCAGCCTGCGAGTCAAGTTACTCGCAGGCTGATCTGGTTTTATGCTGTTCGCAAGGTCTTTTCATGGTGTCCTCTATGAGGGAAAGGGTTAAGACTAAGATTGTTAACATTCTTTATAAGTGTACATATAACAAAATGACTTGCTGAACTCTGCAGGGCTATTATACCATTAATCAACATGAAGAGTGTGTAAGGAAGGGCTCTATACATATATGTAAAATCATTTACAGGAAAACCTTGCTATTTAAAAACCAGCATCCATTCCAAAGATAAATGGTCTTGACAGTGAGGTGGTGTCTTAATACTGAATTTGTCAGATTAAAATTGGTTACTTAAAATGAGTGTTAGACTTAAAATGAGGGGAGTAATAGACTCAAAATGAGTGTTGGTTTATGACTTAGAATTAGGTGTTACTTAGAAAGGGTTAAGACTAAATGATTGTTAACACTTAAAAGGTGTAATATACAATGATGATTGACTGAAATTGCAGGGATTAACTTAAAAATGAGAGTGTGTAAGAACTCTATAAAATGAGATCATTAAGACTTCTAAAATGAGTTGGATAAACTTACAGTGAGGTTGGTTATACTATTAATATGGGGTAAATTAGACTTAAAATGAGGTAATTAGACTTAAAATGAGGTGATTAGACTTAAAATGAGGTGGTTAGACTTAAAATGAGGTGGTCTTGAAGCCAGGTTTTACTGTACATGTATATTGCCCCATTTTGTAGCACTTAAAAGTATTTACTGCATCAGCTGTTGACTAAGGATGCTGTGGTCCCGTTTGTATGTGGGAGAATAATAAATAATATTCTTAAGATACTTTAACCTACAGCAATACCTGAGACTGTTGTGTGTTCTGTTCTATTTCCTGACTGTTGGTCGGTTTTCGGTCACTACTGACCTCCAATCTGATCTGGATCAAAATCCGAACCTCACTCCCACCATCTTCCTCTTCCACCTCGCTATCCCCATCCAGACCACCAGCTGCAACCAATTAACATCACAATAAGGAACCATAGTAATGCAAAACTCATTTATAAAACAAAACATATGGATATCATTTAAGCCATTCTATATCTTTTAAATGATCAGTCAGTTACAAAAATTGGTAGTAGTATTTCCTTATCATCCTAAAGCGTTGATCCTGACCAGTAAGAAGCACATAACAAGAGGGCCATGATGGCCCTGGATCGCTCACCTGGTATCATTAGGCTATGTAAAATCAAGTGACCCCTTGGGCAGAGCCAATTTTGACCCCAGGGTCATGATTTGAACAAAGTTGGTAAGAATCGACTAGACAATGCTACACACTACCACATTCTACTTGGTAGAGGTCTATTAGCCCATGTTACATACCAAATATATAAACTCCAGACCTTGAAGATTTTTTTTTTTTTTTCCAATATAAATCTATGTAAAATCAAGTGATCCCTGGAGCGGGGCCAATTTTGACCCCAGCGTCATGATTTGAACAAACTTGGTAAGAAGCGACTAGAAATGCTACACACCAAATATCTAAACTCTATGCTTTGTGGTGTCTGAGAAGAAGATTTTTCTCTTTTTTTTCTATATTAGCCTATGTTAAATCAAGTGACCCCTGGGGCGGGGCCAATTGGTAGAGAGTCATAAGATCATGCTACATATTAAAAATCAAAAGGCTAGGCCTTGTGGTTTCGGAGAAGATTTTTTCAAGTTTTTCCTATATTAGCCTATGTAAAATCAGGTGACCCCTTGGTGGGGCCAAATTTGATCCCAGGGCCATGATTTGAACAAACTTGGTTGTGATCTTTTTCCTATATTGCCTATGTTAAATCAAGTGACCCCTGGGGCAGGGCCAATTTTGACCCCAGGGTCATAATTTGTACAATCTTGGTAGAGATCAACTAGACAATGCTACACACCAAATATCTTAACTCTATGCCTTGTGGTTTCTGAGAAGAAGATTTTTCAAGTTTTTTCTATATTAGCCTATGTTAAATCAAGTGACCCCTGGGGCAGGGCCAATTTTGACACCAGGGTCATAATTTGAACAATCTTGGTAGAGAGTCATAAGATCATGCTACATACCAAAAATCAAAAGGCTAGGCCTTGTGGTTTCAGAGAAGAAGATTTTTTCAAGGTTTTCCTATATTAGCCTATGTGATATCAAGTGACCCCTGGGGCGGGGCCAATTTTGACCCCAGGGTCATAATTTGTACAATCTTGGTAGAGAGTCATAAGATCATGCTACATACCAAAAATCAAAAGGCTAGGCCTTGTGGTTTCAGAGAAGAAGATTTTTTAAATATTCATTTTTAAAATCTATTTTTAGCTCCTGTGACCTAATTATGCAATGGACCAGAACCATTTATACAACGGAAACTGTTGATGCAAGCATGGACGGACGCCGGACAAAAGGCGATCAGAAAAGCTCACCTTGAGCACGTTGTGCTCAGGTGAGCTAAAAATAGGATTCATAGTTGTGGTAAGATAACATGTCTCCTGGTCCAAAGATGTATGTAATGATTGTGAGGAAACTAGCTGAGGTAGCATGCAGCCACACTGCAGTATTACACATTTAACATTCAGTGAGATACCACACCTAATATATTATCCAGACTTCAAGCCAATAATTCAACAAGAGTTGTCTGAATGACACATATGCCCCCCCCATCCCCCGCATGATTTTTACATTCAAGGTCACTGTGACCTTGACTTCTGACCAAGTGACCCCAAAATCAATAGGGGTCATCTACTAGTCATGACCAATGACCCCATGAAGTTTGAGGAATGTGGGCCCAAGCATTCTCTAGTTATTGATCGGAAACAATTTTCACATTTGAGGTCAGATACCTTCAGCTTTGACCAAGTGACCCCAAAATCAATAGTGGTCACTTACTAGTCATGGCCAATCACCCTATGAAGTCTGAGGAATGTGGGCCCAAGCATTCTCCAATTATTGATCGGGAACAAAGTGATCTACCGACGGACCAACCGACATTTGCAAAACAATATGCCCCCTCCTCTTCGAAGGGGGGCATAATAATGAAACAACTTATATTCAGTGAAGAAAACTTCAAGTACCATATTTAATGACTTTGGTATTCAAAACCAGGAACTGAACTTGTGACCTCATGCTAATAATTCTCAAACTATCTGACACAAGGGATAGCCAAAAGTTAAGTTTGTTTTTCACTTTCATTTGGAAACAAGTTTATACAACTTAACAATTCCTAGGTTGGACCATTACTTTTCACCTGGTTTGAACCCACAACCTCCAGACACCAAGTCATGTTTGTAACCATTTGACCTTTTGCCCTAACACATAGCTTACTTTGTTAAATTGACACTGAGGCACAGATCCCATCTTTCATAATTCATCTACAACAAATATTCAAATTTTAAAACACTCTGCAAGACAAGCACTGTCTACTGCCAAAGATCCTTGAAGGAGATATAAAACCTTCATCCAAGTTAATATGATGTGGTCCCGTCTTAGACATGTATGTTTGTTGAACACTTATGAAAGGTCTGAATTCTGGACCAAAAAGTCTCAGCCTCTCTTGTCAACCATCTTCATACTGTACAAAATTTTCCCATTGAATAATCTGTAAAATTTCAGTCAAATCATCATAATGTTCAGCAAATGTGTGAAAATATCGATGCTGACATACGAATGAATAAGCAAGGACAATTTTATGTACATCCCTAATTGTTGGGGACATAGTTAGGAATCCAACCAAAGAATTGCTGCGCAAGTTGACCTACCTGGATAAAGGTCACTGAAGCTGTCCGTTTCACTTATCTCCCCTTGGTCTTCCTCCGATCCAAACAAGCTATCGTCTTTTTCCGCTCTTTGTCTCTTCAAGCCAGCAGGTCTAAATTTCATTCCATCTTTCTGGCACTGTTCCCCTGATATCAATGTTTTATAAAAATCTTAAACTTCCTGCTTTGTATTTTCAAAACGTTAAACAATGATTACTGTGAGAGGGGATATTTATTGTTGCATTAGGGAATGCTGAATTTAATAATCATCTTTTGACAAATTTATGAAATTGTAAATAAGCTTAGTCCTCTTTACCTATATTGTAGAGAAACTGAGCATCACCTTTACTTCATATACCCCAGTAGACTCACTTTGACACATTGGCAAACTGAGCAGACTCACAAAGGAGCAGTCTGATCAGGGTCTCTTATGTTTGCTCTTGAAATACTGAAGCTCAGATTCTATACAATCTGCATGGCAAAGTAAAATGCACTGTTTTATACACATGTTCTGTCAATTAATATTCATGAAGTCATACATTTATTTATGAATATTCATGAGATAAAGGAATAAGATACATTTTTAATATGATTAAATTTCTGAAATAGGATATGACTTTGGGCCATACAAATGTAAAAATGATTGGTAAGAAACATTTTAGCAGGTTTACTTAAAGACAACTGTTCTCTAACAGACGTAAAAAAAAAAAAAAAACTAGAGCTATCACTGAAGGTGATTAATATCCCCGCAAAATACTTTAATGCAGGAGAAGCCAGTCTTCAGGCAGAGCATAGATAAGAACCTGTATACATAGTATATTGGTTGTGATAGTAATAAGTAAGTAAAGTTTTTATTTAAAGTTGATAGAGAGTCAATAATGGTTGTTTGTCACAGTAGTTTAAAAATATAAGGTTACAGTTCTTGGACACTGCACTTCTCCTAGTCGCCATCTGTTTACATTTTAAGTTTCAAGTATATACCATGTATAATATTCGAGTTATGTTCAGGACAAGAAAAACAAGGAAAAGTAACAAAGGGAAATAACTCTGTAATTACTCTAGATAGAGTTATGGTTCTTGTGCACTGCACTTCCTCTCATTGTGCTTGACCATTGTATGAAATTGTTTTGAAATCCAATCAGTACTTTATAGGTTAAGATAAAACAAGGAAAAAGTAACAAAGGGCAATAACTCTGTAATTACTCTAGATAGAGTTATGGTTCTTGTGCACTGCACTTCCTCATATTGTGGTTGACCATTGTATGAAATTGTTTTGAAATCCAACTTGTACTTTTCAAGTTATGCTCCGGACAAGGAAAAGTAACAAAGGGCAATAACTCTGTAATAAGTCAAGATGGAGTTATGGTTCTTGTGCACTGCACTTCCTCTCCATGTGCTTGATCATTGCATGAAGTTGTATTGAATTCCAACTTGTGGTTTTCAAGTTATGCTCCGGACAAGGAAAATGCAACGGACCGCTGGACCGACCGACCACCGGGTGACTCCTATATACCCCCCAAACTTTGTTTCGGGGGTATAATAAACAAAACATAACTGATTGAAGACTTACATCTTTTTAGGGCCTTCTTGTATCTTGAACCATTAACATGCTTCTGGACATGGGCCTCTGTTTTGTTGATGGTACGCAGAGTTAGTGTGCAGAACAGCTGATTCCTGTCAAAATACCAGCAATCATTGAGCATCAATATAAATCCCAGTTGATATAATTCATGCCATGCTGCAAGGAAAAGACCACAATTACACTTCCTTTATGGCAAACTAGTAATTAACTATTAACAATGGAAGATAGTTTCTGGTATTTTTAACTGTTCCGCCATTTCTGCTTTGTCTTATTTAGTATGTTTGTTTGAATTAATGTCCCACTGACAGTATTTCAGTCACTTGAAGACGATGTCTACTTGAGACAGATATAGTGCTACCATACTGTAGTATCACACCCTAGACTTGTGGCATGATACCACATCCAGTCACATTATCCTGACACAGGGTCAACCAGTCCTGCAACTACCCTTATATGCTGAACGCCAAGCAAGGGAGCTCTACCTGTACCATTTTCTTAAGACTTTGGTATGTCCCAACCAGGGATCAGGGATTGAACCCACAACCTCCTGATTCTGGTGCGGATGCTCTAACCACTCGGTCACCGGGACTGGTCTCTTGTTTAGTATAAACAGTCTGTAACTCACGAATACTTAATAATATCACCCTTATCATCTGTTTACTATATATGCTACTTGACATATTGATGACCATAATTTGTGTTGTAAAAAATATCTAAATCTCTGATATACCTTTCATGGAAATGATGATTACTTGACACTCAACCCAATACTACATGGAACTTATTTTGAAAAGAAAATTGGTAAAACTGTTGGATGAGCATGAAACAGAGAAGACCTTGATCAGACAGCTCCTTCCAGGGTCCAGCAGTTTGATCTGGGTCTACCCTATTAGCAAATGTGTCAAAACGTGTCTCTATACAGTAAAGAGTCACAAAAATATGTACAAAAATTATTGTAAAATGAGATGACTGCTTATAAAAAGGGGAAATACCATTAAAGGTTCTAAGAAGACTTCCTTCTTAAGGAGTTACAATTTATCAGCACTCATGCTTCAGACAGAACTGAACTATGTGATTAACAAATGGCAATTACTTAAAAACAACAAAAAAACAACAACAGAGTTACGGTTCTTGACCAAAGCAACTTTTCTGTACTGGGATCTACAAAATGTATAAAAGTGAAGTTGATACCATGTACCACAAAGGGTTCTCCAGTAATACTCTAGGTAATAAACTTAGTATGGAAATTCATAAGGTGGCAATTACTCATGAAAATAACAAAAGTAGAGTAATCGTTCTTGTTTAATGCATGTCCTTAGTAATCAATCTATGCTCCATAAAAGTAATTGTTGTAAAACTATGACCACTGCACTTCTTCTTATATATAATGAAATTTATAAATATGTGACTTAAAATTTGCCTCCCCATGGAAATATGATGAATATATAATTTTGTATTTTTCAGAAGATTTTAGATTAAGGTGGAACAACTCTAATGGGCACTTTTCAACACCTAAATAAACTATTGATATATTCTGAATCTGTATTGTTTAACTAATACAAATACAAAATTTTAAGAAAAGTATCGTCATTTAAAGAAGTTATTGACATTTGCATTACCCTATCACTATTTCGGCTTTTACAATAACAAGACAGTCCAAAGGAATGCTATATCCCCTGCTGCTGCCTTATTAAGGACTTTGACCTTTTTAGTACTACTGACACAGTGGGGTTTAAACTGCATTTCATGCATTAGGATAAGACAACAAGACTTTTGCCAACTATTCAATGCAGTTGACTTATGAAACCTTTCCGTTGTTCAGAAAATATGACACAGAAACAAAAATATAATGAAATTGAAGATTAGAACACTTAACCTTCAAATGTAACCTTGACCTTGAGCCGACATGGTTGCCACCTGTGTTCTGCACATCGTCTCAATTGGGTTTACATTTGAGGCAAGTTTCATGAAATCGTTCCAGGGGTATAGGAGATATTAAGCGGACACGAAATTGTAATGGTAAATAATGGTTAAAACACCTGACCTTCAAATTAGACCTTGATCTTGAGCAAACATGGCTGATTCCTGTGTTATACACATCATCTCAGTTTGGTTTACATTTGAGGCAAAGTCCAAGACTAGTTTCCAGTGTGCAGAGACCGATTTATGATAATATAAAACATGGTAAAAAAAGTTCCTAAAATTGTGAACATTTCTCAATTTTTCCCCACTAAAAGGGCTAGGATGCCTTCCTCAAAACTGGAAAAAAAGGCCCTGACCTCCCGACGACATTTTTTCAGTCATTTGGAGATAAAAATGATGTATTCAATTCTAATTAAAATTGCATAACATCCCGCTGATAGTAAGTCAGCGATTTGAGGTTATGTCTACTACACTGCAGTATCACGCCGTAGATATGTAGCATGACACTACACCCAGTCACATTATCCTCACATCGGCCCAACCAGTCCTGGAAGTACCCTTATATGCAGAGCAAAAAGCAAGAAGTGTTTTTTTCAGAGCACGTTTCTGCGTTTTTGACGCATTTTTTTTCAGCTCTTACGCACCGTTATCCAACGAGCGCGTTTTCTGTGACAAAGTAAATTCGTCGGCGAATATTTATTTATCTTACTTTGCCAGAATTGCCGTCTGCCATCATTGAAATTTACTACACATCGTGTTGGAAAATACTCATCAAGTTACAATTAGGGAATTTTTCGATAAAAATAGAACAACACAACCTCTAGAGTTATCTGACTGGTTACTTGAACACATATACAAATCAATGATGCAGAATAACAGCATTCTTTACGCAAAATTAAACAAGAGTGCCTGTGATGCCATAATATACCCCGCCACAAAATATAAAGACCAAGAGGGGCCTTTTAATTATTGCATTTAACATTTCTGTAAGCATAAGCTCATAATGAAGTCTGTAAGACAAATTAATTTAGCTGAACTGAGATAGAACCCTAAAAAGGCTTCCAATATGAAAGGTCAAATAGCAATATCAATATGAATCCTTTTTTCTTTCTCTGCATAACTCTTGCAAAAATCACTGTACCAGAAAATCCCTGCTTTATGCACTTTTACCTAATTAGAAACTTGAGTTGTGTTTTCCAGAGACCAAGTTAAGAAAGGCATAACTATTGCAAATATTGATGAACATCAAAATCCCTGCTTTGTGCATATCTACCCAGTATAGTAATGACATTGCCCAAGTTTTGAAAAGATTAGGTCAGAAACATACAAGGAATTGCATTCACAAGGCTGAAATATCAATCAGCTAAAGATACTAAGTTTCAAGGGACAAAAATCTTGCAAAAATTAATGAACCCAAAAATTGTCACTTTATGCACATCTACCCATTATAGAAATGCCACAAATCAAGTTTTGAAAAAATTCATTCAGAAACGTAGGAGGAGTTGTGTTCACAAGGCTGCAATATCAATCAGCTACAGAGACTAAGTTTCAAGGGACACAAATCTTGTAAAAATCAATGAACCGGAAATCGCCACTTCATGCACATCTACCCATTATAGTAATGACATTGACCAAGTTTTGAAAAGATTCATTCAGAAACGTAGGAGGAGTTGCGTTCACAAGGCTGCAATATCAATCAGCTACAGAGACTTAGTTTCAAGGGACACAAATCTTGTAAAAATCAATGAACCGGAAAATCGCCACTTCATGCACATCTACCCAATATAGTAATGACATTGACCAAGTTTGGAAAAAATTCATTCAGAAATGTAGGAGTTGCGTTTACAAGATACGGATGTACGGATGGATGTACGGACGTACTGATGGATGTACGGATGGACGGAGAAGATGACGCCAATATACGACCGCCTCCAGCAGCGTATAAAAAGTAACGAAAGTACTCCAGAATCCAATGTATCTACATCATCATGACATCTGCTGCAGATAAGGACTCATTTTCGTTGAAGAAAGACCGGTATTCTGGAATCTTCTAGAGAAAAATCAGTCTTGAAATGAGAGCACAATGTGCATATTGGAGGGAAGGGACACCCCATTCACTGTTAGCTGATCAAATTTTCGCCATTCTACTTTATTGAGACATATTTTATCAAATCATCATGAAAAGATGAGTGACTGCCAAAAAAACCCACAAAAAAACAATCTCTTGGTGATAGACTTAATGTGTTAATGTAGATATCTAGATATCCAGGGACAAGACATTGAAATCTTTGACTTTCAAAAAGCCATACTGAAATGGAAACACGCTAAAAGCAGGAAAATTTACAATTCAAAGTCAAAATCATGAGTGATTGGTGTCTCATGTTTTACAACTTTTAAGCATTTTGTCAAATTCTAAGACATCTGTTTAAGGAGAAAATGGTACATTTTGCATTGTCTTTGCCTTTATTTTAGTTCTCACTTCTTTAACCCTTTCCCTCATATAGACTCATTTTGACGCACTCAATAGGTACCACATAAAGCCTGATCTGCAGAAAACCACCTTTAATTACAAAATCCTATTTCCAGACCACTAAGGAGCAGCAACAGCATAAACCTGATCAGCCTGCGAGTTACTCGCAGGCTGATCTGGTTTTATGCTGTTCGCATAGGTCTTTTCATGGTTTCCTCTATGAGGGAATGGGTTAATGAACATTTAAGTACTGACCCCGATAATTTCTTTTTTGACCCCCATATATTTTTATCAAGGGGGGGGGGGTCAAGCATGACCCCCAAAAATCTGAACCTGGAGAAAACACTAAGCAAAGGAGCTATACCAGTACCATTTTTTACGACTTTGGTTATGTTGTGTTCGGGTATTAAACCCACAACCTCCTGCTCCCAATGCAGACGCACCAAGGACAGTATTTGAATTATGAAAAATACACTTTGATTTGAACAGAAAGCTTAGCTAAATATCTGTGATGTCTGTACACTGACATCAGACAATTTGGAAGTGACCGGTATCAAAGATTTGTTCAACTTTATGATCTATTTTGATACCTCCAGGAGTTTTAAAATTATACTCTGGAAAAGTGTGATAGACGGATGGACATAGCTGCAACTATATTTTCACCCTTTGGGAAGCAACAAAATACTTATTTGTGTGTGTTTGCTTTCAAGAGAGGCAATAAAATTTCACAAGACATATATGAATATTCATATCAATAATGACTGTAGCTTACTGGCAAAATTTCTTTGGACCAGATGTGCTTGGTACCAGATGTGGCTTATATTTTTCAAAGTTCTTGTCATCTCTTGCTTGTAACTTCATGAATTTCTTTCCTTTTACATAAGTGTTGACTGCATCCACAAAGCATGGCATCTCGTGTCCTGACAGACTGCACTTAACCTGAGATAATAAAGAGAACAATTTATTGCAGTTTCTTTTACTAACCCTTTACCTCATGAATATTAATATTCAATTTATGACTTAAGAATATTAATTCAAAATAAATGCAGATTTTTCTTTGCATTGCAAACTGTGTAGAATCTGATCTGGGTCTGCTCTGTTTGCCAAAGCATAAGAATGAATCTATACGAAGTAAACAGTTAAAAAGCAGTTAAAAAGCACTTACACATCTGCTGATGAGTAATATATGAAGAAATTATTCTACAGACATTGAACCATTTTATGAGTATGTTGTGAACTGTGAACACAACATATTCATAAAAGGGTATGTATTCGGTAATACCTATTTATAATCCTTTTGTGAATACCTATATTGGTTTCAATTTTCAATTTGTACTATTTCAGGGTTTCCAAAATTACATGTAACTATATTTAATCTCCAGCTATATTTAGAAAACAGAATACCAATGTTAGTTTTTGTTTGTACCTTAACAAATTAAGTTACAATGTTTTGGAGATTTCAAAGCCAAAAAACCTGACTTGGATACATTAGAAAAAAAAATCTGCTTTCATGTTGCAATTTTTTTTTTTTTTAAAAAAATATCTGCGAACATAACAGCTGTTGAAATTATTGAAATTAAAAAAAAAAATGCAATACATACAAAGACAAAAACTTTGGCATTTACATTGCTTAAACTGTACTGGCAAATGCATATTCCAGATTTATAAATATGATACAGAATTGAGTTATTGGATCATGGATCATAGACACTTAGGTTCAGACAAAAAAAAAAAAAATGAAAAAAAAAAACTTCCTTAAGCATCAAAAAATCTAGGATATAGCATGAGCACATAATTATGATTACTGATCATAGATCAAATGTAGACATATGAACTTAAAGGCCTTTCAAAACCCTTATATAAGTGACCCCCCCCCCCCCCCCCGCCCCATTCACCCACCCGCCGTTGTGTGGGCATCTGTTTTTGATTAGGCAGGCTGCCACAGTCTGTCACAGGTATTGTTCAAGAGTGCATATGTTGCTACATGGGGTTATAATGTATATAGTCATTCAGTTTGTAAAAAAGTTGTTAACATACTAAATACCAGAAATGATCCTAAAAGTTCTCTATTATTCTTTTTTTATTCGAGCAAATATAAATCTTCCCCTTTTTCTTTCTTTCTCTATTGATTTATTTTGTCTACTTTATTTTGTTCTTTCTTTCTTTCTTTCTTTTTTTCATTTATTTTGTTTTTTCTTCCTTATTTTATTTTAGTTGTAAAATTATCATAAAAAGGGACATTAATTTTTTAAATAAGTTATGTATCACTAATTACTTTCATTCTTTCATTTCTTCCCTCAATACATGTTTATATGTCAGAAATCAACACAAATTTCAGGGCTTTTTTTCCAGAAATTGGGAAGAGGCCTTAGCCTTTCATTTTGGGAAATTCAAGCGCGATTTTTGGCAAATTGGGAAAGAAGTGGACTGATGTTCAAACAACAAACAAAAAGTACACATTAAGAACTGCATTTATGTCATTCATTCAGTATTACAGTCAGAGTCATATTACAAAGGCAGCTGCCTATTCTTAAACGCCTTGAAAAGGTCAACAATCTTGTCGAAATCCTCCTCTTGTGGTGTGCAGGCATTGATCCTCATCAAGGCATCCAGTTGTTGAGTGGTCAGTGAGGTTCTCAAGAACGTACACAAGTCATTCATGAGACTGAATGACCTCTCAACAACTGCAGTGCTCTGAGGGATCAACAATGCCAGGCCATATAAATCCACAACTCTTGGGAAGCAGGCTTTCAGTCCCATGGAAATTTTAACTCATATTTAATAAGTACAGCTTTACGACCATCATATGTTTCAAGATGATCAACTGATACAGGTTGGGTGGGTGATGGACTGGCTGTCAATAAATTTCCTTTATCAACTGTTACACTGGAGCAAGATTGATCAGGGGGTAATGTTGGAGACAAATTCTGTAGACTGTCAACATCAACAGATTGTGTAGATTGACTTTCTGGACTGACACTGACGACTGATTGTGTAGATTGACATTCTGGACCGATACTGACGAATGATTGTATAGATTGACTCTCTGGACTTACACTGACGACTGCCTGAGAAGACTGACTTTCTGGACTTACACTGACGACTGATTGTGTAGATTGACTTTCTACTTTGCTTTTTTTCACTCCAAAGTCAAAGAGACTTCCTTGAATTTTTGTACCGGCTCTTTTTACCGACTTCACATAGTATTTCCCGTTATTAGACGGCATTTTCCTCTTACCGGATGTTTACATCGTGCACTTGTTTGGAAAATTGAAATACGATTATTTTGTTGGAATAATTTGGCTGACCCAATTACAAATATCGCATTGTGATTAATTGTATTAAACTTGAAAAAAAAAATAAAAAATTTATATGTTCAAGTGCAACATTTTTTGTAAACTTAGCCTATAATTATCAATAACGTTAGCGCATTTATTTGGTTCGACTGCGTACAAAAACAAAAAATCGGCGATCGAAACACGTGCAGTCGAATCGAATCCGAATACTATTTTTAGAATCACCTTTAACATAAATAAAAACAAATAAATTTTCAATAAATACATTCTTGCCTTTCTAAAAACTCGTATCCAGGAACTATATATATTATACATTAATTTTTTTATCAATCAGGACATGTACGTAGATAGGCCATTTTTGTTGTTGATTTGACCTATTTTCGATACCTCAAAGTTGAAGAGTATTTACATAAATATTTGCATTGTCTCGCGAGAAGTCATATGATTAAATGCAGAAGGAAAGATTCAACTAAGAGACCTCATTAAATCTCTGTTGCTCTGCAGAATGTAAAAGTAATTAAAAAACCTACTTTTATTATAATGTTATAAAATAGATTTAATCAAAATGTCTGATTAAGACATCTTTATTTATAAAAATTGATATGGTCGAAAGAAATGTAGGATGGCTATGATGTAAACAAACAGTTATGTCAAATGAACAATGCGCGCGCACAGTAACATATCGTAAACGTACTTACTAGAAAAGGCAAACAATGTGTTTCGCTTCAACAGTGAAAGAATCACGTGCACAGACATTTGGTGTAAAAAATATGAATGGCAGTTGGGAAATTAATTCTTTATTTTGGGAAATTTGCTGATAAAATTGGGAAATAATAAGACTTTTTTGAATTGGGAAGTCACCGAATATCGGCCTCAGTTATATAAGGTAAAAAAGCCCTGAATTTTATTACTTGTTTATTCAATAAGAGAAATTCTGTTGGATAAAATGTAACGAAATGTCTCTAGCAAAAGCAAATACAAAACAAAAAGATCATTCATTGTCAGAATTATGTCCTTCAGGCTCATTTTAATTACTACAAAAATGCGTATCTCTATATTTTCAATATCAAAACTTTAATTCTGAAATAAATGCCATATGATCCTATAATCATGCAGTTACAAAATTGACTCCAAGTTATAAATGTAATAAAGAATAATTATGTAAGAGATCATAAACTAAACAACCCACATATTATCACTATCATTCATTATATGTTTGGGGTCTCTGTGGCCGAGAGGGTAAAGTCGCTGACTTTAACACTCACTCTGCCCCTCACCGTGTGGGTTCGAATCCCGGCAGGGTCATTCGGATTTTCATGTGAGGAAGCCTTCCAGCTGGCTTGCGGTAGGTTGGTGGTTCTACCCGGATGTCTCTGTGCATTTGGGGTCTTCCTCCACCTGTAATTAGCTGGACGTCGCTATACGACTGAAATACTGTTGAAGCGACGGTAAACTCAAATAGTCAAGTCATTACATGTTTATTGCTTTGTGTAAAACTAGCCTACTATCTCACTTCCATTGTAGCAGGTAATTTAGTTATGCATCAACCCATCAGAGGTTTTACCGTAACATATAGGTACTATATTGGCTAAAGACTCCCTGCAGTGATGACCAGCAATTAGCATGTCTGATCCCAGCAGATGGGGGTCTGGCTCAGTGGGACATCACATTCCTTTCGAGATGCCTTTAAATGCATTTTCTAGCTATGGGCATGTGTTACCATGCAACTATTTATATAAACTAAACCCACATTCCCCAATTATATATTATATACTCAATATATTACTTTCAATTTCCTTAAACTAAAAATATTATGTGACTTATGTCATAAGGAAATATAGCATGGAAGAATTCAGAGAAGCAAATTTTAAGCTTGCCCTATAGTTAATGTAAGTGCTTCTTTTTGGGTTCATATTTCTAAATAAAAACAATTAATGTCCACAACTTACCCTCTATTGAACCCTTTTAACATTTTACCCAGTATCATTTGACTGGAATTATTGTAAATTACTTTTAGCAAAAATTGGTACACAAATAGTCCACATATGTTTACCCATAACTTGTGATATCGTTCTACTTTCGATTTGGCGATATCCCCTATGTGACAACCAGTACCAAAAATATCAGGTCGCGCCGAGTGGTTCATTGATGGGACTAATCTCTACTGAGATCCGCTCCGGTTATTTTTTTCGTATTGGCGGAGGCCAATACGAAAAAAATAACCGGAGCGGATCTCAGTAGATATTATGATGGGACTAGTACACAAATTAAATAAATAATGAAATTATGTTTATATTCTTAATATTTTTTGTCAAAAAATTTTAAAATAATTTGTTGCCTTGTAAAACGGCTTTTTTTTCTGGCGGTTCGAGAGGGGTCAGATGGACAATAATTATAAAATAAAATATGAAGCTGGAACCTGAGACGGTGCTTTTGTTCATATTATTAATCAATATTAACTAATCTTTGTGATCAATTTATCTATGTATAATACCGGAGCGGACGACAAGGGAAACAGACCTCGGGGGGAAAGGGACTATTAAGTTTCCCGTTCATCACAAAGTATAATCAAGCTTTATAACACTCGCGAAAACTCATTACAATGATTATAAACACGGTAAATTCAAAATAGTTAATGTGTCATTACATTATAAGGTTATTTTGATGTAAATTAATACCTTTCCCTTTTCTTTGTCATACATAAGTGAAGGATACTCTTTTATCAAAGATTTTAATTTGGTAGATAACTTCCCCACATGTTCAGAAGTCATCGTTGAACGCTCTATTTAAAGTTTATTATGCGGGTCTGAGCAGAGGTAAATCTCGGAAAATTTCCGGAAAATGTAAAATACTTCAATATGGAAGCATATTTGTGCCACAACCTAACCACATAAATTAACGGCATGCGCCGGCGCTAGTCCGACTTTTCATATTGATTAGAAAAAAAAAAAAAGAAAAAAAAAAAGAAACATAAGTATTTTGTAGACTTGAAAACTCTATTTTGAGCCTTTTGAATCAATCTTAAAAAGTTTTGCTACTACTGCTTGTTTGAGGTTTCACTGTGAAGTATTAATTGTGAATTTGATATTTTCCAAGTCCAAATCACAACTTCCGGTTTGTCGAAAAATGTAAACAGACGTTTTGGTACAGGTATCTTTGCACAACTTCCTTTCTTTATACCTATTCTATTCATGTATTAACATGCTCATTTGTTTGTGTACCATTTGTGTCCGTGGGTCGCACGCGGACTGAAGATAAGCTCATCATTGCTAGCAATTTATGTGTTTGTCTCGTTTCTCACATTTCCAATCTCGAGCACAGTAGTACACTGTACAAAGCACCGAAAATGGTGTCATTCAACAAAACTATTACTCTCATTTACATTTGTTTCTTCATCAAATCAGTTAGACATATAGAACATATAAACAACATTGAACATCAGCAACCGGTTGTCAGAAATGAACATTCGCCACTTTATAATTATCAACTCAGACTCATTCAGCCTACAGAAATACAAGAGAATAAATTACTAAATGTTTATTACTGGATATTTCACACTAAAACACCCTTACTCAATAGAAGGCATTTCATACCACCAACTGAACGGAATTTTCATTTACTAATCAAACTGCTCATTAGCAACCAAGTCGAGTTAAACCCTGGTCCAAGAACTCCCAGGTGGCCATGTGGCACATGTTCTAAGGCAGTCACCTGGAAGTCCAAAGCACTGGAATGTGACTCTTGTAGAACATGGTTCCATATAGACTGCCAGGGTCACATGTCAGACTCCAGGTATGCCGTAATGGACAGCAGCAACATTTCGTGGCATTGCTTAAACTGTGGCCTCCCAAATTTTGCAAGCTCATACTTTAATAGCAGTACGCCATCTTTTTTATCTAATAATTCTTTTTCTTTGCTAAGCTGTGATAGCCCAGGAAACCCACTGCCCATTCCTCACCCAAACCAGATTATACCGATAAAACACAAGGATGTAGTACACAACCAAAAAACACTAAAAACAGAAAAATTAGTCGTCCTCTCAAAATAATAAGCTTAAATTTTCAATCAATTAAAAACAAGAAACCACAGTTAGACTTTCTTGTAGACTCTTTGAAACCAGACATCATCATAGGTACAGAAACATGGCTAGACCCTACTATCTCATCGTCTGAGTTCTTTCCCAGTAGCCTTTTCACAGTATTTAGAAAAGATAGACCACCCAACACAAAGGGTCAAAGCCATGGAGGGGTACTTATTGCAGTGAGCTCAGAATTTGAAAGCTCAGAAGTCAAGGAATTGAGCACAGACTGTGAGATAGTCTGGGTGGAAATCACTATCCAAAACACTAGGAAACTACTTATATCATCTTTTTATAGACCACAGCCAAATGATGAAACATCGCTTGGCCAGCTCAATGCATCATTATGTAGAATTAACAAAAATTCAAAATCCATAGTCTTAGTAGGAGGAGATTTTAACCTTGGACACATTGACTGGAAGACATCAAGTGTCATCCCAGGCCAGACTAATGTTAAACATCATCAAGAATTACTTGATATCATCTCGGATCATTCGCTGTCACAAATTGTTGATAGGCCAACCAGAAACGATAAAACCTTAGATCTTTTACTGACAAATTATCCTGATATTGTTGATAAACTCGAGACCATCCCACCAATTGGCGAGGCAGATCATGACATAATCTTACTAGAAAGCTCAGTTTCCCTTCATAGACCAAAAGTGAAACCAAAAATCATACATAGATATTCAAAAGCAAACTGGACAAACATCAAACAAGACTTACACTCAACTTATCTTAAAGTCCTAAACTCACAACACAATGACCAAGTAAATGACTTATGGACCACATTTAAAAATGACCTACAAAACACTATCTTCCAAAATATACCCACCAAAACCATAAAACACAAAAACAAACTTCCATGGATTACACCGGACTTAAGGCGGAAAATGAATAACTACAGAAAAAAACTTCTCAATGTTAAAAAAAGAAACATACAAAAATCTGATCACATTAAAAAACTTAAAAGTGAAATCCAAAAAGAACAAAGGAAAGCTTATTGGACTTACATTGAAAACATGATTTTTGATATTCCAATACCAGAACAAGGTAACAACATACAAAACAAGACACCCAAAAACCTGTTCTCTTACATTAAGACACAAAAAACTGATAGTAAAATTATTCCACCACTACGACATGAAGGCATACTTAAATCAGATGCTACAAGTAAAGCAAATATATTAAATAAACAATTCCAAACAGCCTTCACACCACACAACAACGATTATATTCCCAACAAAGGCACTAGTCCTTATCCACAAATGCAAAACATACATATAACAGAAAAAGGAATTCACAAACTTATTACTAATCTCAAACCACACAAGGCAGCAGGGCCAGATAAAATCAAAACAGAAGTTTTAAAAGAATGCAGTGAGGCTGTCTCACCTATTCTTACCATTATTTTTCAAAAATCTCTCTCTACTGGCACAATACCATTAGACTGGAAACATGCCACTGTCTGTCCAGCTTATAAAAAGGGAGACAGACATGATCCAATTAATTACCGTCCAATCTCTTTAACTTGTATTTGTTGTAAAGTTTTAGAACATATAGTCTCCAGCAATATCATGACACATCTAGAAAATAATAATATTTTATATGATCTTCAACATGGATTTAGGCCTGCTCGCTCGTGCGAAACACAACTCATCTCATTTCTACAAGACCTAACACAATCAAACAATAACAACATACAGACCGACATAATTATAATGGATTTTGCTAAGGCTTTCGATAAGGTACCACATCGCCATCTACTGTACAAGCTTAAACATTATGGCATTACAGGCAGCACTCTTGGTTGGATTGAGCACTTTCTGTCAAACAGAACTCAAACAGTTGCCCTTGAGGGTGTAGAATCAATTAAGGTACCTGTTTTGTCCGGTGTTCCACAAGGTACGGTACTTGGTCCGATCCTTTTTCTGATTTATATAAATGATCTCCCAGAATATCTCAAATATAGTAAATTCCGACTCTTCGCTGATGATAGTATTATTTATAACACCATCAATAACACAGAAGACGCTAAAAACCTCCAACTCGACCTAGACGCTGCAAGTAAATGGGAGTCTGACTGGCTGATGCATTTCCATCCTGATAAATGCAATGTATTGAGCATCACACAAAAACACAAACCTCTACAATTTACATATAAACTTCGTGATTATCCCCTTATCAAAGTTAAAAATGCGAAATATCTAGGTGTAACTATACAAGATAATTTGAAATGGGACAGACATATAAATAGTGTAACAAGTAAGGCTAACCAATCCCTGGGCTTCCTACGACGCAATCTCCGCATCAAATCTAGTAAAGTTAAAGACCATGCCTATAAAGCCCTAGTCAGGCCTAAACTAGAATATTCATCAACAGTTTGGGACCCTCACAACAAATCACAAATTAATCAAATTGAAAAAGTTCAAAGAAGAGCAGCCCGCTTTGTAACAAATAGATATCACAACACTAGTTCTGTCTCCAACATGTTGCACAATCTTAACTGGCCATCATTAGAAATAAGAAGAACAAGATCACGATTTATAATGCTATACAAAATCATAAATTTGTTAAAGATTCATAATTTTCCCGGAACCCCCCTTGGCCCAACCCAAAGCCTTTAAAGCCATGATCCCTGTGTCTGTTCTCATCCCAATTTTCCAGCAGTAGATAGCATATACTTTGTATAATAGTTTTAGATTGCATTTGTAGATATTAATTAAAACCTTTGAACATCACTTCAGATTATTAGCTCTGAACTGTAATATACACCTTTTTGATTTATAAATTAGGCGCCGGCACAAAATCTTCAAAAGTGAAGGAGTGCTGTATATAGAAGAAGAAGAACGTGAAAATAATGGAGGATTTCGCAAAAAAAACAAACAAACAAAAAAAAAACAGATAAATTTTCACGAAAAAAAAAGTTATGTTAACACGAATTTATTCCTGTTAGTGCTCTAAACTGCCACAACATAAAGATAAAGTTTCATGAAAATAATGGAGGATATAACTTTTCATGAAACCTTAAAAATTTCACGAAAGCCATGGGGTTCTTCTTCCCAAATGATACAGTAAATAAACTTTAAATTGGGTTTTATGATATGCAGGTCTTGTTAGGTCATTCAAGCACAGAGTGCTGAAGGCAAGCTTTTTGGATTTCACTTTGTCTGCCAGTATCTTTATACAACTTCTTCACTTCAACTTATTATCAATTTGTATTTGTTTATAGGTTATATACCAGTAATTCAAGTCCCATAGGCTTTAATGTTAAATTCAGGTTCGGTGTACAGTTACTACAATCAATAGCATTTTAACATATAGTAAACCATATATCATTGGAATCGCTGTTGTAACAGTGTTGAAATAATAAAAAGAAAATGGGATGTTAGCTTATTTGCAGTGGCACAATAAATGATTGAATGTAACCACCCCTCAATACCACAGTCTGGCTGATCTGGGCCCTGGAATACACCTACATCGCATTTTGTCCTTTATTTGCTATAAATATGTAATAAATATCATTAAACATGCCGAAATCCACTATTAAAACAATATACTGTTACAAATGAAATTAGCCCCCATTTACACACAAACACGCCCCCCAAAGCGAAAATTCTAGGGATAATTTGAATTACTTTTGACCATACCGAGGATGAACACAGTGTTTAGTTGCTTTACCACCAATTTATATGTATGTAACCTATAAATTCTTTGACTTTTATTATTCAAGATAAATTTACTTGTGGGTTTTTGTCAGGTCAAGGATTAGGTATGCCAGGCAACATGTGAGCAGCCCCAGGATCTTACTTGTAGCTAGTATGTCGGGAACAGCCTTACACCCTTACAAAAACACTGGGACAAAAACACTGCTCGCCGAATGAAGTGCATCTATTTTTAGATAACTGGCATCTTTCATGAAATTTTTAAGGTTTCATGAAAAGTTATCTGTTTTCGAGAAAAGAAATATGTTTTCGTGAAATTCTCCATTATCATGAAAATGCTTCCATAGCACAAATGTATTATTTCTTGTTCCGACCATTATGTCATGTCAGACGTTGCAATATTGATTAAATATATTTATGGTATAATTTTTTTTAATTTCAATTTTAATAAAATATTGAAACAAAGGTCTAATATACATATTTAGCGGACATAAAAAAGTTTCAAATTAAGAAGGCGAGAAAAATGTGCAGCCAGACCAGGACTTAAACCAGAGACCAATTACAAAAGTTTCCCACTGATAACAGTTACATATTCCTTGCCAATTTGGAATCTGTCGCAGGATTTACAGAGATCAAATTAATAATGTTCCTGATCATTGGAGATACTATAATGATCCCTTGTTCGGTGCAAAATAACCAAGTGAGAAAAATGTGCACCCAGACCAAGATTTCCGCCTTGTATCCCCTGTTTAAAGAGCAGTTGTTCTACTGACTAAGTTATTGGGCTGCTTACAATTGTCTCTGACTGATAAGTGTTACTTATTGGCACTACATAAGTTAGTTTACAGAAGAAAAATGGATGGTGACTAGAAGGTTTTATAAAGTTTTACAGTGGTAAAAGATTAAACATTGTAAAAGAAAATCTTATTTTTGTGTATAAAAAAAAAAAATTTTTATTTAATATTAAAAGGGGCATTACTCCTGACCTTATAGACCAATATCAGCCATAATTGAACTTGGCCAAGAGATTATGGTGATAAACATCGTCATAAAGTTTGAAGATGATATTGCTTAAGAAATGAAGGTGCTAGAGTGCAACCAAAGTAAAATCTGGCTTTTTTTAATATCAAAAGCACTAGTGCTCAGGTGAGCTTAAAAAAGGGAATGCATAGTTCTAAAATTTGTTTTCAAGATGCTTTCGATATATATACCATTTTAGCATTGCAGTTAAAGGCAAAATAAGAATCTCTGTATTATCAAAATATACACAATAACAATAAACATGTGATCCAAGTTTTAAAGCAAAATCTCAAAGAATTCAATGCAAGGAAAAAATGAGTAAGTACAAAAAGATTAATTAAGTCAGAAAGGGGGCATAATTACATGTATGTCAAAATCAAAGACAGAGTAATGTACTCTTGCCATGTACAAATAGATATTTTTAAGTTTCAAAGAAAAACCTCAAA
>CM037785.1:60787198-60837198 GCA_021229015.1 Solen grandis
ACTTTAATATAAAGGTCCTGGTCACATGTAGCATTTAAATGAAGCATTGTCACATTGCATCCATGCCCTTAAGGTAACGACTATAATACCATATAATGGAGTTTACTAGAATTAGAAATATCGCGGACTGTGAGTGATCAATACCCCCTCGAAACGCTTTGATATAGTAGATTAAGTTTTTTTTGTTATTGTTTTTTTAATAGATTCTAAGTTGAAAAGGGGCTGTAACTGTGTAAGCAATTTTCAGATTTTGCCCAAAATTAAACTTGCCCTTCAGTATATTAATGAGATACTTGATATGTGTAACAAAATTTAATTCAATCTGATGAGGTGTTTTTGGCAAATTCTACTGTATAAAAAAAAATAACAAGGGTCAGGACTGCCACAAAATACGCCCATCATGGTATGGGGACTCTCAGAAATAGCTCAGAGAAACAAGCTACTGTCCATAAATAAGCAAAATAATTCCAAAATCCCATTAGTTAATGATGTTAATCATAAAAAAAAAATGTTGATACATTTCTATTAATTAACTGCAAGATCTGACAACACCTCATAGGGTCTAAGGACTAGGGACAAGCAAATTTTCATGTTGTGTACATCAAGGGCCATAACTTCAAAGTCATTCACATGAGAATGCTGGATATCGAACTCAGCCAAGATATTATGGCCATGCACATGTGTGAAAAGTTTGAAAAGGATTGGGCTAACGGTATTGAAGTTAGAGCCTGGACAATCACAATATCAAGTATTTTGTGTACATCAAGGGCCATAACTTCTAAGTCATTCACATGAGAATGCTGGATATCGAACTCAGCCAAGATATTATGGCCATGCACATGTGTGAAAAGTTTGAAAAGGATTGGCTAACGTATTGAAGTTAGAGCCCGGACAATCACAATTTCAAGTATTTTGTGTACGTCAAGGGCCATAACTTCTAAGTCATTCATGCAATAATGCTGGATATCAAACTCATCCGAGATATTATGGCCATGCACATGTATGAAAAGTTTGAAAAGGATTGGACTAACTGTATTGAAGTTAGAGCCCGGACAATCACAATTTCAAGTATTTTGTGTACGTCAAAGGCCATAACTTCTAAGTCATTCACGTGATAATGCTGGATATCAAACTCATCCGCGATTTTATGGCCATGCACATGTGTGGAAAGTTTGAAAAGGATTGGGCAAACGGTATTGAAGTTAGAGCCCGGACAATCACAATTTCAAGTATTTTGTGTACGTCAAGGGCCATAACTTCTAAGTCATTCACGCGATAATGCTGAATATCGAACTCATCCGAGATATTATGGCCATGCACATGTGTGGAAAGTTTGAAAAGGATTGGGCAAACGGTATTGAAGTTAGAGCCCGGACAACAAATGTTCCACGCCTGCCCGCACGCCCGCCCGCCGTGAGTGTTCACATAATACGCCCCATCTTAAGATGGGCGTATAAAAAATGTAGGTGCATTTTTGTTTAAGTTTGTCTTGACTTTGCCTGCTTTCTATACTGACACCTACATCTGCAAGGGGAAGTAACTACAGTGAGGAGTTTGCCTCTTCCATCTCATTCACTGGATGAGTGCTCTTCTGAGCTGCTGGACAACTTTTCTCTATTATGGTTTACCCAATATAACTACAAGGGTGTCTGGACAAAATCCCATTGGACACAAATTCCTTTCTTGAAAAGCAAAGGCAGTCAAAACTCTCTCATGAATTTTGCAGGGCGGCAGCATAATCCCCCTCATACTTTTCAAGGTGTGTGCTAAATCCATTTATAGATTTATTTCAACCTAGACCTTCCCCATGAAAGTCTTTATTTATTGCTATAAAAAAAATTATTTTGGAATATAAAATGATGTAGGGATAAATTTTTTTATTAAATGGCCTTTTATCAGTATCTGCAGTGATGATAAAACACAATTTTGAGTCAACTGTCCATCTTTGACAAATACTTTTGTGTACATGTGTTAACAAAGAAGTGTTTGGAATCTAAATATAGTTTCTTAATGATGTATCCAGGACAAGCTTTCTAGAAAAATAAAGATTCCATATACATGCCTGTGTTAAGGTGTATTGGTACTGACATACAGGCAATGCAATATCTACCCTGGGACACTAGGTACCCAATGGTTGACCCGATTTACACAAAAAAGGTTTTGTTTAACCCTTTCCCTCATAGAGGAAACCATGAAAAGACCTATGCGAACAGCATAAAACCAGATCAGCCTGCGAGTAACTCGCAGGCTGATCAGTTACTCGCAGGCTGATCAGGTTTTATGCTGTTCGCTGCTCCTCAGTGGTCTGGAAATGAGGACTTTATGATTAAATTTGGTAAGGTTTAACTGTGGTTTTCTGCAGATCAGGCTTTATGTGGTACCTACTGAGTGCGTCAAAATGAGTCTATATGAGGGAAAGGGTTACGATACTATTAATGAGCAGTTGACTTAGCCATGAATGGGAAAGGCAGGGCTTGACGTAGTTTCTGTGTCACCCTTTGATTATAAGCAAACTTTGTCAAGTACACATGTATATGCTTTATGATCAAGCTAAAAAGATGACAACCATCTCATGGATGAGATAGATATTCTTAATTTAGTGTTTGCAGAAATGTCTGTAGAGTTAAATTTAATAATTGGAACTAAACATACAAAACTTTGGCCAAAGAAATGCCTGCTGTACAGATTTTTTGGGTGTTTGACATTAGTATTTAAACATCCATTGAGGGAAAACAAATACAAAATTTTTTTTTTTTTAAAAAAAAAAAAAAAAAATTTTTATTAATTATAATTTTTTACAAGCAGCAGTTTTCACTCTTTTAATTTAATTATATATCGGACATATTTATGGTAGGTTTATTACTTAAAACCCTTGATTTAATCAAAATTTAAACCACTGTATTTCAAAATAACCAGTTTATCACACATGAGTGCTCCAAGAAGCCATTTCAGATAATAACAATTATGAAAATAAATGGCTGTTTTATGATAAAAATAAATACACCTCAACAAAATAGGGGAAACACCTGGTTAAAAGTAAGCTTATACTTAAACTGAATAATACTGCATGGATATTTCATTATAAGCATTATAATACCCTGTACATCAAATACTTTAATCATTATATTTGTAACTGTTAAAGTAATATAAACCTTTATTAAATCATTAGGAGATTTCAACAAAAAAAAGGTTAAAGTTTACAATAAAAAAATTATCAAATTTTTTTTTTAACATTTTAAAAAAAAAGATAGCTTTTTCAAATTAGTAAATAATCATCAATGAAATTTTTTTTGTATATTCTTGTTGAAAAAAATATTATGGCTCTGAAATCACAGACAATAACCATCCAAAACCAGTGTATAATAATATAATGCACTGTGTGTTAGGATTCACAGAGATAATAACTCTGTTGCTATGGTGATCATTTCACTGCAGTACATGTGACAGATTTACATTATCACTTACACTTTATACATCCATTATAATACATGAAGTTTATCACAGTCATCTTTCTATAGTTCTCTAAAGAATGGCAGTAAAATCAAAAGGGAGTTTCAATTTCCATGAAGTCTTTGAAAATTTACATAGATTTTCATAACCAAATATAATATTACAACAATCTTTTTAATCAACCATGCCTTGTACAATGTGGTCAATTTTTTCTCTTTTTGTTGTTGTTGTTTTTTAAAATTCAAAATAAATTTTAATTGAAACATTTTGCTCTAATAATCTCTAGCTGAGAATATATTTATTTGCAAAAATATCTTTCTTTCCACAAAATTCAGCTAAGATTACATATATAACATTGCATATAAAGGATGATTTTAACTTTCATAAAGTTTTAGTTACATGGTTTTTGCTCCGATTGTATGCCACTCATCTAATTCTCCTACAAGTGCTTACATCTCTACTTTTTCTTAGGCTTCCCGGTTTTGGAGCTCCCTTTAGAAGCTTGTGAGTCAGGTCTCTTTTTATCTCCGCTCACATCTGACCCCTCCTTTGATGCTGGACGTACAGGGGTCTTAGGAGGTTTGGGTGTTTGAGGCTTTCCTTCTTCTTTCCCTTTCTCTGCTCCTTCCTTTCCATCGGAAGATTTCTCAAGCTCAGCAATCTTCTTTGCCATTTCTCTTATTTTCTCCAGGCAGACGTTAAGTTCCTCCTCTGCATTGTTAGCTCTCTCTTCAGCAGACTGGGCTCGCTCTTCTGTGGACCTGGAAAATTAAGCAATTTTATTGTAAGCATATTGTGATGATACTCATATTAAACCTAGAAGATAATCATCTATAGACAGTGATGACTTGACCTGACTATTTGAGTTATTTATTTATTTATTACACCACATTTATATAGCACTTTTTTCATATATGTTATATGTTCAAAAGTGCTTTACAATCTGTTTAAACACAAAAAAGAAAATTGGAGATGTAAAATACATACAATGAAACCATCCACTGAAACTAAATACACCTAAAATTTTTACCATCGCTTCGACAATATTTCAGTCATATAGCGATGTCCAGCTAATTACTGGTGGAGGAAGACCCTAAATGCACGGAGGCATCCGGGTAGAACCACTGACCTACCGCAAGCCAACTGGAAGGCTTACTCACATGAAAATCCCAATGACCCTATTGGGATTCGAACCCACTCGGTGAGGGGCTGAGTGAGTGTTTAAAATCAGCGACTTTACCCTCTCAGCTACGGAGGCCCCCAGTGATGATGATGAGGTGATGGTGATGATGATGACGATGATATTAAAGATAATGTTACATGGGATGTCAGATTGCAATTTTCAGGTCACAATGCACTGAGACCAGAAAATAACTGCTAGAATTACGGTACATTTGATTTAAATCTTGAAAACAATCTAATCTGATACCTGATAAGGAAACCATTTGTTGCCAAAAAGACAAGACAAAATCATTACTACACTAAGATAAACTCACATCAGCTGTTTCTGAAGAGACTCTACCGCCGCCAGAGATTCAAATGCCTTGGCAGTGTCTGGACCTTTAGACCCTGGAGCCATCTCACCAGGGGGAGGTAACTGAGATGGTGCTTTTGTACCATCGGGCAAGGTCGTCTGAAATTTACAGTGTATTTTCCTCTATATTCATAATAAATTTCGAGAAAAACAAAATAATAAAATATTAGAAGTAAAATGTATTATTCAAAATATTAGGTAAGTGTACAAGTTTTTAAATAAAAAGTCAAGGACCGTGTTTGTTGTTTACAAGATAATGAAGCTTTAAGATTTTTCCAAGAAACACCCTATCTTAGAAACATTTTTTACTTGAAGACAGACAGATAATCATATATTAGAATAGAGTAAAAATGGAAATATTATGCAATGTAACTGTTCTGTTTTTTACTGTTTTTTTATTTAGATGATTATACATGTACTCATGACACTAGGTGACACACCAGATCTCAAGTTCTTGAAAATAAAAACTATACTTCAGTATGATATTCATGCCCAAACTCAAAGCTTAATTATAGCCAGTCATTCATTTTAATATGGGTTTTTCCATAACCCTTTACTTCATGAATATTCAAATACAAATCTATGACTTTATGAATATTAATTGACTAAATATTAAGTGGCATATGAAACAATGGAGTTTTCTTTGCCATGTAGAATGTCGACAATACTGTATGAACAAACTGATCTTGAAAGTAATTGTCTGATCTGGGTCTGCTTTACTTGCCAAAGTGTCAAAATGTGTCAGTATGAAGTAAAGGGAATAAAGTTTGAGCCTCAGATTGTACTTCAGTATTTTTCGAGGACTTGGGACCTGGTCCTTGGTTCCATTGCCAATATCCTCAACAACTCTCGCAAGTCTTACCTGACTGGGTGTTTGTTCCAGAGACTTTACATGGGTATTGTCGTCCCCTCCAATCACCTCCAACTTTTCAGGGTCAGTCTGAAATATACATATATCCACATGGTCCTTCTTATTATAAGAAAGATACATGGCATAAGCAATGATATCTAAATACTAGACTGAGATTTATTCCTAATCCTCATAATAGCTTTAATAACTGCTTTCCATTCAATATACATAATGCTAGCAGTTATCCAGTGGTGCTTATTTGATGATTCAAACATGTCAACATTATGAAAATGGGTGAAATAAAAATAATGCATGTTCTCTCTGCTTTTCAAGGCCTGGGATAATCCTTATGTTTCACATTATATCAATCATGAGATTACCAGAATTTTACTGTAATTTTATCATACAAAAAAAAATTACAATTAAGAATAATTAGAAAAACATTTTTTTTATATTGCACCATAAGTGTAACCCTTCAGCATACAATCTGCTAAGAAATTTATACAAAACTAAAGCCCATACTTTATACTATTTGCTACTCATTAGTAAAACACTGTGACCAAGTGGCAATTCTGAATTGTGTGGGTAAAATAATTATGTGATTATAATAATTATGGAATCTTACTATACTGGATTGACTGAAACAAAATTCAGCATAGTCTACAATTAAATATTTCAGTCCACTTGTTTATTAATTCCAGTATTCAGTGTACTAATGCTGGAACCTCCATGTAATTACCTGTGTGTCAGCTTCCCCCTCTTTCTTATCCTCTTGCTCTGTCTCAGTGGGTTCTTTTTCTTGTCCCTCGGCTGGTTCTTCTGTTGTTCTTTTTCTTCTTCCTTCTTCTCTCCATCAGCTGGTTTCTCCTCCTGTAGAGAGACACAAACAATATACTTACAATGATGGAATTCCCTTCTTTCTCTCTCTGTCACTGTATCTCTCAAATTTCCATCTATTCCTTTTTTTTTTTCCTATTCTCTTTCTCCCTCAAACCAACCCTACCCTCTCTACCAGTATTTCTCTATATCTTTCAATTTTCTTCCCCTTTTTTCTTTCTATCTCTCAAATTTTCCACCTCTTTATCACTGATATTCTCTCTTTTTCTCCTAATCAAACTCAGCAGACTGCCTGTACATTTTTCAACAGCTCTTGCCTTTAACAAATTGAGGACTGACTGTTCCATCTTCTCCTATTTCTCCATCATTTAGAACAGTTTTACAGTCAACCCTTCAAATTTGAAACAAATGAATCATTAATTAGGAATACTTCTTTTTTCCCCCTCTCTGTATCTTTATTCCCCTGACTGATTTCTTTATCAATGGTATTTCATTTGCTTACTGCCAAACTATTGTAACTGCTTCCTTATTTGTATGCAGTGACTACATTGTCTGAACCCAAGTTTGCTTGATAACCTTTGCTTTTAAATCAACCATAGGTTATTTGATTAGCGATTTAAACTCTGTACTTATGAAGTATTAATTAGGCATTTCATTGGTTCCATGGTGGAGACAACAGGGATCATCTGACCAATGAAAACAATATTTTACATAAAGTGGTTCTAATTTGAAAGTCAACTTTAACTTTTGTAACTTCAATGAGGAGTACTAAAAATGCTACACATGGTTTCATTGGTCAGCAAGTAGCTGATTAATATTCATGAAAAAGAAATTTTGCAAGCTGAAAATCCCACGGTATATACAGTAGTGATAATGAAATATATACCATAGGTTCCGACAATGCAGTTACCATAGATTTGTACCAAACCCTCATTTTGGTTTTTCAGACAAAACAGACTCACCTACAGATCATCATTACATACCTTCTTTTCCTCTTTTTTATCTCCCTCTTCCACAGGTTTGACCAGTTTCTCCTGGTCAACATACTCCTGGGACTCGGGCTTGGTCAGGGACACGGTTTTCTTCTGCTTCTTCTCCGGGTCAGGTTTCGGTTGGGGAAACAAGGAGTCGATCGATTCATTCATAAGCTTGCTCAGAAGAATCTTGGCGGTCTTGATCCAGTCCTCGCATTCCGTCTGCAGAAGAAGGATGGTATTCAAGTTTAATAAATTGCAACGTCCTGCACACTGTAAAATCATTAATTTTTGTTGACATCAAATTTCATGGAATCTGTAATAAAGTTAATTTTGTTGAGACATACATTTTGGATTAATGTTGTAGAAAACTTGGTCTTTTAAATAAACAGTTTTTGATGGGGATTAATATTCATGGATCATAAGCCGTCCACAAAATCAATGAAAACCAGCCCCCCACTAAGATTAATGATTCTAGAGTAGTAAGTGTTTGTCCTCAGATTCATGCAAAATTAAAAACTGAAAAAAGCTTCATGAAAAACTAAAACCTCTAAATACTTGACTGCACCATAAAATACTGTAACATTCAATATTGTGAAAAAATTCTGTTGCTTTTAAATTAGGGCTGTCACATTTACAAAATTGGTTTGATCAAAAACATTCCATTTAAATCTGAATTACATGTTTTCACATTAAATCTTTAGAATGATACTGTATGTAAACAGAATAGTGCAGGCTGCCATATAATACAGAACAGTATTGTAGGAGTTAACTGTCTCCCGACACAAGTACCAAAACATGATGTAAATTTTATGGTTAAAAAGACAAAGATCTACATGTACATTTATGCAGTTTGAGGACTCATGAGTCTTGTGTTCAGAAAAATTTAACTGTAGGACAAACTGTTTGTGTGCAGTTGACCTGGTCATGAATGGAAAGTAATACCTTAACAATGGTCTGAGGTGGGGCTTTTCATGGCAAAAACAGGATAGGTCCATTTTCGAAGGAATAATCATGATAAATCCTGCTCAGGTAGACAACTTAATTGCAGTTAGTGACAAAAAATCAGTTAATCTATGGAGTTGTTACAGGAATACTGCATTCCTCATCTATTTTGAAATCCTGAAGTTAAACCAAAGTATTGCCATGATTAACATTGGTTTCCATGACAAACACTACCCTCCGCCCCTGACTCACCCCAAGTCTCTGGAGATCCTTCAGCTCATGGTCTGCATTTTCCTCCATCTGGTCCCGTCGCAGCTGAGTGTTATCCATCACAATCCCAGAACAGCATCTGTAACATTGGCAACACACGGTCAGTCAGACATGCCTACAGAACATGCAGGCAGATTTAGGCACACTTGTGCTATACTGTACCAATTGTAGCCATTTTTCAAGTTATACTCCCTCCAATACACTGCATTGTAAGACTGTAGCTTATGATGGCAAAGATATTTATATTATGGTGTCATATTTGAAGCTTTTTGAAAAAGTACAGTACAGGTAAGAAGATTTTTACATTCCAGTGCTCACAATATGCAGGGCAGCTTTTTAAATTACAGTACAGGCAATGTGATTAAGGCACCCTTGTGCATGTTTTAGGAGTTGAATGGCAGCTAGCTCCTGTTTATTTTATTAGATCTACAGAACATTTCAGCTGAACATACACTGTGATGTTAATCATTACAATCATATCTTTGGACAAATTTTAAAAAAAATGATTAAACTCAAATTTCTTAAAATACTAATTTAGTCCAAAATTATATATTATATACTTGTCAATTTGAGAATAAAATGTTCAAAATAATATACTGTGACATTACAGTAAATGTTACAGAAATATGGTTATGAGAGACACACAGAGAGGAACAGATACTGCATTATCTTAAAGCTCATCTCTCTCTGCTTTTTTCATGAAATAAGTTTATCTTGATTCATTAAAAATCTCAAAATTACTGAATTTTGTTTCATTTTTCAGAAATCACTTCTTGGTTTGCACCACTGTAAATGAGTAGGCACCTGAAAGCCACTGAAAATTTTCCAATTTAAACCAGGATAATAAAAAATGGATGAATCACGTTGGCTGGGATGACTTGGGTATAGGGTGATATGCAATTAATAGTACCAGTACTAACAAATTTGATTCCTGATTAATATTAAGCTGAATATCCCTTTACCATTGTACAGTTAACCCTTTCCCTCATAGAGGAAACCATGAAAAGACCTATGCGAACAGCATAAAACCAGATCAGCCTGCGAGTAACTCGCAGGCTGATCAGGTTTTATGCTGTTCGCTGCTCCTCAGTGGTCTGGAAATGAGGATTTTTGTAATTAAATTTGGTAAGGTTTAACTGTGGTTTTCTGCAGATCAGGCTTTATGTGGTACCTATTGAGTGCGTCAAAATGAGTCTATATGAGGGAAAGGGTTAATATAACATACAAGGGGCAACTAGATAATTTTGAGTCAAAAGCCTTCCTATAGAGGATACATGTAATCGTACAATGTCATGAAAATATAAACACTGACAAAATCCATGTGATTTTGTAAAAATATTCAGTACAAGTACTGAAATAAAGTCAGTTGTATATACTGGCTTCTATGAATTTAATTTGAAAACTGGTGCTTTAAAAGTTTTAATTGAAAATTAAAGTGTCCAAGATGGTTTGCCATTCTGGTGGGCCAAATTCAGCTGTGATGCCAGAAAACACCTAAATTGTGTTAACCCTTTCCCTCATATAGACTCATTTTGACGCACTCAATAGGTACCACATAAAGCCTGATCTGCAGAAAACCACAATTAAACCTTATCAAATTTAATTATAAAATCCTCATTACCAGACCACTGAGGAGCAGCGAACAGCATAAAACCTGATCAGCCTGCGAGTTACTCGCAGGCTGATCTGGTTTTATGTTGTTCACATAGGTCTTTACATGGTGTCCTCTATGAGGGAAAGGGTTAAAATAAATCATAGGAAATGCTTGGAAAACATCGAAAGATTTAGAATATGTTTTTGGCATCTCAGTGGCAACTACTCATGAGATTCTGACTAGGTAAGCATCTTGAACTAAAGATAGATATAACCACCTGAAAGATGCATAGAAAGCTGTCAGGTGACAAACTTCCACAACTTTCATAAAAACACGCAAAAATTACAGTAACAAATGTATTTCTGAGCTGATTATGTGTAGTGGGACTTGGGTGTACTTTTTTTGAAGCCGAAATGCTGCAGTGATTATAAACAGTGAATCAAAAAGGTCATCGGAAGCCAACTACTGCCAAGACTGTTAAGATTTCAAGAAAAGTGGCCTCACAATTAAGCCTATTGTAGATGAATACCAAACACAAAAATTATCCTTAGTCTCATGAGCTAAATAGCAAAATGCTCATGTGCACAGAACATGTAGGACTTGTTTCAAAAACCTTCCGACTCCCTTACTTGTTTCTTGGGATAGTATGATAAGCTAAGCAGGATGCCTGTTTAAATTGTAATTTTATGGGTTCTTCAATGGGATCTAAACAAAGGAATGATGGGCTGTCATAAGATGGACTACACTGTCAGTAAATAGGATTTTGTTTTTAATTCCTAATGATGGGGAAACTAATGATTGTAATTGTTGGTTCCTGGGTTGGACTTTGCACCTGAAGGGGTCTACAAATATTATCACCCCCAACTGGGATCAAATTTCCAACCTCTGGTACCATAGTCAATAAATACTACCATTGGACTGAACTAAATCAACTGATTTTCTGTTGGGCCTTTTCTGTGATTCCAACCCTCATTTTGCTAGGAAATTGTAAAGGATATGTATGTACAACTTGAATTATTTCCTTGCATAAATGAACCAAATATAACAAATTTACACAAACAAGAGGGCCATGATGGTCCTGAATCGCTCATCTGATTATAAATGAGCAACATATGTTGGATTTTTCATATTAACCTACTTTTTGACCCCACATGAAGTGTACTCAATAAACTTTGCCATACTTGATAAAACTGAGTTTTCAACCACGTCCTAAATATAGCAGATATATATCATTTAAATGAATCTCTCTAAAAACCAGATAAATCTGATCAACTATGCCTGTCAAATCTGATTTAAGTGAATTTTTAACCAGTTACGTCAATTCATTAATTTTTTAAATTATTTTCTTGTAATATAATTAAAGAGTATGTCAACCATCAACATTAAAAATCTCAATAATAAAGATAAACATGTACAATAGGGCTTTGATTTCACTGGGGGCTAAAGCTTTTTTTAACCCTTACTATGCTAAATTTCTTAAATAAACTTGTCCTTTCTTCAATTTGGACTGTACCATTAGATGTTTATAAGGTTGCTTGCCAGAAACATATTGACTAAATAGCAAACAGTGCAGACCATGATCAGATTTCATAGATGTGCAGGCTGATCTTGGTCTGCACTGGTCGCAAAAGCAGTCATCAATGCCCACTGCATTGTAAGAGTTAAATTTGCACATCTCTGTTAAAGAAATATAATGAATTACTTATGTCTTGACATTCAGGTCTGATTTGATGTTGGAAAAAAATGCATTTTTTTTTTTCAGAACTGCAAACATAAAAAGGTGTGTACAGTAGGCACTGACATCATCTACAAACATAAATGTGTGTTTCAAACATAAACAATCAAAATAACACAATAAGATAAACAAAAAATTGTGAATTAAAAATGGAAACTATTTAAATCAATGACAACTAAGAGCCTGTATAAATCTAGATAAAACCTTCTTTACAGGGATCAATGTTGATGACTTTAAAGAGTATTTGCAATACAAATAATACAATTTAATGAAGTTAGGACCAAAATAAGAGATGAATGAAATGAAAACAATTGTGAAAACACTTCATTTCTATTGTAACTGAAAACATGCATATTCCTACACCAAAAAAGTAAATATGTCACACAATGAAAAGGTTTTACATACATATTTTTGAAAATATCGGGAAAAAAGTAGTCACAGTTTGGTTAATTAACATAAAAAAAAAATAATACAAAAGAAATGATTATTGCATGATCATTGATTTGAGGAAAACTTACCAGACAACATTCCTCAAAGTATTTAATTTATATACAGTACTTTTTGACTTAAATAACAATTTGATATACCCCAACACATCTTTTCTATTATTAAACATTTTTTCTTTGAACAACAAATACATATTTGTTAAACATTAAAAAAAAAAAAATACTGTGCAATGCCTACTTTGGAATGGCTTAACACAGATAAATTTGTGATTTCTTAAGCTGTTAAAGATCAGATATTCTGATGTGACAGATATGAGCCTAGCTGCAGAACCTGAGAAATAAAAACACACACATAATGCTTGTAATATGTTTATTTGATATTTCACAACAATATATACATCTGGTACTTAGAACTGGCCCCCAGATGTACATATTTATGCTCTTTCTTCAATTAAAGAGCAATAACTCTTGACTTATGAAAATTATCCTTTGCTGCCAGTGATAATATACAGTTATCATATTACAGTTTCAGTGAGTTTTATTAAAATCTATCCTTTAGTTTCACAAAAAAAGCTCTGGATTCACTTTTTTTCTTTTTTCATCAGCTCAAGTGCAATAACTCTGGTATGATTAGAGTGAACACAAGCAAAGTTGGCTTGCATTTACAGTTTCATAAAAAATTAAAGACTAGTTACTTTGAAATAACTCTTGTCCTGAGTCAAAAAGTAGTATTTTTACCAGGCCAAGAGCACTAACTCTATTGATATTGAAATGAACTGGACATTTCTGGATATATACTAATAATTGAGCTCCTACATCATAAATAATAGCAGGCGTATACAGATTCAGATGATGTTTGTTCCTAAACACCAACAACATAAAACCAAACCCAGCTATACAGGGAAATGAGGTTTCAACCTACAAATCAAAAATGGTGCATGATATATTTTAACAAAATTCATTGCTATGGGAACATTTCGGAAGGGTTGGGAAAGGTTACAAAACTTACTCTTCAAGCAATCTGGTGGGAGAAAAAAGCAAACTGATGATGATGATGACATTGGTATTATTAACTACAGTTGAACCTGTATTAGTGGCCACCTGTATTAAGCGGTCAATCTGCATTTAGCGGTCAGTTTCAATATTACCAAACTAGCATTTTGTTATATGTTAGCCTTCATTTAGCAACCACCTCTGTTAAGTGGTCATTTTCTCTTGTTCCCATGACTGACTGCTTAAGACAGGTTTGACTGTATAATATTCCATGATTATAATTACATTTCATGGAAATAAGAAAGACCTCAACCAAATATCTGACATATCTTGATGGAAAGAAATTTATAACCATTTATTCATACATGAAGACCCTTTGAAAAAATATACATGTATTGTGCATTCATATTGTGGTGTCAGGGAAATTGTCCGGTACAACAATGGTACATATGTTGATTTGGTTCATTTTATTTCCTAAAATACTGTAGATGCAATTTTGGAATATTAAAAAAAATACCTCAGGAAAAAAAGGGGATTGCATTTATTAGAGTGTGTCACTAATAACAAATATGGTACTTTGTACTTTAAAACAAGTATCAACTCAACAGAATTTTATAGTCCACTGTATTCTAGTACAATGGATTAGTGGAGCCTAATGGTTCTTGGATGGTTTGGAGTATGAACCCAGGCAGAGGGCCCTCAACTATTATTGTCTTATGAACATTTGTAAAACTAACAAGTAGAACTATCAAGAAGAAAAGAACTATCATTGAAAATAAAATAAACGGTTTCATCAAACAAATAATGAATATAAACTATGCATCAATCAAAGAAATTTGAAATATTTTTTTCTTGAACTCACTGATGATTGCTGTCCAGCATTTCTTGTTCCAATGCTATCTCTATATATTCCATGACTAAACTGTAAAATGTTATTGTTAAAGTGTTAATTTTAAAACTTTTCTAAATTGTTAAAGATAACTCATCCTTCACCATTCCTGTGTGGTAACTGTAGGGATGACCAAACTTGCAGCAAGAGTAAGGGAATTACGACAAAAACATACCTATAGATTCAGAATAATCATAATGTATAATATTCATGCAATATAAGGACAACTATCTGTGTGATACATGAATTGTGTTGTGTGATCCATAACAATCTGTAATGCATGAACAACTGTGCGTGATGCATAAATATCTGTAATACATGGACTATGGTGTGTGGTACATATATATCTGTAATGCATGGACTATGGTGTGTGGTGCATATATATCTGTAATGCATGGACTATGGTGTGTGGTGCATATATATCTGTAATGCATGGACTATGGTGTGTGGTGCATATATATCTGTAATGCATGGACTATGGTGTGTGGTGCATAAATATCTGTAATGCATGGACTATGGTGTGTGGTGCATATATATATCTGTAATGCATGGACTATGGTGTGTGGTGCATATATATCTGTAATGCATGGACTATGGTGTGTGGTGCATATATATCTGTAGTGCATGGACTATGGTGTGTGGTGCATATATATCTGTAATGTATGAAAAAGGGGGTGTGATAATAAATATCTGTAATTAATGAACAATAGTCTGTATCATGCATAATTTTTTGAAATGCATGAACTGTGACGTGTGATCATGCACAATTATCAGTAACACCTGAAATGTGGTGTGTAATGCATTATTATCAATATAATGCATGAACTGTATTATTACCTAATAATCTACAGAACTTACAATCATATTTGATACACCAAACTTTAACATTTCTGGAAAATAGTCCACCAAAATACAGCCATGACCTGCTATAAGAAAGAAGATCAGTTAAAAATATGATAATTTAATAATGAATTTTAAAAAGAGTATATTGATTAGAATGGTTTACATACTGTACAACATAGCTGGAGAACATGGCCAGTTGCTCGAACAAGGACTTGGCATTGGCATGAAGTTGGTTCATGGTTGTACTGCCCAGTAGCGCCATCTCACCTGCCTCCTTAGAGTTACCTTCCTTGTTTGGAGCCAGTCGCAGTAGCACCTGTACCATCCAGCGTATCATGTCCGAATGGAGAGTGGACACCTGGTGCAGAAAGAATATATAGTTCAAAATTAAATACATTTACCCACAATCTTACTGGCTTTCAATTCCTTAACCCTTACCTCAAGAATATTTATGCATTAATTTAGGACCTGATGAATATCAATTTACTGGATTTTATATGGTAAACGAAACAGTGGATTTTTCTTTGCGATGCAGACTATGTAGAATCTGAGTTTCAATATTGTATGGGCAAACAGAGAAGACCCTGATCAGACAGAATCTGGAAAGTGTATTTTATGGAGTTGTCTGATGTGGGTCTGCTCTGTTTGCCAATGCATCAAAATGAGTCTATCTGAAGACGAGGTGGATGCTCCCCGAACTGTGCTTAAATTGTCACTTGATGGGTACTTTGTTATACTATATGAGCTTTGGACAAAATTTAAGTATGAACAAGAGGGCGATGATGGCCCTGAATCGCTCACCTGAGTACCATTGCTTTAACTGATGTCAAGGTTTTTAAACAGACAAGGATTCTGATATAACTTAATCTAAAACATTTTACCCCTGACAATACTACACACCAAATATCTAAGCAATGGGCCATATGGTTTCAGAGAAGACTTGGGCGCAGGGTCATTTATCACTGTAGGGCCAAGACTTTGAAAATCTTTGTATGTAATGAACCATTAGATGCTACTACATACCAAAAATCTTAGCTCTAGGCCTTATTGATTCATAGAAGAGATGTTGTTTAGGAATTTCCTATATAACTCTATGTAAAACAAGTGACCCCTGGTGCGGGGTCATTTATCACCATAGGGCTATGATTTGTACAATCTTGGTAGTGGCCCATAAGATGATGCTACATACCAAATATCTAAGCTCTAGGCCTTATGGATTCATAGAAGAGATTTTTTAGATTTTCCTATATAACTCTATGTAAAACAAGTGACCCCTGGTGCGGGGTCATTTATCACCATAGGGCTATGATTTGTACAATCTTGGTAGTGGCCCATAAGATGATGCTTCATACCAAATATCTAAGCTCTAGGCCTTATGCATTCATGGAAGAAGATTTTTTAAGATTTTCCTATATAACTCTATGTAAAACAAGTGACCCCTGGTGCGGGGTCATTTATCACCATAGGGCTATGATTTGTACAATCTTGGTAGTGGCCCATAAGATGATGCTACATACCAAATATCTAAGCTCTAGGCCTTATGGATTCATAGAAGAAGATTTTTTAAGATTTTCCTATATAACTCTATGTAAAACAAGTGACTCCTGGTGCGGGGTCATTTATCACCATAGGGCTTTGATTTGTACAATCTTGGTAGTGGCCCATAAGATGATGCTTCATACCAAATATCTAAGCTCTAGGCCTTATGGATTCATAGAAGAAGATTTTTTAAGATTTTCCTATATAACTCTATGTAAAACAAGTGACTCCTGGTGCGGGGTCATTTATCACCATAGGGCTATGATTTGTACAATCTTGGTAGTGGCCCATAAGATGATGCTACATACCAAATATCTAAGCTCTAGGCCTTATGGATTCATAGAAGAAGATTTTTTTAAGATTTTCCTATATAACTCTATGTAAAACAAGTGACCCCTGGTGCGGGGTCGTTTATCACCATAGGGCTATGATTTGTACAATCTTGGTAGTGGCCCATAAGATGATGCTTCATACCAAATATCTAAGCTCTAGGCCTTATGCATTCATGGAAGAAGATTTTTTAAGATTTTCCTATATAACTCTATGTAAAACAAGTGACCCCTGGTGCGGGGTCATTTATCACCATAGGGCTATGATTTGTACAATCTTGGTAGTGGCTCATAAGATGATGCTACATACCAAATATCTAAGCTCTAGGCCTTATGGATTCATAAGAAGATTTTTTAAGATTTTTCTATATAACTCTATGTAAAACAAGTGACCCCTGGTGTGGGGTCATTTATCACCATAGGGCTATGATTTGTACAATCTTGGTAGTGGCCCATAAGATGATGCTACATACCAAATATCTAAGCTCTAGGCCTTGCAGTTTTGCAGAAGAAGATTTTCAAAGTTTGCATTTTTAAAATCTATTTTTAGCTCCTGTGACCTAATTATGCAATGGACCAGAACCATTTATACAACTTTAGTAGAGCTTCATCCAAGGAACATTCCTGCAAAATATTTTTCAAATTGGCCAAGCCGTTTAGGAGGAGATGTTGTTTGAAGCAATTGTTGACGCCGGACGCACGCACGCACGGACGACGGACGACGGACAAAAGGCGATCAGAAAAGCTCACCTTGAGCACGTTGTGCTCATGTGAGCTAAAAATAACAAAGAACAATAACTCCTAAATTATGCAAAACAGGGTTTTTGTACACTGCACTTCTCCTCAATGAGATCTATCTACCTATGAAGTTTCATGTTAATACATTATAGTTTTTGTGTTGTGCTCCAGACAAAATTATGACGGAGAGACAAACGAACGGGATGGAAAAAGTGGCATCTATATGCCCTTCCTTCTGGGAGCTTAAAAAAAAGGGAACTACCCAAAAAGCATTCTTGTTAAGTTTTATCAAAATGAGCCATGCTGTTGTTTGGTGGTGTGAAAACAAACTGCAATACAATTTAACCCTTTCCCTCATAGAGGATACCATGAAAAGACCTATGCGAACAGCATAAAATCAGATCAGCCTGCGAGTAACTCACAGGCTGATCAGGTTTTATGCTTTTCGCTGCTCCTCAGTGGTCTGGAAATGAGGATTTTGTAATTAAATTTGGTAAGGTTTAACTGTGGTTTTCTGCAGGTCAGGCTTTATGTGGTACCTATTGAGTGCGTCAAAATGAGTCTATATGAGGGAGAGGGTTAAACCAGTCTATATGAGGGAGAGGGTTAAACCAGTCTATATGAGGGAAAGGGTTAATTATTTTTGGTTGCCTGCAAAGACATTCTTACCTGTTCCACAAGTTTTCCATCTTCACTGTCCACTGCATTGGTTGCTGTGGTCACCCATTTCTGGACCTTCCTCACAGTGTCACTGACTTCAACCCTGTACATAGGATCTAGTATTAGTAATAGTGAAACTGTGACATATTGACTTCTTCATTGTAACATATGTCATACATATCCTAAAGACCAATTGCATTCAAATTAAATGCTCATAAATTAAAACTATTATCATAATCTGTCATTTATTTTGTTGTTAATTAAGATTCATTTTTTTTAAGTTGCATTTGGAATGCCAATTTACTAAACACACAATATTCATTTTCACAACATTGACATCTTAATATTTTCATTTTTTCAGTCAAAATGCAATACCAGTATTTGGACTGATTAATAATCATAAATGATAATTATAATATGAAAAAGACCACAAGGTATCGGTCAAAATTAACTCTACACCATCTGATTATAATACCAATAAATAAAATACAAAATTCCTCAAAAAAATAACCAGTATAATATCTAGCCATATAACACAATTATATACCACACACTGATCAACGATCTACGCCAAATTCTACATCTTATTATGTGTCACACAATTAGGAGTGGTAGGTATAGCTAGGTTTCTTGATAGCCACACTCCATGTTCTCCATCTATTCAAACACTACTGGCCAAACATTATTATGCAAAGGTCACACCTCTAATGGGAATAATAAAAACATGACAATAAAAAACCAGGTTGGACACCAAACTGATTTTGATTCCTTTCCACATGCATTATCAGACCCAATGAATTGAACTCATAGTTACTAAGATTGCATGAATTTCATCATCCATAAGCTTACCCTTTTTAATCAATTAAAGAGTAAATTACAGAGTTAATCGAGTACTGACTATACTGCACAATGAACTGTAGTTCTTGCATCCATCCACTTAATAGGGAATTAAGAGATCTTGGTAAAATGCATTAATTGCTCATACAGGGTTTGACCATGGAAAATTGTCTTATTCAAAAAAGTATATTTAGAAGTTATTTCAATAAACAAATCCAATGACGGGGATAATAAAAGTTTGAAAAAAAAACAACAAACAAACAAAAAAAAACAAAAAAAACACAAATCTATAAACATGGTTGTCTTATTATATTTTCACCACCATTTTTTACAGTCAGATAATTCATGCTAACTTAACTATTACCGTATCATATCTCAGCAGTATTACTCAGAAGTTTCAATACTGTATCATATCTCAGCAGTATTACTCAGAAGTTTCAATACTTAAACCTTTAGCTCATGAAATATTCATGACTTGATGAAAATTATATTACTGAACCTTATATGGTGTATCAAACAATGGATTTTTCTTTGCTGTGAAAACTGTGTAGAATCTAAGCTACAATATTGTATGAGCAAACAAAACAGACCATGCCTGTTCTGGGCCAGTTCAGTTTGCCGAGTCATCTAAACACATCTACGCGAGGTAAAGAATGTAAAAGTAATCTGGATTTTGGGATTGGAAACATAGATGATTAGGATATTGGCATCCACTGTAAGATTTGCGGCATTAAACACCATACTTACAGCAACATATAACAATGTTTTACATATTAACCTTAAAATAAACTGAATTATCAATATAAATAAATGCAATAAAAATGTACAAGAAACAACATATACATTTATTATTAAGCTGCCATACCTTATCCTCAAAAATCAGTCTATTTGTTAACAAATACAATGTAATAAGTTTTTTCAAATAGAGTCCACTGGAAATCAACATAATAAAACCAGGAAACTTCATGCCAAAAAGCCTGTACTGTATAATCATTAAAATTTTTGAAGGACTAGTTTTTGTCGATTTTATGGATGACATTTATAATCTATGAATATTATAATCACCAAGGATACTGTACATCTAGAAGTTCTCACTTTTACTTGGATTAACAGAACTGTGTTTATTGTAGGAGATTCCATGAAATTAAATATCAATGAAAAATAATTATTTCACAGAATTTCCTTTTTTTGTCAACTATGGGTAAGCATACCTTAAATCTGCACTACTTCACCAAAACAAAAACTTTAAATTTAGGATTAAGGTATCACAGCTTAACACAATCATAAAATTCAAGGACTGACCATGAAATTATTCTAAGTGTATACAGAAATAGGTGATGGAACAACTTTATGGTCAGCCTTTGAAATGTAATGACCTGGCAGCTTTACATATTTAACTAGTTACATTATTTTCATTTACTTCCCTTTTTTGGGTATATAACTATTTCTTCATTTTCAACTTCTCATCCTGACATTACTGTTTCTAGCTATTTTACAGGATATTTCTTTTATTTAGAACTTAAGACTCAATAACTTATTAATTCATAATTTTTTTTTAATCACCTGGGACCTCTTTTTAGTTTTCCTTCAGTAAGCAAAAATGAAAAGCAGCATGAAATGAATAGATTGTCAGATGGTTTTAGAGTTTGGATTCATATTTCTATTTCTCTGTAGCTTCTACTGTTCCCTGACTTCATCAATACCTTTCAAATAAGGAGGATCCCTAGTAAGACTGAGGGTGATTCAGTTTCATCTTGCGGACATTGTGTACGGCCTAAAGCCGCCAGGTCATTACACGCTATACAAGAGACAACAGTAAAGGATTGGATACTGTACCCCAGGTCCCAGCCACGCCTGCCAGACCTGCACAGTGGGGGTGGTGGTGATATAAATAAACACGTTAGTACATGGACCACAACGCTGACAGCTCACCATGTCTCCATCAACATGCATTGTCCCATCTTTACAATTCTTTGTATTTGTACAAACTTATTTGTTAAGTAAAAAAAACTTTTGCCTTTTGGTCCAATATTCAACAACTTATTTTATTTGAAAACTGACCCAAACTGTCTTATTCTCATTTTATTCAAACATTTTAATTTCTACCATTTGATTTGTATACATATAAACTTCATAAAGTAGAAGCATCATTTTGTCAATGTATATTTTTGAAATGAAATACTTTTGCTCAATCATTTTGATTTACCCAAACATTTTCAGTCATTTAAAGAAAACAATGTATATAAATAATATAACTGAGCAAAATTTTAATTTCAGTTTGCATGTTCATAATTTTGATACTTTGATCAACCTCAGATGAAATGCATGCACATGCATTGGCACAGCAGATCACAATGTCTTTTCAGGACAATATGGTATGTGCTAGACTTTTTTTTACTGTTTTCTAGAATGCTGTAATGACCAAACTTATTTTTTGGCAAAGTTTTGAAACAAGGTCTTTGCTTATCCAATTTTCCTTGTTTCATCAGAATTTGATAAACATAGATATTGCAAGGGAAAATGCATTTTGGTAGAGATCATGTTTCAATAAGCAAAACACAAACAAAAAGGTATAAATACCCCGTATTAGGAACAATAAAGGTGATGGTTATTTCTTTGTTAATATAGTGCTCGTGAAATTATTTTAAGTACAATAAAGAAAGTATAAAAAATATAAATAAAACAATTAGAATGCAAAAAATAAGGAATCATAAATTTATGCATTGACATAAATCAACAATTAAATAAATAAAATAAATAAAATAATAATGATATAAAATAAATAAAAATTATATGAGTGTATACACAATAAAAAAATATATGAGTGTATATAAAATAAAAATTTATGAGTATATTTAAATAAAAATATATATGAGTTTATATAAATAAAAATATATATGAGTTTATATAAATAAAATTATATAGAGTATATAAAAATATATATGAGCATATAAACAAAAATAATATGAGTATATAAATAGGAATTATATGTGTGTATATAAAAACATTAAATGCTTTATGTATCATTAACGAAGGTGTACTTATGTATTATTTTATAAAATTAAGACAAAGACATTTTTATGAAATTAAAGAAACACATATTCATTAAGTTGGGAAATATTCCATTTCATATTTATAATGTTTGATTTTTCATCATTCCTTCATTTTTTTCTGATCTGAAGTTGACAATTAACTTCCCTTAATTGACATTAGATATCAATATAAATTTTGCATTAGTTAAGGTTTTTCAAAATAAAAGAACAAGTATTTCATGCAGTTTCATTAAGATAGTTCACAAGTGTTTAACAGAAATATAACTCAAAGTTACAAGTCGTGAAGATCTACCTTAAGCTGGTAAATTCTAAAATGAGCAAGACTGTTACTGATTATAAATTTGAAGGTTGCTACATTAGCATGCATACTACCATTAACCATAATAAATACACTACAGTATAGTGTTGAAAGAGTCATGCAGTCTGTTTAAAAGACACATGGGCCACAGTGGCCCTAGATTGCTCACCTGAGTATCATTAGCTTATAATTATTTAAGTATACAGCTCACATGGAATTTTACCTGCCAGATTCATAACTTGACCAGCTGAATTTGTATATCCAAGACCAGTCCCATCTTCTGGAAGCCTCATTTCAAAATTGATTATTGATATTTTCTGTATAAATAAGTTCCATTTTCTATCTTCTAAATGGTTACCTTTGTTTTTGTGGACTGTATGAAAGATTGGTTTCCAAATATGTTATCCACTATAAATAAAGACTTTACTTACTTGCTTTTCACAATTACGGTAGAGGGCCAATGGTGATCATTAATAAAAAGTAAAACAAAATTTAATTCTAAACATCAATTTCAGATATTTTTTTTCTATGTACATTAAATAGCCAACCTTTCCCAATCACTAAGAAGCCTCATTTTTCAATGGATCAATTTAATTTAGCAATTTTAGTTGAAGATCAGTGGGTGGTCCTATAAACCAAAAGAAATAAAATTTTGCACACACTGGCTTTTAAGAATTTTCTTAGATTAAATTTTGAAAAGAAATATTTCGGTTTCTATGGCAACCAGAGTTCTGCCTGGATCAATTCTATTTTGGCAACTGTAATGTGAAGGATCACCCAAGAATCAAGTCTCATCAAGTTCTGCGCAGTGTTTTCACACGAGATGTAATTTAAAGCAAACACTTAATGATGCACACCAACGACAGACATGGTGACCACAATAGCTCACTTTGTTCTCAGGTGAACTGAAAATAACAGTCAGATATTATGGCGTTCACTTTAACTTTATCTATTTTGTAATGAAATATTAAAGAATTATTTTAGTTTTTAGCTAGTGTTAAAAAGAAATTGTCAAAGTGACAATTTATACAAAATTATCATGATATCTATTGAAAATGAAAGAATTTAAGTATAATTTTGGGCATAATCCAAGACGGAATTATTTTCAATTAATTATTTTTGAGCTTTTAATAAATATGTTTTAAATGGTTCATTAGAATCAATACATTACAAGTATATGTCCAAAAGTATTAAAAATGTGCAAGTTAAATCATGCTTTCAGTTCTTCAACAGCAACTCAAAAAAAAAAAAAATGCTTTTATACTCAATATTAGGAAATCAGTTTCAAATTTATTGGATTAAAAAAAGTTCTTTCTTTACTGAACATTCACCAAAACCAGTATTGTGAATTTAATTTACAGAGTTTGAATCTTCATATTTGTGCATTAAGTAAAATAATTAGCAGCACGCAAGACCATATAAGATTACAAATTCAAGCAGGGCTGATAAGCATTTTACCAGTCTAAGGCCTGAAGGTTTAAACTAATTTTCATCACTGTTGCTTAACTCTGGTAAAATGTCTGCTTACAGATAACAAGAAGGTGACATCATCACAGAACAAAATGTCTCCCCACATAAGAAGAAGCTGACATTATACACAACTGTTCTTTATATTTATTTCTTCAGTTAAGTTTCATCAAAATCCTGCAAGAATCTCGATATGTATAATATTCGCACAATCATTAATCTGCACTACCATAAACTATCACAGTGTTATAAGAAGAAGTCTTTGTACTAAAACGTTTCATGTAGTTTCTTACAGCATATTGTTTTTTTCATGGGAACAACCCATCCAGCTAAGTGGATGATTCTATCAGAGTGCCTCTTTTTCACACCTTAAATTAGCTGGATGTTAGTATATGACTGAAATACTGTTGTAATGGACCAACAATATGTAACTCCAAAAACTGCCGATCTTCAGTTACAATGGCAATAAAACAGACTTAATTTTTGCGGCAACTGTTTGGAATTGAAAACTGTTTTGCTGTTTTTATAAACCTAGACTATTAAAACTAGATTAGTCCTCAATAAAAATAAACAAGAGGGCCATAGAGGCCCCTTAATCGCTCACCTGAGTATAGGGTTAACCAGGGAACATCTGTACTAAAACATTTTCAAATCTGGCCAGTCATTTAGAAGGAGATGATTTTTAAAGTTTTCATAATTTCTTTCTTTTCGTTGCTATGGCAACGAGAGTTTTATATGAATCAAGTTTATTTTAGCAACTTTTGAGCTACGGTGACCCAAGGATCACCCCTGCAAAGTTTCATCAAATTCAATCTAGTAGTTTCAGAGGAGATGTTGTTTAAAGGTTTCAATGTATATGTATAAGGCAAATTAGCCCCGCCCCTGGTGGCCATGTTTTTTGATGAATCAGAATAACTTTAGCAATCTTGGTAGATGATTACCCAAGGAACATCTGTACCCAAACATTGTGAAATCTGGCCAGTAGTTTTAAATAAGATGATTTTTTATGTTTTCATAATTCATTTCCTTCCGTTGCCATGGCAACCAAATTTCTATATGGATCAAATTTATTTTAGCAACTTTTGTGAAGGTTCACCCAAGGATAATCCCTGCCAAGTTTAATAAAATTCTGCCCAGCGGTTTCAAAGAAGATGTCGTTTAAAGGTTTCACTATATACATATAAGGCAAATTAGCCCCGCCCCTGGCGGCCATGTTTTTTTATAGATCGGAATAATTTTAGCAATCTTAGCAGATGGAAACCCAAGAAACATCTGTACTAAAACATTGTGAAATCTGGCCAGTCATTTTGAAGGAGATGATTTTTAAAGTTATAATAATTTCTTTCTTTTCGTTGCCATGGCAACCAGAATTTTATATGGATCAAGTTTATTTTAGCAACTTTTGTGAAGGTTTACCCAAGGATCATCCCTGCAAAGTTTAATCAAATTCTGTTCAGCAGTTTCAGAGAGATGTCGTTTAAAGCAAATTGTTGACGACACATGACACACAACAACGGACGCAAGGTGATCCTAATAGCTCACCATGAGCACATTGTGCTCAGGTGAGCTAAAAATATTCTAGAATAAAAAAAAACTTAAGGATCTTTCAGAGTTTTCATTATAACATAGCCCTATTAGCCTTATATTATAGAAGAAAAGAAAATCAGTGGGTGAACATTTTTTGATAAGCAGAGTAAATTCATAGTTGAAAAAAAACTTGCAATGTATTTAAAAAATTATTCCAGAATTACAAAATTCTTGAAATCTAAATATTTTCCTATTTATATATAAGCTCTAAATATTACATACATGATCTAGTACTATTAAAAGAAGATATGAAATATCCAAATCATGCAGACGTCAAACTTCATGCAATACCTAGCCAAACTTCTATTAACTTCACATGCAATGCACAGAACTAGACAATATGTATAACATATTACCACACACCAGCTGCTCTTGGTATTTGTCCACAGTCACATTCAAATATCAGCTTATTATTTGTTTGTCTCTCTGTCTGTCTATCCACAAAACCCAAATAATAAAACCAATTGTTTAAAAAAAAAAAAAAAAAAAAAAATTTAAATTATTCTCTATTTAATGAGGTATGCATTTTTGTCTTAGCAGTTTTATGGAACTGATTACATTTGTGTTGAAATTATATACATGTACCTATTCCTTATGTTCTGCTGCTATTATATTTCTTTAACTTAATTATGATAAGCTTTTATACTGTTGAATACCCTATTTTTAGTTTAAAGAAGTAGAACTATTACTATGACTTTAATTTTTTAAATTAAAATCTAATAATCTGATATTATTGTTGTAATTATTATTATTATGGTATTACTATCATTATTTTTTTTTATGAAATTTATTCTCTACAGAATTTCTCTTTTGAGGAAGAAATGCTGCAAGTTTCAATGACAAAATGGGGGAAGATATGCAACAGGCCGGTAAACAACGCCACATGTCATTCCTGTATGACCAACATTATAATAACTCCAACATTGAAATGGAATATAATAAAATAATGCTAGTTAAAGATATGTGTGACTTGTAAAATGGCTGCAACACGAAATGAAGATATTACAAATGATATATGTGCAAAGAGTAAGCTCCCCTTTCTGGCGGGTCCAGGAAACAATCTGGGGTTGTGCTAGGAGATGTCTGGTGAGTAGAACTGTGCATTATGGGTAAGTGTTAATAATAGCAAACAATTAAAATGTTAATAAAATCATCAGTGAAAAATGTGTCTCATTAAAAATTAAAATTGCAAAATATAAAATATTAATATAAAATTAACAAATAAATTTTAAGAAAAAAGGTGAGAACAACTTTAAAGCTGAAATTGTGTGTTAGATGAAAAAAAGGAATATATTAAAAAGATAGTTGTGATTGATTAAAGTAAAACAACAACAAAAAAAAAAGTTAATTTTGATACATATTTTGTGAGACCAAAAAATTAACCCAGAATCGTGCTATTCCTTTACCCCATGAGGAAATAAGAAAATGTATCAGACAAGGTTTTTCTGCATTGTCAATATGTTTCAAACCTAGTAAAACTCCCCATTATATAAATCATCTTTGTTGCCCTTGCTCCATCTCACAAAGACCACAGGCTCTTGAATTTAGGATGCATTTTGAAATTGCCTTTCAAGTAGTTCTGATGATAAACATATTAAACCTTGATTAGCCTACAGTAACTCAAATATTACCTGATTTGTAAATTCATGATGAGATTAGACAATTTTCAAATTTCATATGCTGGTCATGTTTTATACCATTAACTATTCATCAATACGCTGGCGATCAGAAGGCAACAGTAGATGTGTTCAGAATGAGCACTGCTCTAGGATGTCAGTTCATTATACTTGTGTTGATAATGTGCTAAAGCCATGGAGTAAAGGAAATGCATTTCTGGTTTCTATCCACAAACACCAAAATGAATAAGTGATAAAAATAAAAAGCAATCGTCTGGTTCCTTTCCCGTAAAAGTCTGTCAGTGGACAAGTCTACCTGGTGTGTGGTCGGTTCTCGGCTCGGTCATCCTCTCGCTGGGTTGCCCCTACGTACTCTACAGCTTCCTCGATGGACGTAAGCCACTCCTCCATAGTCAGCAGTAGACCTGCCCACTCGTTGTCATGTATCGGCATGGTGCCAGTTAAACTTGAAGCAATCTTCATATCCCATGTCTCCATTCCATTAAAAACGTGAATGACATTGGAAGCAACACCTGTAATGGGACAGTACAAGTCATATATAATACATTTGAAAACCTAATTTCAACCTTAATTTGTATCTTATAACAGATGTTATTTTCAAATTAATTTCAAACATCAATACCCTTATCTACATTACTAGTATTCTGTGGACTGTGACCGCAGAATTTTCTTTAAACTAGTTTCAGCTATTTCTATCTGTCCTAAAATCAGAGGGGAATATTTTCTCTTGACAAAATTTATATCCGAAGACATTATTGAAAAAAAAAAAAAAAATGAAAAAAAAAATTATCAAATACTTTATTTTTTTTTTTTTTCAGGTCCCTATAAATCAGGGTTACCCCATTTATTTTCCTCGTCAATAGGTGTGTGTGGGTCGAGGCCATCCCACTCCACACCGTACATTATTAGACATAAGATACAATTTATGCAATATATTATCATTAATAATTTATAGGGTCTGAAAAAACCCCAAAAAAACATTGAAATACAAACAGAAAAAAGAGGGGAGGGGGAATATATTTCTATGGATGAGTTGTTGTGATTAAGATTTCATTTTCAATTATCAAATACTTTTTCAATGAAATAGTTTTTAAAATGCATTTTCTAAATGAGAAAATAAAATTAAACCATAGTTTGTTTTTCTAACTAAATAACAGTATAGTAATAGTACCATTACAGAATCACACAGGAACCAGAATGAAAGAATTTTATTCCTTTTATTAAAAAATTCTTAACACCACCTGAACTCAAACATGTGGGTTATAATTATTATTAACCCTTTCCCTCATAGAAGACACCATGAAAAGACCTATGCGAACAGCATAAAACCAGATCAGCCTGCGAGTAACTCGCAGGCTGATCAGATTTTGTGCTGTTCGCTGCTCCTCAGTGGTCTGGAAATGAGGATTTTATAAATAAATTTGGTAAGGTTTAACTGTGGTTTTCTGCAGATCAGGCTTTATGTGATACCTATTGAGGGCGTCAAAATGAGTATATATGAGGGAAAGGGTTAATTATTTTTTGATAAAAGGGAAAAGTAGATGACTGAACAATTCATACAAAGAGTTCGTTACAAATTTTGGCAAGGGATACTGAAAATGCCAATTCTTACATTTAGATACATTGATGCAATAATCTAACTTTCTGATAAGAATTTTGCCAGCCTCTAGTTGACATGCATGCTGATAAGGACTTACACTGGTTGCATGGTAATTTTCCTGAATGCTTTTATGTCATACAAGTTTGACCGTGGTGAAGTAAGTTTTTTCCTGAGACAAACCTGCTGATACTGGGAAAACATCTTTGAGCAGTTTAAAGATTTGCTTTTAAAATGTGAAGGAAAATGTTCAAAGAATATCAGCTGCTACTACATCTCTAGTACTTATATGTCACTTATTGCTTGATCAATTTAGCAAAAGTTACTGTATTTTCTGTTTATATGAATATATATAATTTGATAAAGCAATTAAATAAGCTGTCATTCTACCATAGGCAAATTATCACTCAGTGTTTTCCATAAGAACCATCAGTCGGCAGAAATCCTACAAAATAAATTGCAGTCATAACAGTACTTTCAAAATTTGTCTAGATTTTGGTCCCTGTAAATTCACTGAATAAAATCTGAGTAGTGACCTTCTAGTCTGAATAGTCTGAAAATGCAAATTCAAAAGGCCATGATTCTATCCATATCAGCTTCACAAATTCTGTTAACTTTAATTCTTATGAAAAACACTGTACTATCCATAAAATTCTGCACTGCAGCAATCTTTAAAATTAATGACAAAAAATTAATATCTTATTTTGAATATTCAGACAAATGAGTATTTTAAAATTTTAATGACAAAGACATATAAAAATTTAATTTAAATCAGCAGAATTAAATGTAAAATGAGGAAATGGAATCAATGAATACTTTATACACATATGTCTGTGTTCACAATTTTCTTTTTAGACTGAACAACTGACTGACTTATTCAATTTGTTAATTTTAACCAACAAAATATTTAAATAAAGTCTTTAAAGAGGTTTTCTGAAATAATGAAGATGAAATCAAATAGTGCAAACAAAAAAAGTGTTAAAGTGTACTTAAATGTGTGATACTGTTAAATATTTGCTTTCTATATTATTCTCAGTTGACTTTTTAGAAAGTTACCAATTCTAGTGAGGTAAAGAATGAAGGGCAGCTCTGACAGATCTGAAAGTTTAAATGAAACATCCAGCATTCTGGTGTTTATAATATGTACATGATAATATCTAATTGTATGAAAGAGACAAATGGAGAGAAAGAGAGAGAGAGAGAGAGATGGAAAGAAAGAGAGACAAAATGGAAATGAGTGAGTATTAGGAGAAGAGAGAGAGAGAGAGGGGGGGGGAGAGAGACAAAATGGAAATGACTGAGACAGAGATACTGAGAGAATTTTTTTTTAAAAAAAAATGAGGCACATTTTGTGAGTATGTGTGTGGTAGAAATCTGTCTATGACTCTGTAAAATTAAGATAATTAAAACAAGTAACTGGTGTTGTATGCAACACATAAAGTCCCCTACCGGCTCCACCTTGACTCAATATGGTAATCAATCCCATTTTTTGCCATATTTTCACTATTTCCGTTACCATAGCAACCACATTTTAAAACAAAAATAAAATGATGTGCAATCTACACATTGCCATCTAGTCATATACCAAGTTTCATCAAGTTTGCTTGCTTAGTTATCGCGGGATCCCATTTTTTACCATATTTTCACTATTTCCGTTACCATAGCAACCACAATTTTAGTCAAAGAACAAAAATAAAATGACGTGCATAATCTACACATTGCCATCTAGTCATATAGCAAGTTTCATCAAGTTAGCTTGCTTAGTTATCGTGGGATCCCATTTTTGCCATATTTTCACTATTTCCGTTACCATAGCAACCACAATTTTAGTTGAAGAACAAAAATAAAATGACGTGCATAATCTACACATTGTGAACACCGGTAGGGGACTAACAAGTTGAAATAACGATGTTGGTAGAACCAGTGGATGCCCCTGAAGTGAGACACATAAGGACGACAAGAACAAAGACACAAAATATTGCTACACTGAAAAGAAAATTGTCAAAAATCAATAAAAAGTATGGTGAAAGACAAATGATGAAGTGGCAACTACATATTCTTATAATCTTCCATGTTATTCCATAAGGATATTTATATACATTTTCTTTCAATTAATCTCTTTTAAATAACATCTCAGCCTCATCTATCTGTACACTAACATAAAATCTCTATTATATTATGATCTTTTGGTAATTCAAACTTTATTTAAAGAAAAGGGAATTATGAATTCATTTTTGAATAGGTTCTTAATAGAATTAAAGTAATTATTAATTAATCTAAAGACTTTACTCATAGAGATATTTTTTAAAATTTTATTTTTTTTTTTTTTTAAAAAAAACGGTTTGGTTTCCAAAGAGAAAAAAAAATAACATCTCAGACAAAAGCCTATATCAAAATATTGACAATTATTGACAACACTACATATTTGTGATTTCCTTCAACCATGTTTTTATTAGAGATTAATGAAGATTACCATGAATATCAATGAATTTCAAAAAATGGTGGCAAGGAAATCATCTAGGCATGAACCTTGATGTACAATGGAAAAAGGGACGTAACTCTGGCAAAAATTATAATTTATGTTGTGCAGATATTGTTAAGCTACAAAAACATACAAGAAATGGAATAAAACTAACAGAATTAACACAAAAATAACACAGAGAATTAAAAAAGTAACCTCCATTTTACTGTAACTTCAAAAGTTTTGAGAAAATGTCCCAATAATGCTTGTCACTCACCATTCTCGCCAGTAATTCTTGTATTGAACTGATGCAACAGATGTTCTACTTCCTGTGAAAGAAAAGAAAGAAAGAAATTATTTTAGAATAATATATAATGAAAGGTAAATTTCAGGATAGAGGAATTTGAAATTTTCTTAACAAGAAAAAAAAAATCACAATAATAATGAAACCATAACTCTAAATTTATTTGACAAAGTACTCTCTTGCTAGGTATTCCATATATAAGGGTAGTAATATTGGCTGGTATGTGGTTTAGATGTGACTGGGTGTGGTATCATGCCATGTGATATTATGCCATTTATCTATGTGATACTGAGACTGGGTATGTAACATGCCTTATGTCAATGCCTAGATATTTCAGTTTGCCAAAATCTTAAATCGTACAAGACATTCATTAGAATGATAACACAAAACAAAAAACTATTACTAATGGTGATTAAATACTGCTAACAAAGTGGGTCGAGACAAAGTACACCTACATCATTTAGTGCCATCATGGCCACCTGGTCTGGGTGTGTCTTCCCCTCGTTACCACGGTGACGGCTGAAGACCTTGAGGGCATTGTCAGTCCACCCTTCCATCTGCTGCTTGATGATATGAAGCTGTTCTTGGCCATTCAGCAGACGGTCACCTCCAAAATTGTCCGTGTCCTTACTGAGCATCTGTATACAATGTAGCATGAAAGATTTGCTTTGTTTCTTTTATGTTTTTAAGGTAACAAGCTTGCACAGTCTATACTAATTTCCTCCTGTAAGCTCCCTGATTGGGCAAGTACCTTACACCTGAGGTGGTCTTGCAATATCTCCTGCTCATGGCAGGAACAAACTCCAAACTGTCACTGTAGGCAATGAATATGACAAATGGACATCAACACCCTTGAGACAGAGGATAGATAAAAAGAGATAAAGAGAGAAAGAACTGAGACAGAGAGAGTGACAAGAGGGCGAAAGAAAGACAGAGTGAGAGAAAGAGACAGACAAATAGAAAGTGAAAAATAAGAGAGAAAGTGAGTAACATGAGGCAGAAAGAGAGTAAGAGAGAGTGACAAGATTAAAAAGAGAGAATAATAAGAGAATAACAACAGAGAGAGAGAGAGGAATAAAAAAAAAATGATTAACAAGAGAGGTGGGGGGGGAGAGAAGAGCTACCTCCTCCCATTTCTTGATCTCCTCCAATAGTTGTTTCTGTTCCTTGTCATCAGGTGCCCTCACAAACTGCCCCTCCTTGGTGCTGTAACCATGACAACATTCTGCATTACACACAGAGAATTAATTAGATTTTTACTGTGAAAAAAGGTTCCATTCAAATTTAAAGTTGCATTTTTTGTGTACTTTTGTGTTACTATTCTAGATATACAAGAATTATGGTATTTTTCCACAGTTGCTAAAAATCAATGTGTGTACATCCAAACTGATAATGTAAATACAGTAAACACCAGTGAGCAACAACTCATTGCGACCTAATAAACAAGTTTCCCAATATTTGTTATAATTGTTTGTAAAACATATTCTGTATATGGACAGTGTTTACATCCAAATATTGAGGAAATGAAAATGAAATATATTTAACATAATATAAGCGTGTGTTTGCTAAAATAAGGATTTGATAAATCCAGGTCAATGTTGACAATGTTTTTACAATGAAAAAAGAAAGGGAAACATGAATGAAAATTCACTACAAAATTTAAAGAAAAAAAAAGATTCCATCAAATCACAATGAATGTTTTTCATCGTTTTAAATAACTTTTAGAAAGTTAAAATCAAGTAATAAAAATGAGACATAATTTTTTATGTGAATTGCCTGAAACAAAAACTTGAGAACAATTTAACAATCAAATATCTTTGATTTTTATTTTTATTTTTTTTTTAAAAAAAAAAAAAAAAAAAAAATCTATTAAAAAAGACATAGACATGAATAGTAATGCCGAAGTAGAAGGATAGAAATTAAAAAAAATTTTAACCAATAAACAGTGGGCTTTTAAGACAGGAGCCTGTGAGAAGGAGTGAAAAAAATGGCTACAGGAGTTGTTGTGAATTACATCTGAGATCTGGGTTAATTTAAGCTAACACAATCATATTAATTTTATTTTGTTACTGCTATTCATTTATACATAAGCATGCAATTTTTGTCTTTTCAGTTACTTTGATTAGTTTCCAGAACTGGTTAATTGTCATATATAAAAAAAAAAAATTAAAAAAAAAAAATTAGATTTGAACTGAAAAAAAATCAGATTTAAACTGAAAAAAATAAAAAAATATAATAAACTTGCAAAATTGTTGTTTTGTTGTTTTGTATTTTTATCAGTACAATTGAAAATCATCATGCCACCACAATTTCTGAGGATAGGTTGCCTGTGCAATATTTCAATATTCAATATATTGAGAATAAGTACAGCTTGAGAGCAGGTGACATGAGTATAGTGATTGGTATATGTTATAATAATTAAAAAAAGAAATTTCGATTAATGACTATAGTGTTAAATCTCAGATAAAGGAGAAGAAAGTAAAATGGTACCAGCATCCCAAAAGACTATATATACAAATGGTATGATATCAAAAAGAATACCAAAATCAATGAAAAGTTCTGTGTAAGGCAATTAATGATGTGAAATTGATGAAACATAATTAAGTCATCATGATAGATTCACATTTATGATCTCTCTTTTTTTTTTTAAATGAATTGTTTCTTAAAGCAAAGGACAAATCAAGGTCAAGGAAACACAAGAATGGTGAAATATGTTTCTACCTAATGCAAGAATGTAAGTATAACTTAACTCTAAACATTGTTGGTGGAACTGACACGTTACCACCTTTTCTCAGACGATAAGGAGTAGTCAACACTATATAACCTAATTAACATGCTAATCTTGCTTTAAATAGGTCACAAATTTAACTATATGAGATAACTTTTAAGTGGTGAAGAATAAAAAAAATGTGGTTATTTATAGAGGAACAATGTTGATACTGTCTGCACTTGCTGGACCCACAGCCAATATGAGAGAGAGAGAGAGAGAGAGAGAGAGAGAGAGAGAGAGATGAACTAGAAATAACTGCATGCTGTCAGCATGCTGAAGTTAAACATGCATAAAAAGATGTCAGAGTCATCAGGTTTAACAGGCTTAATTTATAAAATCTGTCTCAAGTGTACTACATAGGACTTGCAGTCAAATGGTCTTAAAATTATTGTACAGTGGTCTGATTATCAGTTAATTACATTGTATATAAGGGAGTAGTCTGAATAGTTTCTAATAAGTTTTTAGAATTTATGATTTCAAATATTTCAATTTCTGACTGAAAATACCTTGCTATGTATTCAACCCCTTCACTGCCATGTACTTGTTGTTATACACTAGAAAATGGCAAATGTTTTGGCCATGCACTGCTTTCAAAATAAAAACCATCTGAAGTGTCTATTTTATGCAAGTAAATTTTAAGCTTGTGTAAGTGAGACAATTAGAGAACATATCTGATTTACATTTATAAGAGTTGCATAACTAGTTAATTACATAATAAACCTGAGTGACACTCAGAATGTAGCATATAAGCATGCACTTGTTACCCCAGGCAGGGCTCGGGGATGGGCAGTAATGGGGTTAGAATATATACAGTAAAAACCTTTAATACAAAAGAAATGTGACTCTGACATCTTTAAGTGCACATGTACTGAATTAAGAAGCAAAACAATTATACCCGACCCAGTGTTAGGATACTCACATAACCGGAGCCCTATCACCAGCATAATAAACCAGGTGAGTAAATATCCATATAATCACAGTGTTATTGTGTTATAGGAAACAATTATCACATGGGGATTATATACCATATTTACATGGGATATATTAAATACATGGGGTATTGCATGAAATTACACGATGAGAATCAACTATCAAATAGACAAATACATTTAATTGTTGTAGTACATGGGAAATATGTACTGTAAATATCATAAAATTGAATTATCATAAAGGAATAAAGAGTATATACATAATATGGGGAAAAACAAAATATTGTATAGGGAGTTCAAAATTTTATAATATTATTCATAAATACTGACAATCTAATGTGAAATGTTTCCATTAAAGTGCCCTATCATTTCTGATAGACTTTTTTGGATTTCATATTTCAAATCTCCTTTGCCTATAAAACATAGTATGTACACTCATTTTTTTTAAATACAAATGGCATTAACACAAAGATAATCCAAGTCAAAGTTCCTAGTGATCAAAGATACATTCTCAATTAGATACTTAAATTTTAGTTCTAAAAATGTGGGTTCCAACTGACCCCACCTGAAAATATGTGACATTAGGTTTCCACTATCTTGTGCTCAGATCATTCTAGATTGATAGATGAAGGATTTCTAATTTTTTGTTTTATTTATTCTTTACTGCCATTTAGATAAGGCAATGCATTAAATTTACCAAACAAAACAACCAACAGTTAGCAGCATTTTAAAGCAATTATGAACCACTTGCAAGATAATCAAAGAAACTTTTCAACTGTTTATCCATACCCTTACCTATACCTGATACAAGAAGGTAAATTCAAAATATCAGATCATCTAATTAGTGTTCACAAAAAACATGTAATGGTCTGTTGTTGTATGAAAAGTTAATTTTCAAAAAATATTGTACAAAAATATATAGGCATGCATCATATTTTTCTAGTATAAAATCCCCCTCTTTCATGGGAATCAAAGGATATCATAAATATATCAACTTACAAGTTTTGATAAATTCATTATAGGCAGTACATGCATAAAACAATCTTATACTTTAATGTGACTGTGGATGATAAATTGAGCTGGAGCATTTGTTTAATTTGTAGATCTTTTTCAAAAGAAAAGGTTTATGAATCCCAGTGGGGTTTGATAGAGAAAAATATGGTGCATGCATTTTGAAATGATTATATAAAGATTAACTAGCAATCTGTTATCATCATTACATTAAAACTATTTAAAAAAGTACATGTATTACAAAGTGCATATTTTATAACAACAACAACAACAACAACAACAACAAAAAACTGAGGAAACTTTTGAGTCTAAATTTTCTGATATAAATTTTAATGAAAGATTTTAAGAAAACAGATCATGAAGACCTACACATACCTTCCAAATATTTGGATATATAGAATAACTGTGCAGTTTTAAATAATCAACCCAGGAACTTTTTAAGAAAACATATATTTACCAAGAAAATGTTGTTAGCATAACTGTATGTGTTTCGAGCAATAGACTGCTGACACATGGTAAGATTATCTAAAACCATTCTATGATTTTCAAATCAGAAATTAGACTCAAAGCATACTGACAACAAGTTTCTACCTAGAGCCCATTTCATAAAATTAAACGTTTGTCATTTATGACTATTTATGACTTAAAAGTAACTGTGGAGCATGATTTAAGTAATACTTAAAATATAGCGCAGGTCATTAGTGAACAAAAACAGTGGACAACAGTAGGCCTCTAAGTACTAGACCAATGTATAAGTTCATGTCAATTATTATATTCAAAACCAACTTGAGGTTAATTTCAATACAAGGCATTTGAAACCATACTGGTAGTCAAACCAGTTCGAAATTCAAGAGAAATATACGCCTTAAATGTAATTAATTAAATGTTGAAATGGGTTAAAGTCTAAAACAAATAATTAAGAGGGTTGTTGGGCATATAAGGGAGGGACTTAGTTGCTATAGAAACCATGTACTTACAAGCACTGTCTCAGTTTGTCGAGCCATTTGGAGATGCCAGGTACAAGCTGTCGGAGCTGCTGTCTCATTTCTTCCTCGATGTGTCGCTGTCCGATACTGAACTCTTCCACCATGTCACGCCACTTCTCTACATGTGTCTGTGACAGGCAATTTATAGAATATACAAAAGAGAATCTAGCATATTAATGATTGAATACTTGCAAAATGTCTGAAACATTGCAATAAGAGGCCCAGTCTCATACTCCATACTAATATATATAGTATATATGATCTGTTTTCTACCGTATTTTAATGAGCATGGTTAAAAAGATAAGTCTTTTAAGTACAGCATATATAGTTAGTCCTGTTCCAGTATTTCTATAAGCATGGTATGGATGATAAATCTTGTACCTGGAATTTTATAAGCATATATACCAGTATATGTATACAGTCCATTTGGGATGGTACGAAGTAGCCCTGGGAAACGCATTTATTTCGTTCCATCGCGTATTTCATTCCATCGCATCTTTCATATTGACGATTGAGAATCCCTTTATGTATGTGCTCACTCGTTTGTTTATGTCGTGTTTTAGTATGTATTGCCGAAAACCATGTACTGTCATAAAGATTTAGTGTCGTAATATGTTTAGTGTGATGTTTCATTATTTGATTCTCTCTATTTTTTATATATATACGATGATATTCCTACCCTGTTATCCTCCCGGAAAAAATATCTAATAAAATTCTTATCCAGTTATCCCCCCAGGTAAACTGGGTCCTTCACTGAATTACTCAGAATATTGCTATTAGATATTCAATAAAAATTGTATTTGTAGTAGTCTTAAATTTATATGTTCGTATTAACATGAAGTAGAATGGAATGACAAGTCAGACCTGGAGACCAATATTTATACTGCTGCTTATTAAGTTTTGACATAAAATCACTCATTAATCTTTGTAACAAACAAACAAACTCGCTTGTAAGCTTCGTGTCAGTTTGCAACAATCAACGTCACGGATGGCGTGCTAATAGGATAACAGACACTATAATGGCGGACGCGTTCAAGCGACAGGTGTCACTCGGGAAGGTGTGCAAACTGACCGACACTTCGTTCGAACGCGTCATTAATCAGTTATTAATTAGCAAATCGGACCACATACATACTTCGCTCCAGTGCATCTTTCATTCCATCCTATTCGTTCCATCGCATCTTTTTTACATTGAATAAAGAACAAATATTGCAGGGACCTGGCAATTACTTCGCATTACACCGTCATTTCGCTCCATTGCATTTCGTTCCATCGTGAATAGACTGTATTGGTATTTCAATAAGTATAGCATACTTGATCAGTCATATACCAATTTTTTTGTTAAACATATTAGTAAACATGTAATTGTGGTACATTTGATCAGTCATGTACTTATGAGAAATACAACACCTGTATTTTGATGAATATATGAATTTTATTATTTCAGTCATACCTGTATTCTGGTGAGAAGGTCCGTGTCTTTATCGCTCAACAAGATGGTGAAGTGGTTTGCCAGTTTAGCCCAAGCCTTCTCACACACATGGAGACGCTTGGCTGTAGTCAGACCAGCCTCCTCTGTGACCTAGATCAAGAGAGGTTAAAAGTCATATAACAAGGAGTTCCATGGGTTTAAGTCCATCAGAGGACAGATCATTTTTTCTGCTATAGACATAACTAACAAACATATTGGATACATCAGAGAAAATGTTTTCAGAGGTAATGGACATTTTCAGTCATTATATTGAAAATTCAAAGCTCCGTCTTTACGCACTGTTTTAGGATTATTTACCTTCCTTCTTACAATAAGTTTCATAAACAAACATGTTCTTCTGTGTGAGTCAGCTCAACCTCTGACCAAATCATATCCTTAAAAGAAGATATTATGTATTCTGATAATCTGATTTGATTTCAACATTTCTGTGAATGCAGGATTCTAGGTCCAACTAGAAAAAGGAGGCGTTTATTGTTGTTGCTGTTGTTTTTATTTCATTCAATAACATGTTGACATTTTTCCTATATTTTACAGAAATCTTCTTTTAATCTCAATGAAAACAAGTAACTGGTGTTGTATGCAACACATAAAGTCCCCTACCAGCTCCACCTTGACTCAATATGGTAATCAGTCCCATTTTTTGCCATATTTTCACTATTTCCATTACCATAGCAACCACAATTTTAGTCGAAGAACAAAAATAAAATGACGTGCATAATCTACACATTGCCATCTAGTCATATACCAAGTTTCATCAAGTTAGCTTGCTTAGTTATGCGTTTTCACTATTTCCGTTACCATAGCAACCACAATTTTAGTCGAAGAACAAAAATAAAATAATGTGCATAATCTACACATTGCCATCTAGTCATATAGCAAGTTTCATCAAGTTAGCTTGCTTAGTTATTGCGGGATCCCATTTTTGCCATATTTTCACTATTTCCGTTACCATAGCAACCACAATTTTAGTCGAAGAACAAAAATAAAATGACGTGCATAATCTACACATTGCCATCTAGTCATATAGCAAGTTTCATCAAGTTAGCTGGCTTAGTTATTGCGGGATCCCATTTTTGCCATATTTTCACTATTTCCGTTACCATAGCAACCACAATTTTAGTCGAAGAACAAAAATAAAATGACGTGCATAATCTACATCTATCTGTCTCCACCAAACTGATTAATCATGGTTTTTGTTTATATGCGCATTTGGCACTGGATGTTATAAGTTACCAGAATATGAACAATCGAAAATATTTTTGATGCATTTACATTATAAGCGCTGTAATTCAGTAAATGTTTTTCGTCTAAAATATATGAATTAACCATTCTATGATCCTTTGTGTAGATGAAATGTCAAAGCGACAAAAGACTGGTATTCAGAAAATATGGCTTTGGTCAATTCTGACTGCCAAATATCCCATCTTCTAATCAGTTTCTTCTAAAAGTGCTTGTGCAGTGCAGATATTGAATAATAACAGGCAGAATCCAACATAGGCAGTAACACTCTCGTTTGTCGAAAATAAAAAATAAAAAAATTTAAATTTTCCATTTGATATGTACATTTGTGTCATATATTAAAAGGGTTTGGAACTCAAAATGTGTTTCAGTGTAGTCCCCCTTGACTTTTTTTTTCAAACTTAGAAAAGACACTGAGTATATAGTATACTATATGTACACTAATGGATGGCACTGACAAAGGAATAAAATATAAAAGAGAAAGTAGTGGAGTAAAATAAGAATGAAATCACAAACCTTCATGGCCAAACAGTAGGCAGCAGTGCTCCAGATCTCTCGTTCCTCTGTCAGCATGAAGACCTGGGATTCAAGCCTGCGTCTCTGCAACTCGTACAGTTCATGGTACTCTGCCAAGAGACTGGCATTCTTCTGGGCTTCACTGAGGGCTGACCTCAACTGCAGAAGACAGACAAATTGTCTGACACTTTATTCTACCATGTATCTTAATGACATGTTTTTATATTTCCCTTTGACTTGACTTGACTTGACTATTTGAGTTTACCGTTGCTTCGACAGTATTTCAGTCATATAGCAACATCCAGCTAATTACAGGTGGAGGAAGACCCCGAATGCACAGAGGCATCCGGGTAGAACCACTGACCTACTGCAAGCCAGCTGGAAGGCTTCCTTACATGAAAATCCGAATGACCCTGCAGGGAATTGAACATATTTCACTTTGAAATCTTAAGATTTTACTTGGCAAGAAATCTTCTGACATTACAAAATGAAAACTGTAGGAATATCAATTAAGTCTATCATAAATTTTCTTTGTTACAATATGATAAAGTCTGTATTGCATTTCAGACATTATAGAGCAAAAAAAGACCAAGGTGGCTATGTAAAGGCTACACAAGACCCAATGTGGACACAGTGAGACACTCACATCTTCCTGAGCTTGCTGGGCTTCCTGTGTCACCCTTTTATCATGTTCCTTCACCTCAGACAGCTCACTGAAATACAAATGTTACCATGGAAACACATCTACCTAAACCAGAGTCTAGCTCTAAATTATTTATCTTTATTAACTAATGTACAGTACAAGCTGCTTAAAAAGACTTCATAACTAACCCTTTAACCCCATATAGAATCATTTGATGCAGTGGCAAACAGAACAGATCCAGATCTGCCTGCTCAGGGTCTCCTGTTTGCTCATACAATATTGAAACCCAGATTCTACAGTCCGCACAGCAAAGAAATTCCAATGTTTTTATATCCTTTAAATTTCAGAAAATTACATCAAGCCAAAAAAAATGTCATGAATATTCATAATTCTGGTATACAGACATCTCCCAATGATGGTCGTACCTTGTCAGAATGCTGATGGTAGATTTGAATCTCATCAGTTCTTCTGTCAGTCTTCTATCCAAGGCTCTCTGGGCCATCACTTCTTCATGTAAACTGGGGGAATAAAATGGCTAACAGTGACCGTGCATGCAGGTTTACAAAATGATTGTTTCTATTTACAGCTGAACTTGTTTAAAACAAGTTAGTCGTGGAATCATGGTCTAAGTGGATTCTGAGCTCAGATGGCTGCTAACGTATAAAGATGTCAGCTAGTTTGTGAATCTGAAAATTGGTTGCTTAAAATAGGTCAGCATCTTGATACAAGTTTTAAAAGTATGGGTGTCTAATTAATATTGTCAAATGTTATGGTGTAAAATTGTTTACCTTGTTTTGTTTATTTTTGTTTTTCAGATTTTAAGAAAAAAAAAATTCATGTGCTCAAAAGATGTGCATTCCAATATATATGAACAAAGACAATGATAGATTATCAAAGACAAGCTTTCACTGACTTGATGTATATAAATTATTGTAACACTGCAATGTATCATCCGATACTCCATGCATATGAAGTAAATTTTTCTAACTGTTGAATATTTCTCAGTGATCAAACAGCAACACAAACACTGACATGACCTTTACAGTTCAGTACCACCATAATTACAGCATGAATACCATTATAACATAGTTCAAACCTTGATCCCTAGACCTTTAATATATTTCATATGTTAATTATTTCCATACAATTACTATGCAGTCAAATATAACATGGTGTCAAGGTTTGTGATCAAATACAACACCTGGCCCTGTGTACTTGAAACTAACAAGTGCAACATTTGAAAGAATGCCATGCCCCATGGCCTTAGACCTTGGGGGTCAAGGTCATTTGAAGATTAAGGTCATCTGGCGGGTAGAGCTCATTAAGGTGCATGCACCTGTGAAGTTTTGAGGCTGTAGGTGGAAGGACTTCCCAGTTATGGTCAAGGTTAAAGTTTTGTGACAAACAGACAGACCAAACAAGAAATATCTTTAAAAAAAGATATTCGGCGTAAAATGGAAAACAAACTGAACTCCTAAAATCTAATAATAGACTGTATTTCCGGGAACCCAGATGTATTCTTAAAATAGTGATCATGCAGTCTATTTATATACATTCTGTACACACTGACATGGTTAAGTTTACTTATTACAAAAGGGGGTCAAAGGTATGTTATTGTATATGTAAGATTCATAATGTTTGTTGGTTAGATCCGTATTGATAAAGTAAGACCCCCTAATTGATAGGAAAGTATGTGTTAATTATAATATATGGGTTAACTTCCACCTCCTCCGCATACTACATGATCAACAGGTTAAAGTGGGCGAGTCCACTTCTGCAGATTTGCAGGGGGGATTTTGGTCTAAAAATAAACATCGAAATCGATTTTATACAGCTACGCCGAAAAAAAAATGTGCCCTGATCTATTCTTCCGGTGGCATAAAAATGGTACTTACGGTTGATTTTCATACTCAAACTCGAACTATGCCCTTAAATTTCAACATGGATTTGAGTATGAAACTATAAGTATTTTTGAGAACACGCGGCCTGAACAGTTTCCCTGATATTTACATACCTTTTAATCTGCTGCGGCACCTTGTTCAGAAGGTTGCTGTACTTCCCACGCAGGTCAGCGAGGAGTTCCCCTCGCTCTACACACTCGATGCTTGCCTGTCTGATCAGCTCATGGAAAACTATGTTGTAGATGTTTTGTTCCTTCTTGATCAACTCCAGCAGGTTGTGCATCTGGAACATGTATTTTGTTAATAGGTTTAATGAGGAGGTCCAGTACTTCATACTCCATTATTACACAATCCATTACAGTGCAAATGCCAGTATAACACTGTTGTTTTTTGCCCCCCCCCCCCCCCCAAAAAAAAAAAAACACTACCTATTTTCCCAATAAAAAGATTTTTTTCCCTAAAAGAAATAATTAATGGAATTTTAAGGAAATTTGTTTTATTCTTTGAATTTAATTGCTAATATAAGACAAGAAATATAAGATATTCCATTATCTTTAAATGTTCCAATTTTTTATTTATGGTGCTAATTTTCCCAATCAGACTACCACAAGTAGTTAAATAAAGCTAGAAAAAAAATTACTGTAACAAAGTCATGGTTTGTACTATGGACTTTAATTTGTAATTTATAAACTTACATACAGTAATGATATACTACAATATCTAGGACTAAATCTGCTTTGTGTTTTTATATCCAAACAAACATCATGTACAATATTACTTATATTTGTTATCATTTTGTAACAAATGTTAATTGGCCAAAGGCATTATAACATGCTGAATTTGCATCTTCCATCAATATCTTTCAACCTTTCACATACAAATATAAAAAATCCTTTTCCATAATAAATTTTTATTCAGTTAAGACAAAATCATTGGCTTGGTGCATAACCATGCTATCAACATATACACAGCCAAAAAAGAAAATACCCATCATAAATCATAATATACTTGAAATCAGCATCTATTCTGAGTATTTGCTCCATCTGGAGTAAAGAACTATTCCTGTCTGATATTATGTGAAAATCTGAAGTCGCTGCGATATTTCTTTCATTGAAACAAATTGAATGGTATGACATAGGGGTCTATTTAAAGAATGACACTTGCTTCAGTAAGACTCTGTTATACAGCATTTACTAACATATGTGCATTTAGCATCCTGTTAGCTTGGTTTTGTTGATCATTAATCAATCTTGGCATTTTTGTTTGACTTGATTTTACGTGATTTTATTCAACTGTGGTTTATTCTGGACAATAGGTGCAGTCAGAAACTACCACCTGCACAAGGCACCTGCAAAACCACTAACTTTGGTCTATAACCACAAGGCATGGTTTACTACTGATTAAACTTAGGTCAACAGGTTCTCCAATAATAACATGCACATTGTTTATTATCTGTGTTAACCCTTTCCCTCATATAGACTCATTTTGACGCCCCAATAGGTACCACATAAAGCCTGATCTGCAGAAAACCACAGTTAAACCTTACCAAATTTATTTACAAAATCCTCATTTCCAGACCACTGAGGAGCAGCGAACAGCATAAAACCTGATCAGCCTGTGAGTTACTCGCAGGCTGATCTGGTTTTATGCTGTTTGCATAGGTCTTTTCATGGTGTCCTCTATGAGGGAAAGGGTTAACATAATGTTGAAAGAAAAAGTGGGTACTGTCTTTTTTGGCTGAGTATATCATGGATAAAAAAACAGTTATTACAGTTTTGTACAAAGTCCTCGAAATGATTTACAGTCACAACTTCTTTTTTTTATTTTTGTACAAGATTGACAATGAATTTGTTTTGAGTTAATACCTCTCTCTCATTATAGAGAATTATGCTTTAACTCAGTTTCACAGCAACTAGTTTCAAGAAAAAATGAACATCAATTGTGCAAACATTTTGTTTGAACATTGAGAAATTGTGTGTACATAAAACCAAATAATATACAGACTGAACAACATTTATAAAACATAGATATTAAGGGAAAAATTTTGTTGAATTTCTTTAAAAAAAAATTTGATAAAATTCTTTGATTTTTTCATAAATTAATGACATACAGGACCAAAGTTTCACTATCATTCTCAACCGAATCTTATTCTCCAAATTTGAAAAAAAAAAAAAAGATGTTTAACAACTTTCAATATGACACATTGTTGTTTCTGTAAAGTGATGAAAAATACTGTGATTTGGTTATTTTGCTTCATTATGATATAGAACATTATACACAGGTGAAGGGACAACATCTATAAAACCTGTCTATAAAAAAGTCCATACCCTGAAATCAAGAAATTGGGCTAATATATCAGAAGATGTACCCAACTGATATGAGAACAAGAATTTAGTGGAAGTCCAAATCAGTCACAGACGGGTCATTTAAAAAACAAAACAGAAAGGATTGTAACAATAGTAAGTAGTTTGTAACAGTCTCTATTTTTATCATTGTTTTCAGGAAATACTTTTCAATTATTCTCAAATATCTTTTTTTATTAATTAAAAAGAAAATTGTTGAATATTTTCCTGAAATTACCTAAAAGATAAAATAGCAGGGAATGTTAGTCTAACATTGCTAGACAAAATGAAAAGGGAAACACTATTTTAAAAAAAAAAAAAAAAAATTGTTATAAATCCATTGAATAAATGATTGATTTTTATTCAAATGCAAGAACACAATAAAGGGCAATGCCTACATTTAAACTAAAAATGCTGTGTAGGTCCTGTAATAGGTGTTAAATGTGTATTCCTGCATGTTAAGAGAGTATTAACACATGAGAGTATAATCATCATTTAGGCATTATATCAATGCTCTATCAAATTATATCATACAACATTCCCAGTAATATGTTTTTTGTCATAGTACACTATTTCAATTGGATAACCCCCCTTATGATACCTAAATATTCTAAACCATTTTCTATTCCTGTTTTCCCTACATTTGTATCCTGGAGAGATTACCTGTGTGGGACCTTTGATCTCAATGTCCGCGTCGTTCACCCCGGCTTTCTCCAACATTTCCTCCATTGTTCTCTGAAGCTGTACCACCTCAAACCTACTGGTCGGTTTCCTATACAGACATACAGTCAGGCATATGTTACAAGATGTCATATGATCAACTCTTCCATTTAGAATTCTACATCAATTCAGGACAACTGAACTTCACCAGTATGCCCAGTTTTCCGTTCATGCGCCACATATATCTAACCCTAAACCCTTCTTGACCTAGCAGTGGACACATACCTGCCATGCATACCAACAGGCAGAACATACTGGTATAATGCAATATAGCCATCAGTTGTTGATTTTTTATTTTTTTTACATATTATACTAACACAGCACTGGTTTATAGGATAGACAAACAACATGCACCTGGGAAGGTTCTGAAAGACTCTCCTTATTTTTTGGGATCAAACTTGTAACCTGCAGATCCATAATCAATGAACACTACCACAAAACTTTACTTTTTTACCAAATAAAGGCTTAAAAAAAAATGAAATGAAACCATATCGGTCTTTGAATAACTAGAAGTCTGATCAGGTTTTATATTGATTGCTACTCATCTAAAATGAGGGAGACACTGCTGTACAAGATAAAAAGGAGATCTGCTTTCAGTCTGATCTGGCTTTCTCATCGTCTAACATGGTCCATAATGGTGCTTTTAATGACGACTTAAGATGTTCAGTAGTTCAGTTGTCAATATGAAAGGACCTCAAATAGGAAAGAACCTTCAGAAACTTTGAAAGTCTTCCAGTTAGATAAATGCACAAAAATATTTGATACACTGTGCCTTGTTTTATTTTTTTTTGTAATAAAGTCTACAAATGTCTATTGATAGTATAAATAACATGATAGTTGTACTGGTATTTCCTCAATGATGACAGTTATGGGTGGAATACCATAAAAGTATTTGAGGCAAAGGGTTAAAGCTAAATACTGTGTGTCTTATGAAACAATTACGGGAAACATTAAGAGAGAAAGAAATGATCTTACATGGAGGGGAAGACCACCAGATGCTTTTCATGATCCTCCACTTGGTTACTGTATTTACTGTAAAAAGATAAAAATATAATGAAAATTAATATATGTATCAAAATCAATTTACATAAACTAATAAACAAACAAACTGTTTCAATGAAGAAATACATCCTTACTAAAGAGAAGCATATATGAATGATATAATTTTACAGTAATCATAAAAAATGTCACAGAAGAAGATTGGTACCATCAGATATGGCTTTGACACAGTTTCTGCTTAGTTTTAGAAAATAAACAGATTACCATGCTGTGATTAAAAAAAAAAAAAAAATCCCAATAGTGATGCATGGATGATGTGTTAATCAGTATTTCATGTTAATTTGCATACATATATATGTATCATGTTTTATTCATTTATGTGTGAGGTTTTCTGGTATTCATACATCTGTGTATATTAAAATAATGAAAATTTAAAATACTAGTGATCTGTAAAATTTGCTACAGGACAAGGGACACTTAAATTCCCCACTTACTCCTCATGGTGTTCTATACCAAGAACTCCTTTATTCTTCACTATATGATATTCCTCTGGGATCAAAGTATCAGGAAGTTGAAGTGCCTGAAAATGAATTACAAAGAACATAACATGCTTTCAATCGTCAACACTTACCGGTGTCATGTATGATTGTGTGGAATAGTTTTACAAAAGAGCATCTGGTGCCGTATCCATAAAGCTCCTTAGATTTTAATGAAAATAATTCCTTAACTGGAATAAATTTCCTAAGGTGTTTTATAAATAAGGCTTAAGGAAGTCTTTAATAACTACGGGTAATCTATGTAATTTTAAGAAAAATCTTAGAAACTAAGGGAATTTTTTTTCCTAAGGAGCTTTATGAATATCGGTACGGCCCCAGAACAATTAGGTAGTTGAAATGGAGATTTTTAATCAGAATTTGATTATCAATCAACTCTTCACTAAGATTTTATGCTCCATTGAAACCTTTTGATCCGAAAAATATTTGCATTTAAAGAAGGAAAAAATTCATCTTCTGAAAAAAAAAAATGTTATACGAGTTTACACCATGATTATTTTCCACATTATTTGCAAGACAACATACTGGTTTCTGTGGTTCAAATCCATCCTTTCTGATGACACTTTTATCTATCTTATCCGGACGTTCAGGCTTCTTGTCTGGTTTTGGAACATCATATAAGAAAGAAATATCCCTGAAAACAGAAACTCTGTCATGTATATAGATGATAGATGACACAGGATAATGTAATCAGTAAGAAATATGAGTGACCAGTCTGGCACAAGCAAAACTAGAGCTATGATTAAAGATGATTAATACCCCCACATACCGCTTGGACACATGTAATTGAGGGCTTTGATTTTAATTTTACAAAATCCTTGACAGTTATCTGCACTTGTCTGCTGACTGGTCTTATCAAGATAAATCATTATTTCAAGTGTGAAGGGATTATCAATAACTGTTACCAAACATCATTTAATGTCAGTAGGACAGGATGTGATGTGACAGGACATAACGCGATGAGTATATAGGCCCCTTATTTTTGTGAAGTGAGGATATAAATATCAAATGGCATACTGGCCACAAAATGTACCAATTGGTTTATCATTTGGGTGTAGCCTGTTGGACTTGATAAACATTGATGTTTATTTCAATTGTGACATTAAGAGATAAAAAAATAAGTTAAATATAAGATGAACTTCATGAGCAAGTTCACTGTACACTGAGCAGGTTTTCAATACAAATCATAAATAGGAAAATGCAATGAGAGAATAGAGATGTAACAATGAGTAATGAAAATGACTTTGGATCAAATAAATAATTAAATAACAATATAAGAAACAAGAGTGTTCTTTGGAACATGTGTGTCACCTGCTGAAGTGTGACGGACTGACAGACGGGTGAATGGACAAACGACGGTGACACAAAAATCAGAACAATCTGATATAAACGTAGTCAATTAATTCTTAAAGCACTTGAAATCTGACATGTCAAACTGTTATTTCACTTCACTTGCAAAAGGCCACAGGGGCATAAGTGAATCTATTATAATGAATACACAAGTATTATTAAAATGGTTAAGTTAACTGATTTTTTAAAAACATGATTAAACTTTTTTTTAATTTTATGTATCCTATTTCATCAATCTATCTTCTTCATTATTAGTAGTTATTTAAGAGGCTATGGACAAATAAAATCAAGGTCTGATTGTGAAAAAGGTATTCAATGTTGGTAATAGAAATAACTGGTCATGTATTTGCACACATACGTTCTCTCAGAACACATTAAATTTCTCATTAAACAAGGACCAAACAAACACAGCTATCTATTAGTAAAAAGACATGTTTCTTTGTTCTTATTGTTTTGAGGAAAAAAAAAATCTTACTTTCCGGCACCACAGGTACAAGGCGTGTTTTCCGTCAGATGTTTAAATCTCTCTCGTCGTAATGAATTCCAAACATTGGCAGGTACTGGTCTGGACTTTGACTAAAATAAGTAAGAAGATGAAATCTTTAATTATTATATCTGAGTACCAGTCCTGGATATATCACAACCTATAGGGCATTTAAAAGCAAAATTTAGATATTATTA
>CM037785.1:60837298-60887298 GCA_021229015.1 Solen grandis
CTGGAATTGATAGTAATAATATGGGAGTTTGTGGTGGGAACTGAGAGATAGTGCTGTTGGAGGGTACCAGCTATGTTTTAATGTCCCAGCAAAATTGAATAGAGCTAAAAATAAAAAATATCAGGCTTAATTTTCCACCACAGTCAATCATAATTATGCAACTATGCCAACAGTTCCTGAAATCTTGGTCTACTTTAGCAGCTCACGACCATCAGTTGTTTTGATTAATAATTTATCACTTTTTTCCAGTTATGGCAGACTGTCCTCATACAATTGGAGTGGAGTTTGGGACAAGGTAAGTGATTAAGATTAGTCTTACTTTTAGAAATATCCTTTGATGAATTTAGATTTTATGAATTCTATGATTTTCAAACTTGCTAGAGTACACCATGATCAAAGTGAGCTATTGCCCTTTACTCTTTTAACCCTTTCCCTCATAGAGGAAACTATGAAAAGCGAACAACATGAAACCAGATCAGCCTGCGAGTAACTCGCAGGCTGATCAGGTTTTATGCTGTTCACTGCTCCTCAGTGGTCTGGAAATGAGGATTTTATAATTAAATTTGGTAAGGTTTAACTGTGGTTTTCTGCAGATCAGGCTTTATGTGATACCTATTGAGTGCGTCAAAATGAGTCTATATGAGGGAAAGGGTTAAACCAGTCTATATGAGGGAAAGGGTTACAATGTTCTGCCATCAACATAATAAAATTTGGTTCACTAATGCATTGAATCTGAGCTACAATATAGTATGAGATAACAGAGATGACTGATCGGATAGCAGTCTGATCAGGGTATAACTATGTTGCCTATGTATTAAATCACATCTTTATGAGGAAAAGGGTCAGATATCAGTGGTAGTCAGGTGAGTGATATAAGGCTATCCTGGCCCTCTTGTTTAGCCCTTTACTTCGTATAGACTGATTTTGAAGCACTGGCAAACCGAGCAGACCCAGATCAGACAGCTCCTATAGGAGCTGTCTGATCAGGGTCTTCTCTGTTTGCTCATACAATATTGAAGCTTAGACTCTATACAATGTAGTTAATTCCATTGTTTGATATACCATTTAAAGTTCAGTCATAAATATTCATCAAGTCATAAATTTGTACATGAATATTCATGAAGTAAATGGTGAATAAAATGCTGATCATGTTAATTCATATTCATCAAGTCATAAATTTGTACATGAATATTCATGAAGTAAATGGTGAATAAAATGCTGATCATGTTAATTCATATTCATCAAGTCATAAATTTGTGCATGAATATTCATTTAATAAAATGCTGACCATGGTATGTGATCTGCTCTCCAGGATTATTGAAGTGTCGGGTCAGAAGATCAAGCTGCAGATCTGGGACACGGCTGGTCAGGAGAGATTCCGCGCTGTCACACGCAGTTACTACCGCGGGGCAGCAGGTGCCCTCATGGTCTATGATATTACGAGGTGGGTGAGGTCATGACCTGGCCCCATGTTATTGAAAGTACTGAAATATATCTTAGACTCAAAATCTTCATTAAAATCTTCATTGAATTTAAATGCCATATTTCAAGTTCATTATGTTAATGGTCAAGTTTGCCGCATGTATTTAAATAATGAAAGTAACTAAAGGTTCTGTACTTATAATCAGACAAAGTCTCTCCTACCTATTTTGGATTATCGTGGAAAAATGTTGATTTGTTATTCTCTTGATAGGTTTTTCTTAAGCCCCAGTTTAAAAAAAAAGAAAAAAAAAGAAGATTTATTTCTTCAGAAAGACAGAATAGGTTCTTAATGTTAAGCAGTTAAGGGCTTTTGTTTATGTCTTTGTTTGTATGGACCAGTCACAGACTCAAAAACTGTAGATGTTAAGATGTGTAAGGACATTTTATTTGTGCATTTAAATTCCCAAAATTAAAATAAATGGTTTCTTAGAATGGGTCATTCATTACAGATTTATTTTATGTCAAATTTTACTAAATGAGTTCATGAAAATGTTATCTAACTTTTGTAATCTAACACCAAGAAATTTTATTTACTGAACAGGAGAAAGTAAACATTGCGTTCTGTAACACATGCCACAATTGCTTCATTGAATATTTTTTTGTTTTGTTTGAAGTATAGATCTAAATGATTAAACAACAAATAAGAAGCCTGTTGGTAAATATTTCTTGTGTTTGTTTCAGGAGAAGCACATACAACCATTTAAGTAGCTGGTTAACAGATGCCAGAAATTTAACAAATCCCAATACAGTGAGTACCGGTAACATCTATCTATGTTTTATAGAACTTGTAAATTCATATTATATTATAAAAAGAATAACAGCTTATGACAATAATGTCTTTTCTGTGTCTAGCTATAGGAATAAATGACTTTATTATCTGAGCACTCAGATTGACTTGACTTGGCTATTTGAGCTTACAGTCTCTTCGACAGTATTTCAGTCATATAGCAACATCCAGCTTATTACAAGTGGGGAAGACCCCGAATTCATGGAGGCATCTGGGTAGAACCACTGACCAACTGCAAGCCAGCTGGAACTTCACATGAAAATCCGAATGACCCTGCCGGGGTTCAGATTGATAAAACACAGTTGATAATTTTGAGCTGTTACTATTAAAGGCAGTGTTATTATGTTCTGGTTTAAGAACAGTGTCAGGTTAGGAACTATTTTAAGACATGATTGTGAGTCCAATTAAATATTGACATACCGGAAAGAGTCATTTGAGAATATAGATTGAGATTGCAATAAAGTTATTTTGTTCATCATTGTTGCCGCATTCATACCAATATATAATTAAGCGGATTTGTGTGGGTTTAAATCCTGGCAGGGTAATTCGGATTTTCATGTGAGGAAGCCTCCCCAGCTGGCTTGCGGTAGGTCAATGGTTCTACCCAGATGCCTCCGTGCATTCGGGGTCTTCCTCCACCTGTAATTAGCTGTGTGTCGCTATATGACTGAAATACTGTGGAGGCGACGGTAAACTCAAATAGTCAAGTCTATTCTAGGATTAAAAATTTATGGAGGATTTTCCCCCCAAACTATCCAAAACGGGTGCAGGGTGGGGTGGGGTGGAGGGTCAAGATTACATTAAAGCACATTTTGTGTTCAAAACCCTTTATTTGAAATGGATAACATACATTTTTTATTCTTAGCTTGTCTGTTTCGAAGAAAAAGTCAAGCTATTAAGATTGCTGGGTCGTCGTTACCGTCATCATGCAAAAACGTCAGTGTAGCCCATTACTCAGACATGTAAAACTGACAAGTGTTGTGCCACTCTGTGGAGCTCTTGTTTAAGTTGCCGGGAGTGTTACTGTCTTTTCTGGGTTCAGCCTGTTATTGCTCAATATCTGCTCTATGCTGCACTTGACTGAATGGGATGTTTTAGCTGTCAAGACTGACCCAATGCCGTATTTTCTGAATATTGGTTTTCGTCACTTTCACATTTTTGTATCATAGAATGGTTTATTCATATTTTTTAGACCAAATAATCACAGAATTACAGCCCTCATAATGTATGGCAGTGTCAACATATCAGTGACAGATAGCATTCAAAAAGGTCTTTGACTTGCATTTCTTTTTTCATTGTTTGGTATTGAGCGGGATTTTCACGCACATGCTTTAACTCAAGCAGAATCTTTGAAGAAAAATGCCTGTATCCTGGAATAGACTTGTCACCTGCCTTCTCATCATCATAGTCATCAATTCTTGATTGACTGAAATGGATAGTAAAAAAACAAGAGCTCTGTCTGCCAAGGTCCTCAGATTTTCAGATTTTAAGTGCAGTACAGGTTTCTACAGGCATGTTGATACTTTTTGCAGGTGATATTTTTGATTGGTAACAAGTCAGATCTAGAAGCCCAGCGTGATGTGACATATGAAGAGGCTAAGCAGTTTGCTGATGAAAATGGTGAGTTACATGATAACAGTGGCAGTGGGGCAGAGGAAACCCTGAAAGAAATGTGGCAGAAGGGGGATAAATGTTGCTAACCGTAACACCTTAAGTTTTTTTTCGTCCCAAAACTTAAGAGTCATAAAAAAATGATTAAAAGTAAGGAACACTTTTTTGTTCATTGTATAGGGTTATTGATTATGTAAATCTACATGCATCAATATATAGATATACAATAGTCTTGACATAGCAGAGAAAACCATTATTTGTGAACATTTAAATTTGGGGGGAAAAAAGATTTTTTTTTTGTGTTATTGTTATTTATTCAATTTTTATCATATTTTGATGAATATATTAACCAGAGGGAATATTGTATTATCCTGGACCTAAAGATTAAACCGATCATATATTCACTGATCAACTCTTACTTTAATTTCTAGTTCTTCAATCAACAAGATACTTTAATTGATGTAACATTGTGGTACTGTGTTAATTTAAATCTACTGAAAAATGGGTCATTTGTATCAGTGGTCATTGTCTTTTTATCATCTTTGCATACCAATGGTGTGTTTTAAACTGTTACACAAAATAAAATAACCAAAAATCAATTGGTTTTGGAAGTTACTTGTCATGCTTACATATTTCTCTGCTAACTGAACAAATATCAGGTTCTGTCAGACTGAATGACTGATGGCAGCAGAATATGTAGAATTTTGTATTTACTGACATTGTAATCTAGGGATGGGATACCTGATAATGACATACTAGTAGTGTTAAACATCTTTTATATGAGAAAATTACCAAAATATTTGAATGCACTAAGTCTGAAGACTTTTCCATCTCTTTTACAGGTTTAATGTTCTTGGAATGCAGTGCAAAAACGTAAGTAAGATATAGCTAAGTTTTTTTTTTGTTTTTTTTTTGTTGTTTTTTTAAGATTTTGAAATTTCAGTGTGCAGATTTGAAATTCCCCAGTAAAATGTAGTTGACACATTCTTTAGTGCACCAAACTAGAACATAATGTTGTACACCACAAGAAAACATTTATGGTTAACTTTGACTTTTAGGGAGTTGTTGCTCTTAGCCTCAGATTCATGACCATGAATGTATTTCAATGCTATTCACACTAGGGACATGATGAATTATCTCCCTTTGCCATTGTTGGGAAATATCTGGGAAGTAGCAATAAATGTGGAATATAAATAAAAAAAAACTTACTGAAAACATAGAAATAACTATAAATGCTTACATTTCCATCTGACAGAAATGAAATTGCTCCGTAACAAAAGGAACTTGTTGTTATGCAATAAAGGTTTTATTTTAATCTGCCATTATTTTATTTGAACACCAACATATATTTTTTCACAGTTTCTTGGAGGCCAAAGAATATTATATAAAATGCCACATTGTTACAAACTTCTTTTTTTATCCATTTTCAAGTAAAATAATACTTTCATTTTCACATTTCTTCCACTGCCTAAGGTTTAACAGAACTTCTTAAAGGCCAGGGATCGAAAATTATACTCGTCTGCTCGTATTTATGAGTAGAAAGTGCAGCTGGGCGAGTAGAGAAATGGGGCCTTCTCGTCCAACAAACAAGTGGAAAATCGCTAAAGTAGAAACCAATAGAATGATCATAGTCAGTGTGTTTAGATTTTATGGAAAGAAAACTGGAAACGAAGCCGGTGTTTTGGTTATGTATAAAACGGGCACTGTATAAAACACTGACATGTGCACTTGATTCGCCTACACATGTCCAATTGAACAATGCGTACAGAGCTTATCATCGCGATTTTTTTTCTAATATCATATTTATCCAATTTCATTTTAATATTTTGAATTAAAATGCTATTGAAACTGATCGTAAAAATAAACTTTAATATTGAAAATAAAAACATGCATGAACATCTGTCCTGAGTTGAACGAACCATTGTCGTCTGTTGAATTTTGAAAATGGAGAAGGGTGCAATAAATAAGTATTTGAAGGGCGGCAAGGATTTTGAGGGTAAAGAGAAGAAGAAAAAAGTATACAGAAAAAAAAAGTATTCCCCAAAAGCGTAGGCATTTCATTTAAATCCACAAATTCTGTCAAAGTTATGGCAAACCCGTTTTTACTGTGCCTAAAGCGTGTCATTTTATACAAGTTTCAAAAGTAGATCATCTTATGTTGAAAACTGGTTAATGTTATTGCATTCTTATTTATATAAGTATTAATTCATTTATTAAAGATTTATTACATTTATAAATAAATTTAAACTGCAAAGTTAATCTTGGAAAATCATGCATGAAATGCAGGACGAGTAGCATAAGATGCAGGACGAATAGAATTAAGCAGCTACGAGTGGCGCTGAAACATTTTTTCCATCCCTAAAAAAAGGCCCAATATTCTTCCAAAAGCAGAGAATATTCTTTGGGTAGAAAAGCAAAGTGTGTGATACAGATTTGTTAGCAGATGCAATCTGTACATACTCATTGACAACAACTCTACTTCACAGCATAAATCAGAGAGAATCTTACACTTCAGATCATTCATTTGTTTACAAAAATAGCTAATTTACATATTCCTCATAATTTTCTATGTTGATTTTCTGGCGTTTTCCATAGACCATCTGTATGTCTCCATTAATAAGTAACAAATCAAGAGTGCATGAATTGGTGACGTAGCAGATAAACCAATTGTGATTTGGTTTTTCAGATTATTAGACCGTCTTCACTGACTTCCATCCAAAACACTAAATTGCGTAATTTGATCAACATTTTCAATGCGTTAAACTGTTATTTTACAGCAGATAATTGCGCATTATGAACCGTTTGTATTAGTCTGCAATATGTTAATTATATTTTACATTTTCTTTTTCAATAAAAATTTAATCATTATGAATTATAATGGGCCAAAAAAAAAAAAAAATCATACCATCAGGTCTTATGTCCGTTTTTTTTTCAGGGGAGACAATGTAGAAGACGCCTTTTTAGACACAGCCAAGAAAATTTACCAAAATATACAGGATGGCAGGTACTGCTGTAATCTTTATTATTTTTCATGAAAATACTGGCATTTCTTGGCTCAGCATTATCCATCTTTCCTCCATAATTAGTTAGTTTACACTCTAGCATCTTCATTTCTTGAGCAATCTTGATTTTACTTGCAGATAAATGATCAAGGCAATCAATTGTGGTCAAGTTTGATCATGGTTTAATTAAGGAGTTTGGAAAAATTGCCAGATTTTAGTTTGTTAATTCACAAGCATCCACATTAATTAAACAGTAGTAGGTCAGCAGGACAAACCTGTCGAAAAAAAAAATTGTAAACACTACGGAGGCTATGTGGAACTTGGTCAGATGCTTGCCTGCATAAAAGTTTTGACTATTCTTGGATCTTGGTAATCTAAGGTAAAAAACTAAGTCACAAAGTGATGCATCAGTGGTAGGACACAGGCTTGTGGGTTGAGAGGTCATGGGTTTGAGTCCTGCCAGGGATACTGCTAAAACTTTGAGCACAATATTAACCCTGCATTTCTCCACTTCACCTAAGTGTATATGGGAACCTGAGAGAGGGGAATAATTCCCTGGTGCCATAAGTGGAGTGATAGACTCCCCAGGGGGATTGATAGATGGATACTAGCAGCCCAATGACCAGGGGTAAAAGCTATTAAGTCTGAGAACGTGCCCATTGCATGAAACTTAAGACTAAAAAAGTTTTTACCAAGTCAGATCTCTAAAAAACATAATTATGAACATAAGAGTTTTTCACTTAATGGACTTTATTTAAAAAAATGTGTAAACAATTTGATCATCACAAACCTGTGTCATCTTGTTGCAGTTTGGACCTGAACGCGGCTGAGTCGGGAGTCCAGCACAAGCCTGCCACCCCTCGTACCACAGTGAACATGGACCAACAACAGAGCGAGAAAGGTTGTGCGTGCTAACGTTCTCGTTCGCATCTCCTCATCCACTCACTGGTTTTTTTATGTAGGAAACTTTTGTCAAAGCTGGTCTAGCAAAGATATCATCGTGGACAAACACAGACACAATCTAGTAAGGTCACAACCGGTTCGTCAGGGATGAATACCTGCATGGTTGTTTTGGTTCGTTCCTGCACTATTGTGCTTTTATCAGTATGAAAGCCAACTGATTTTAATTAATGTTATGAAAATATGTGTAAAACTTGAACAAAGGTTTATTTGAATAGCTGTGTTTCTGTACTTTTTTTGTTTGTTTCTTATTACGTTTTGTTGGTGAACACATTGGAGGCCATACTGAAACTATGTAAGGGATTTGATACGACATTACATGTTACCATTTTGAAAAAGGAAAATAAGCTGAAATTCAATCACAGCCATATTTGTTTAAAGTTGTGCTTGAAAAGTATGACAAGAGACTAGAGAAAAATGCAATTTTTTTAAAAACATTTTTTTTTTTTTTTGATAAAACAAAAAGGTATATGTCATTGTTTATTGTGTGTTTAATGTTGTCATGGTCAAGTTCAACAACAGACTAGTCAGGGTTATCAAAATGTTTGTCTGTCCATGCGCGAGTGTTTTATGCTAATTTGATATTCTGTGCCGGGCAGTACATCTCTTTGTGTCCAGTCATGAGTTGACCTGTAACTGTAGAGTAAGGCCATTGCTAGGTCAGAATGGACAACAAACAATTCAGCAAAAAAAAAAAAAAAATTGATCATTGATTGTAAGTGAGATATAATCATGTTTCATAGCTTATATGGATGGACAAAACAGACGGGACAGACTGAAGGAAGGACAAACAAACATAATAAGATGGTATCCTTTTGTGTTCACTTGACTTGTTCTTTATAAACATCCTCTTGAGTCATTCCATTGTCACCATTGAGAAGCTGCAGAAAGAATGTTGTTCTCATTTATTTTATTTCTGACAGTTTTGTCCTCTGTGTGTTTGATTTTTTTTTCTGCTATTTTTGTCTCTTCATATTTCAAGGAGGAAAATATTTTCTATACGTATTTCTTTCATATATGAATTTTAGAAAAATATTCATGAAAAAATGTTTACATTTAGAACTGGGCACCTTTGTTCTTTCGATTGCAAAAAGGAAACTTTTTAAATAATTATTTACTTACTTTTCTTCAGGAATTCAGATTTTTCAAAGTATGATTATATTTAAGGCCATATTTGAAAGAGTGTTTGTTGGTAAATTGAGAAAATGATGCTGAGGAATGTGTCTAGAAGAGAAAAAGGGGGATAGATGAGGGACTTTGGTAAGTGTGAGATGGGGCTGACAAGCTCTCTCCAGATATTTAGGGGCCAAACTTCTTTGAGGGTTCATGGGTAGAATATGTTTGATTTTTATTCAGCTTGCTGATAATTTTTTAAGTGTGGTTGCTTAGGAATGCAGGTGTATAACGTCTTATTTGAATGATTATTCAAATATGTGTGGTGGCACCAAGTGAGTGTGGCTTGTTGTCTGGTGGGTATGTTCTTTAGTTTTCAAAGAAACATTTTAAAACTCTCAACCGTTCAGAATTGCTTTTCTGTCAGTACAAACCCTGCATCCTGCAAGATGTAACTAAGATATCAGGTTACAAATATTTTTTCACTTCACTTTTCTACAAACAGTATGATTGCATGTAAGTAGGGGTGGGAGGCTGGAAACTTTCTCTTAACACTTTTCCAGGCTCAGTGTTTTCAAAAATAAAAATGGAACTTGAGTATTAAACTCAGGCACAAACTTAGTTAGTTTCCATAGGCATTTGATTATGATACTCAAATTTAAGCCTGAGATGGTACTCAAGTATTTTTGAGAACACAGGGTCAGGTTTTTGTGTATGTTGAGGTTAAGATAGTGTTTACATTTTTGGTTCCATTGTTTTTCCATCATGTCTTGTTGAAGTTATAGGTTGCACCTTAAGGCTTAGGCCTTGAAGCATTGTTGATGGTAACTTTATTATATACTTGTTGCACAGGTCATTTTTAAGCAAAGGTGATTAATCCAAGAATTCACAAAAAGATTATATATGTACAGTGTGTATGTGTATATATATATATCGGGAAGAAACAAGAACAGGGTTACTTTTCTTCTCTTTTTTTTTTTTAAATGTAATTTTTTTTTTCATGTTATCATTGTAGTGATTCCGGGTGTGATTTTCATGTGAAATGTGGCAAAAGAGATAGATATAAATGATGTATTCATGAATAAATGAGATAAATTTATTGAAGGCACATTTAGTATATGTATGTTACATGAGAATAGCTATTGTACAGTGATCGAATGGTATGTTTTGCTTTTTCAATTGTTTGAAAAGTTTGCAAAAAGGTAATATATGCACACATATATTTTTGTTGTAGAACTGTGTATTTAAATAAAGGAAAACATTATTTGTTCATTTATTTAACATTTATTTAACAAATGTTTGTAATATAATTTTTATCTTAACAACCTCTGCATGAAATATTTTACATTTTCTGATAATGTTGTATTTCAGGGTCTCATAAACTGTTCCTATTAGTATTAATGGTTCTGACACCTAAATAGTTTTTTTGTTGTTTTTTTTAATGGAAAGAAATAGTATGTCGGTTAAATTGAAGCATTATTTAACTTTAAAATAATGTCATGTACATTATTTAGGCTTGAATGTGTGGGGAATATTCTCAGAAAAAGATTTGATATTATCAGTTAATGTGTACTGGACTAAAAAAAAAAAAAAAAGAATGTTATTTATTGTTTTTACACACATCATTCAATTTGGTCAATTCTAAGATTTACTTTTCAACCATCTTATATTTTATTTAAAGCTTAGAGGTAATCAGATGCTGGAAGCTCTGGGTCAAGTTTTGGAGTACCTTATTACTCTGTAGGCATAAATGGAGCTCATTTTAAAAAAAATATAACTTATTCCTGATTGTTTTTTGTATTTTTGATGACTTTTGCATTTGATGTGCATTGTTTTAGCGATTTGAACATTTATTTATGAGGTATGACATGAACTTTAATTGTACAAAAAATGCATTTGTTTTGTAAATGCTTTGTGTGTATTGGAAAATTAAAATTGAATAGTCTGTAAAACTATTTTGTCACACCTAATGACTTTGTTTCCATTGTGGTATTGTTTAAATAGTGGAAATTTATCCCTGGAAGTCGGGGGTATATTGATATGATAAAGAGATTTAACAAACTGAAGTATACAGAAGCAGTTTTATGTATCGCACCAGATATATCTCCCACCAGTTTAAATAGTACTAGATTACAAATGGATAGAAACTCACGAACTTGTGTGTGTTCATTAATTCATATACGCACCTCATCAGTTGATTTGACAGTCTTAAATGTATCTATATTTTCCTGCAATCGGGGAATGATGTTGGTTTTAATGGGAATATCTCATTTGAAAATGGCACGTGCAGAGCAGAGAATAGTCTTGCATTTACTGGAATTCATGAATACCCATCTTCAAGATTTTTTTTAGTAGAACATGCTTCAATAATGTCTTGTGACAAAGTCAAAGGGATGCCAACATTGTCAGTTCTATTACCGTACTTGCATTGCTGTTCATACAACTCAGATATCAATATGGAGGATGATGTCAATTTTCTAGAATTTGCTCGCTTATGTATCCTCACCCCCATGACCTTTGTCGCTATGCTGACCTATGCAACAAGTATAAAACGGGATCAGCCTGCAAAATAGTTTGCAGGTTAAGCAGATGTTGTTTACAGTTGAACCCGTATCAGTGGCCACCTGTATTGAGTGGTCAACCTGCATTTAGCAGTCCCTTTTAATATTACTCAAGTATTTTGTCATATGTTTAGCCTTCATTTAGCGGCCACCTCTGTTAAGTGGTCACTTTGTTTTGTTCCCTTGATTGGCCACTTAAGACAAGTTTGACTAGTTTTCTTGTCAAAAGCAAGATATCAGTCCACATGAAGAGGTGGAGCTGGCCTCTATGAAGAAACTTAAAAGTGCCCTCTGAAGATGTTTTAATTTCATATTAGAATGTTATAAAGTTGCTTTTATTTTCAAATCTTGTGAAATTTTGATTATAATCTGTCATTAGTTTTAATTAAAATACATCAGTGATATGAATAAAATAGAATATAAAATGCATTATAAGATGAAATCATGTGTGGCTATTAGTGAAGTAGAATTTTGATGCAGTCTTGTCATGGAAATTGCTTGGCTATACTATTTTCTTAATTAAATACTGGGTATCCTATTTTATACAGTCTTTAAGTGTTTGATCAATTTGCAGATTTAAGGAGGAAAAAAAAACACACTGCTGAATTTTATTCACAAAGTGAAGTCAGGAGCCATATACATAAAACATCTTAACCCTGTTAAAAATATTACAAATCCAATAATTTCTGAAATACTAACCCTCAAACCAAACAGCTAATTGATCAGATAAGTAAATATAAACCATTATAGACCTTTCTGTAGACAAAAAGAAATAGTATCTATCAAAAATCACAAATTTTTCGCATAAATTAAAAATTTAACATAAGATGCTTCTAAGATATGGCCCACGGCTATTTGAAGTCACACATTTTGCTTTGTAAACCGCATCCTTACAAATGCTTTGGTATTCATGAGTGTTGTTTTGATTATTGAGAAGAATCCAATTCTTGTTTAGATTATTATCAATAGTACTATTTAGATAATTGATTATTTGAATATATTTATATCCTAGAGAAGAAAATTGAGTAGAAAAGAATGACACTGCCAGTCTTGCTTGTATTTCAAAGGATAAGAAATACCTTGGTCAAGCATTTGTTAGAATTCAGATAAAGTAATACTTCTATATTGAAAGTATGCATGTGAAATTTTGTTTTTGAAAAGCAGAAAAGAACCGGCATCATATGGAATGTTGAACCCATTAAACAAACAGGATATCATAAAATAAATGTTAGAAGGGGAGAGTAGGTAAAGGGGAGGGAGAGATTGATGGATAAATGGTGTGTCCATGTTGTTAGAAGGAGGTTATTATGAGTTAGCTTGGAGTGGATGTCTTGGTGTTTTAGATATTTTATTTATAATGCGGTTTTTCTCCTCTGTTCAAGTGTGGAGTGAATGTTAAGTTAGCAAGCACATATATCAAGGGAAGTAACTCAAGCTCAGTGTAACATGGTTTTTGAAAAACTGATTGTAAGACGTGCAAACCTAAATCAAATTGGGAAGGTTTAGCACTGTGGAGCTGTAGTCACAAAGTATGTCAGTTACCAGACGAAATTCTTGTCTAAAATTTCTTATATTTTGTAATTTGGCATTTCCTTGCATATAAAGATTGCATACAAAGTTAACCTATATCTGTATTCAATGGCTCCTGTTGACAGGACGCCATTTTAAAATGCCACCGATACTTTGCCTCAGTTGAAAAGGATTCTAAGTTAGTGTCGTAATTTTACAACTTATCTAAAACCAATCCAGGGAAAATTGATGATAAACTTTTATTGGCATGTTGTATCTTCTCAAATAAGACCTAAACACAGATGTGACAATATCATGGTGTTTGTACTAGACAGGTGTCTGCTACCATAGGCTATTCAGACGTTGTAGACTAGCTTCTGTTAGCTAGTGGCTTCTTTATGAAGGGGAATGATGGTTGGGCTGTATGGTCTTTGTAGTAAGGTCATTGCTACCAGAGGTTATCCTTCAGTTAGGTTTAGCCAGCTGGGCAGGTGACTTTTAAACACAGGTGTGGATTGTGCAGATGAGTCATGGTGATAATTTGTGCATGAGAGGCCCCCACGTCATGGCCTCTATCCAGAGGTGTTTTCCAGCATGAGAAATTCCTACACATATGTTGCAATATAATTTTATTTGTTATAAATTATTATTCTGACAAGATATATGTTGTGTATAATGTGTCCTCATATAAAGTCAATACAAGACAGATAATGCCATACCATGTCTTTGTGTCTTGTTTTCACCATACCATTGATTAGAAATTGTTGAGTTTGGTACTGACCCTACACAGAAATATAGGGGGTAAGTTATGTTAACCCTTTCCCTCATAGAGGAAACCATGAAAAGACCTATGCGAACAGCATAAAACCAGATCAGCCTGCGAGTAACTCGCAGGCTGATCAGGTTTTATGCTGTTCGCTGCTCCTCAGTGGTCTGGAAATGAGGATTTTGTAATTAAATTTGTTAAGGTTTAACTGGTTTTCTGTAGATCAGGCTTTATGTGGTACCTATTGGGTGCGTCAAAATGAGTCTATATGAGGGAAAGGGTCAAAATGAGTCTATATGAGGGAAAGGGTTAAAATGAGTCTATATGAGGGAAAGGGTTAAAATGAGTCTATATGAGGGAAAGGGTCAAAATGAGTATATGAGGGAAAGGGTTAAAATGAGTCTATATGAGGGAAAGGGTTAAAATGAGTCTATATGAGGGAAAGGGTCAAAATGAGTCTATATGAGGGAAAGGGTCAAAATGAGTCTATATGAGGGAAAGGGTCAATGGAGGGTGAGGTGCTAGCTGAATTACCCCATGAACATCACTGACCCTAAAATTCAGTATAGGATCAGAAACCCAACAATTTATTGTTTCATTAGCCACTTTCCTAGTCGTATATAATTATGTTTAAAAACAGATGTAGACTACTTTCATCTGCTGACAGACAGCAGCTTCACTTTACAAATCTTAGATCACTTATACAAATCTTGGTACTCTTTTGTAATATTGATGTGCATCATATGAGGGGTGATCATTATATTCGAGAACTCTTAACTATATAATTATCAACTTTAACCACTAAGTAGACCCTGTCTGACCTACTGCACTTGTTACATCTCTACAACCAAAAATCGTAGACGTGACATAAGCCATCACATGACAAAACTTAAATGCCACCGTAATAGCACTACCAAGCTCTTCCTGAGACTCAAATCTATGACCCAACAACTTATCTTCAACATTTGGAAAGAGTAAGAAACTCAGATGCTAAATTTGGACTGAAAATACGGTTTGTCATTGTGACCCTTACAACACTGCTGAAATGTATGGGGCATTATCATGGTGCAAAATGAAATCTGTCCTGGCAAGTTCTGAGAGTTTGTCTTTAATAGCCTGATGGGGTTTGGTTTGGAGTATGGTGGAGTAATATTCACAACTGACTAGTTTTCACCGGTACCATGTGATTAAGAGCTATACCTGAAGTGTCACAGAAAAATCACATGACCAGCTGACTTGGAAAGACTACTTTTACAGGAGATGGAGACAAAACCGAAACTCTTGGTTCAAGGAAGTGGAACCAGGTCTCAAAACATGTAATCATCTAATTTAGAAACATTTCACCTTCCTCAGAAAAATGACTCAAAAGTCTTGGCACATATTTACTTGGACCTGTTTTTGCTCCGGGTTTAAAAGTCTAGGCACCGACCTGGCTCAAACCCTGTCACATAGCCAGTTTGTTGGTTAACCCTTTCCCTCATAGAGGATACCATGAAAAGACCTATGTGAACAGCATAAAACCAGATCAGCCTGCGAGTTACTCGCAGGCTGATCAGGTTTTATGCTGTTCGCTGCTCCTCAGTGGTCTGGTAATGAGGATTTTACAATCAAATTTGGTAAGGTTTGAGTTTGGCTTTCTGCAGATCAGGCTTTATGTGGTACCTATTGAGTGCGTCAAAATGAGTCTATATGAGGGAAAGGGTTAAAACATCTTGTGCTGTGTCACCACCAACTTACACCAAACTCCTCAGCAACCTGCCTTACAGTTAATCTCCTGTCTTGCTTAGCAAAACAAATGACATTATGATAAAGAGTCGAAATCACCTGAAATGGTAGAGATTTCCCATCCAAGACAGGGGTTCATCTTGGACAGAGGATATGCTATCACTAAATCAGTGAAACCAGTTGTGGACAGCAGATTTAGAGAAGGCAGGCTCATCATAAACTTTCTGTAAATCTGTTTGGTCTCTGTCATAAATTACTGAGTTTTGTGTAGAGTTTGATAACAGCACACTGCTCTACGATTTTATTGTCCTCCATCCTTGAAGAACATGCACGGGTGGTTTAAGCAAAATGACATCATCAATTAGATTATGACTTCATAATAAAAATTGATTAAAATCATTCTAAAAGGGGTGCGCTTTACTGTAAATGTGTTAGAGTTGATCTTTATGGACTGACAAAGAAAATTTGGCAAAAATATAGATCACCCATTGTATTTCACATCACTGACAAACACATGAAATTATTTTTAAAAAAACTTTAGAAATTCTGATGAGTTAACATTTTAGGCACCATTTTGTATCTACTGACCCTATGCTGTATTCTGTTGACACTACATAGTGGGTCACCATGTGACCACAATTTGACCAATGAAAACTCTAGGAACATGGAGGTGGAACAAATCAGCGTAGGAACATAGCTATAGTCCTGGTCCTCCTTTACAAACCTTCATACTTTTAATACTCGACATTAATTTAATCACACCATAGCATGTAATTTAAGAATAATCTTTTTTCTAGGATGGAATTATTAAAATAGATCTCATGGAGGAGAAGTGTCATGCACAAGAACTGTAACTCTGCACATCATATTTTTGGAATTATTGCCCTTTGTTATATTTCATTTTTATTTTTTGTCTGGAGCCTTAATTATGCACTATGAGACATAAAACCTTGAAACTTCATAGGTGGATAGCTCTCATGGATGAAAAGTGACCTACACAAGAACTTACTCTGTACATAATATATTTGGAGTTATTTCCCTTTGTTAAATTTCATACTTAATTTTTGTCCAGAACATTACTCATGCATTTAGACATACAGCCTTGAAACTTCCTCATGGAGAAGAAGTGCAGTGCACAAAAATTGTAACTGCACATCATATATTTGAAGCTATTGCCTTTTGTTAATTTTTATACTTTATTTTTGTCTAGAGCATTTCTCATGCACTATGAGACATATAAACTTCAAACTTCATAGGTGAATAGATGGCATGGAGGAGAATTATAGTGCACAAAAACTGTTACTCTGCACATCCTATTTTTAGAGTTACTGCCATTTGTTAAATTTCATTTTTATTTTTTACTCATGCACTATGAGACATATAACCTTGAAAACTTCATAGCTGGATAGATCTCATGGAGAAGTGCAATGCACAAGAATGGAACTCTGCACATCATATTTGGAGCAATTGCCTTTTGTTAAATTTTATACTTTATTTTTGCCTGGGGCATTTCTCATGCACTTTGATACATACATGTATTACCTTGAAACTTCATAGGTGGATAGACCTTGTGGAAGATAATTGCAGTACACAAGAACATTAACTCTGCATATCATGTTTTATTTTAGAGTTATTACCCTTTGTTTAATTTCATACTAATCCTGTGCGAAAGCATAGTTCGGGAAGCACGATCCATTTCCAATGGTTTCTTGTTGGAGTCATTTCCCTTTTCATTAATTTCTTAACCTTAAGATAACTCCTGTTCTACTAATGCTTTTCTAGATGAAATTTCATTTATAGAAAGAAGTTGATGAGAGAAAGTGTCGAGAGAAAGTGTCATATACAAGGTCCATAACTCTAGCCTCAGTAATTTTTTTTTTGAGTTATTCCCCCTTTTCACAATTTCTTGACAGCAAGATAACTCTTGTTCTACTTATGCTAACGAAACAAAATTTCAGTGATGGAAAGAAATTGGTGAATGGAAGTGTCACTCACAAGTTCCATAAGTCTGGGTGGAGCTTGATCAATATTATCAGCCCTTTAACTATTTACTCCATGAATAGTGATGACATAATTTATTTAAGATTCAGTGAATATTAAACTACATGAATTTAAACAATGGGATTTTTAGCATGAAGTTGAATCAGCCATGTACCGGTATTCAATTACTGCAAATATATTCAAATGTTTGTACCCTAGCCACACAGGGCTGACCTGTTGCCTGTCATCTTAATTAATCTTTTACATGTGAAAAATAAGAATGTATTCCTATTTCAAGTCACTGTTTCTGCAAAAGTGAGCTTATGTTTTGGTAACTGAAATCAGGGTAGATTGACTACTTTTTCAAAGAAAATAAAGCAGTCCCTGGTGAGAGGATTTTTGTGCATATATCACTCTTTGTGTGTGTGTGGGGGGGGGGGGGGGTTTAGTGTTACCCAAACTAATCTCTAGTTTGACTTTTCACTGAGAAAAATCTCAACAAAAATAAATAACACTCATGTCCAAGCACTCGCACACTGAGGAAAAATATTTTTTATCCTTTTAGTTAGGATGCTTATTATGAGTTTGGTGTTTTTCAGTTACTGGCATCATCTTACCCTTTTACCTTTGAAATTATAAATTCCACATTGAACCAGTTTTGAGACTTTTAGTTTTGGCCATTACAGGAAAGCATATACTGGTAGGCTGATTATATTTCACTGCATCTAGCAAATATAGATTACTTAAAGCATTGTTGCTATCAGTTGTTTCCAATTTAGCCATTTCATTGGTTTCTCCATTATTACATGAAGATTTCCAGCCAATCTACATATATTTAATACATATCTTGAAAATATGAAGCCAATGAACCCTCATACAGGTGAAAAATGAAAGGTAATGGGGAAAAACTGTGACACTGGTTTGAAAATTGATGTAGTTGCTGATCTTGAATACATGTATGTGTATCACCATAACCCTCATCTATGTGGATTTGAGTTCCAGCCTGGTCACTTGAATGACCTTTGATTAGCCAATCAAATTGTCTGCTTCAAAATGCTTGGGTTAATGAATATTCGCAAGTTAACAGAAATTTTAATTTTGCAGATATCACCAAGGTATTCCAATATTTAAATTATTTTAAAATGCACATTCTGATCGGCTAGTATCGATATCATTTTTTAATTTTTTTTATTAATATACATGAAGTAGAGGTTTACTTGAGACAGCCTTTAATGGAATATTGTCAGATCTTTGTAGCATTTAGTATCAAAGCGAAAACCAAAGGCTGATTTTAATGAAATTACTACATGACCAATAGGCTTTCAAAGCAAAGTAAATTCCAAATCAACATCTGGTATGAAAAAAAAAGACAAAAACAGTTATAACTTTTTTTTGTATATTTTTTTTTGTACCTCACATGGATGCGGTATATTAAAAACAAGCAACAAAAATGTAATATATATCACAGTTACCTTAACAATGTAGGGTGCTGAAGCCAAAACAATGCACAATAGTACAAACAACCCAATGTGTAATGAGAGAAGCATGCGGAACGTGAATTTTGTAGAAGCTGTAAAACCGATATTAGACAATACTCCCAGATAATTGTCAACCTGTGAGCAGAGACTGCGACTGAATTCCTAGCCCTTCATATATAAAGGGAAATGACCTGTGAATAGTGTCTAATATTAAATTACTATTTTTTTAAAATTCTGGTCATACTAAATACGGATTACCTATTCAAGCTTCTAAGAATTAATATGTACAATAATACTGTATGATGTAATTATGATACTACAAATACAATACAAACCTTCCTGGATACTTTTTGATAATAATACTGTATATTTAGGTAAATTATTCTCATAATACTCAATGTAATTATTTGAATTTCCGAAGCTGTTCATTTTGCATGTATTTCTCACAAGAAATCAATACAAAAACAAATTAGCAAGGAGAGAAATCTAGTGTGACAGTTTATTTTACTCATCACAGTAAAACTAAAAACAGTCATTTTCATATCAAGTCATTTGTAAAAAGGCAGCTATTTTTTTTTCCTGAAGCTTAAAGCAATACAAGTAATATACATATATGTATGACTAGCTTTGCAAATTCATTTAATTCTTCCTGAAAATATAGTCTAATACTGCTGCAAATTATCTTATTAATTATCAGTAACTAAACCTGCATGTTAAACCTGCATGTGTAATTTTAAATGAAGAAATTTAGTAATTAAATAATGTTAACCTTCCCCATACGAAAAATAACGAAACAACAAATTTGCATACAGACATATCATTATTCAAGTTTAATGACTTGGAGAAGGTAAGCAATATTTAAGCTATTCTGACACTCATAAGGCTGCCCTATCGATACACGATTTTGCCTGAATGAAAAATACCAGTAAAAAGTAAAGTTATTAACCTTTTTGAGCATTTATATTTCATAATACTGTTTACTGATGCAAAATCAAATCAATAATGGAAGCTACACATAAATCATATTTTGATGTTAAATCAGACATTTTTTTACTATATTTTGTGTTTAATGCACACATTGAAAATTATTTTAAAGTCAGAATAAGAGTAAAACTGTTGTAAAATTGTTAATAACCCTTACAGGAATATATTTATGATATCTGTGAATTATCTTCTTTGTGGTGTTGACACAATTACTTTTTATATACAAAAACAACAACAACAAAAAAAATCTGGAGTCTGCTCATGATTTTCTTATATAAGAAATGAAACTTTCAATTCCAGGACTAATAATTAAGTGCAGTTGATATGATATACGGCCAAAGAAGCACACTCCCTTTTCCCTAAAACTGTCGTGATATCATTTACAAGTGGGTGGGGGAAAAGTGACCAGAATTGAAAACACTACGTTTTACTAATACTGATATAGGAAAATACAAAGAGTGACTTTATGAAATAAAAACAAAACTGAAAAAAATTAATTTGTAAAACGTCCAGGCAGGATAAAGGAATCATAAATATCCATATTCTTTTCTTCTAAGCATTAAATTTCAAATTCAATTTTAAAGTGAAGTTTAAGTCAGAAAATTCTACTGCTAAAGTAAATAAATTAATAAGATTTTGTCTTTACTATGAAGGCATAGTGCATTGAAATCTTCCTCTTCAAACCCTCTCGAGCAGAAAAAAACATCAAAAAAACCTTTGCTGAAAGTCTCCTCTGAAAAACAATCAAGTTGTATACAAGGGCCTCAGATGCTAAGACTGCACTCCTGGCCTTAAATTTAGAAAGCAGTTCAAGTCCACTTGAGTACTCAGTTCTTCAGGGTTAGAATCAGTCAAAAAATTTGGATAATACCTATTACAAAACAGGCCTGCCTGGAGTTTATCATGACATGATGAAAAAACCAAGATGAAGTGAAAAAGTGATTCATGAACAATACTGTTACCCCTGCGATAGACGCAGCATATAGACACACACATGCTCTGGACCCTTCACAAGATCTTACAGTCAATCCATAACCCTAGGTAAGTTATCTCCCCTTTTCTCTCATATTTAAACGATAGATCTCTTGGGAGAACAGATTTTTTTCTTAATACATCAGCCTTTGTTTTCCCTGATAACATCCAATGCTAGCTTATTTTGTTTATTTATTTGCACACAAATCACAATGTAATTTCTAATCACGTGATAAAAAAGGTGATGAGGTCTGCTTTGTGAATATGACATGTATTCAGAAGAAACTCAATTTCATCTTTACCTTAAAAATATTCCTTCATATTACTAGAGAGCAGGGATTTCAAGAATGCCTATAATTAAACTGACTGCAAATTCTTGAGAGATCAGAAATTTAGACGATAATTCTTCAAACTTCTCTCTCATCAGCTTCAAAAGCTCTTTGTCAATAATAAACATATAGAAAATCAACAAAAATCAATCTAGTTACATAAGCATTTCACATGTTAACTCATCCTTTTTCTCAGGATTCAGTTTCAAATATCAATAATTTCATCTCGACCTAATTGACAAAATAATAACTGATCAAATATATATTCATATTTCGTTGATGGCCATTTTCGTATCAAAAGAATTTCATACACTTTTCTATATCTTAAATTTCAAACTGATATATTTTAATAACATAATTAGAATTACAGATGCATGTAACTGATTAAATGTATGTTAAAACTAATCACAACATTATAAATATGACAAAAATATTTTTCCATAACACAATATTTCACACCACATATATATTCTGAATATATTCTATCACAGAAGATAACATGCTACATAATACGCCTTTTATGGTTTAATTCCAATAACCCAAACTGTATGGTGTGTCATTAACTAGATCAATACAGTGATAAAAAATGTCGAAATGTGTTTCTGAAATTTCGGTAAATTCAAGAAAAGAAATAAGGATAGATAAAGAATGCTTGTGCAGAACACTGCATAATATAGGCACAAAAACGTTTATATCAAAAATGTAAATACACAAAAACGTGTATCCTGAAAAAATTGCTACAATGCCAAACCATGTTCATTAATTGACACAAAATAGAATAAATACCATTTACACTGAATTCATGTATCTAAGTACAAATAAACTTCAACATAGCAATATATGATATCTTTACATGTAATACTGGAGCTAGAAACACAACATAGATTTTGAATATTATCGTAATTATTAACTAACCAAATCTTCCATGTAGAAATATGCGTGTCTCACTGAAACATTCCCACTGTTGTATGGTACAAAAAACAAGACAAAATCAGTTTAATTATTTTTTGATTCCGAAATCAGTAAAAGTATAAAACAGATGTGTCTGTGGTTAACATGTGAACAAAATTAGAAGGCAGCGCCTAGAGTCCATCGGTGGTCAGACTTGCGTCTGCGCAGGCGAATGATGCTGCCGTCGACCGATGCTGCAGCACTCTTGCTGCGAATGTCGTCATCTAGACGGAGGTTAGCCAGACGGAGCATTCCAATGTTTCTACTTGTGGCAGTGAGTGACTGAAGAAGACCATCTCCTCCCTGTGGTAAAAAAAGAAGTATATATATATGTATTGTATATCAAATGAAAAATGCTTAAATGGCTGTTTCCAGTTTTGCATAGTTGTCACATAATTCATTACATATATAACTTATGGCCAAATTACTTTATTACTTCATGCCATGCCCATGCAGTCTATATGCATATTTATGTATATATGTATATTGTATATGAATTGGAAATTCTTTTTTGAAAATTCATACAGTATAGCCACTAAAAACAAGAGGCCCATGATGGCCCTAAATCGCTCACCTGAGATAAATAGGTTGACCCAAGGAACATCTGTACCAATTTATTAAAAAATCTGGCCAGTAGTTTTGAAGGAGATGATTTTTTAAGTTTTCATTTATTTTATTTTTTTGTTGCCATGGCAACCAGAGTTCTATATGGATCAAGTTTATTTTAGGAACTTTTGTGAAGGTTGACACAAGGATCATTCCTGCCAAATTTAATCAAATTCTGTCCAGTGGTTTCAGAGGAAATGTTGATTAAAGTTTTCCCAATATACATATAAAGCAAATAAGCCCCGCCCCTGGTGGCCATGTTTTTTACGGATCGGAAATTTTTTAGCAACTTTGGTAGAGGTTGACCCAAGGAACATCTGTACCAATTTATTTTAAAATCTGGCCAGTAGTTTTGAAGATGATGATTTTTAAAGTTTTCATTTTTTTTTCTTTTTGTTGCCATGGCAACCAGAGTTCTACATGGATCAAGTTTATTTTAGCAACTTTTGTGAAGGTTGACCCAAGGATCATCCCTGCCAAGTTTAATCAAATTCTGTCCAGTGGTTTCAGAGGAGATGTTGTTTAAAGGTTTCTCTACATACATATAAGGCAAATAAGCCCAGCCCCTGGCGGCCATGTTTTTTTACGGATCAGAATAATTTTAGCAACTTTGGTAGAGGTTGACCCAAGGAACATCTGTACCAATTTATTTTAAAATCTGGCCAGTAGTTTTGAAGAAGATGATTTTTAATGTTTTCATTTTTAGCTCACATGAGCATAGCTCAGGGTGAGCTTTTGGGATACTTGATTGTCCGTCGGCCGTCAACAATTTTGATGTTTACACACTAGAGGCCACAATTTTGATCCGATCTTCCTCAAACTTGGTCAGAATGTTTGTCTTGATGATATCTTGAACCCTTTCGAAAATGGGTCAGGTTGGATCAAAAAGTAGGTCAGTAGGTCAAATCTTAGAAAAATCTTGTTTACACACTAGAGGCCACAATTTTGATCCAATCTTCCTCAAACTTTGGCAGAATGTTTGTCATGATGATATCTTTTGTGGATGGGGTCAGAAAATTCCTGAACATTGTTTTACCTCATCATCTTAATTCTAAAGCAATGTTTTGTACAGGCAATGAATGATACTTTTCTCAGGTGAGCTATCTAGGGCCATCTTCGCCCTCTTGTTTTTTCTTTTTGTTGCCATGGCAACCAGAGTTCTACATGGATCAAGTTTATTTTAGCACTATTTGTGAAGGTTGACCCAAGGATCATCCCTGCCAAGTTTAATCAAATTCTGTCCAGTGGTTTCAGAGGAGATGTTGTTTAAAGGTTTCTCTACATACATATAAGGCAAATAAGCCCCGCCCCTGGCGGCCATGTTTTTCTACGGATCGGAATAATTTTAGCAACTTTGGTAGAGGTTGACCCAAGGAACATCTGTACCAAATTATTTTGAAATCTGGCCAGTAATTTTGAAGGAGATGATTTTTAAAGTTTTCAAATTATTTTTCTTCATGAGCCATGGCAACCAGAGTTCTTCATGGATCAACTTTATTTTAGCAACTTTTGTAGAGCCTCACCCAAGGAATATTCCTGCCAAGTTTCATTAAATTCTGTCCAGCGGTTTCAGAGGAGATGTCGTTTAAAGCAAATTGTTGATGACGCACGACGACGGACGATCACAAAAGCTCACCTTGAGCACGTTGTGCTCAGGTGAGCTAAAAATGGGTCTGTTGGGTTAGCAGAAACAAATAACTTTTTTCTTTTTGCCTGACACCTGTTGATAGTAATTGGGTTGAACAGTAGAAAAATTATAGCCCCATCCGTTGACCCCTAGGATCAAGCTTGATCTAGTTACTTACAAACTGATCTTAGTCATTCTGAATGACTATTATTAACAAAGATGTATATCATAAATGTTTTATTTATTTACAATGAAGGAGTGTTCCTTGGAACAAATGTATCACCTGCTGAAAGAAGTGTGATGGAATAAGTGATAGGCAGACAGATGGACATACAAACAACTGAGAAGTGATCCCTCTGTGTCACCTCGGTGTCTTCCCAACTGTCCCACTTTTATATAAAACAGTAAAAATCAAGGTGGGACAGTTGGGAATCATGCTTAATTGGATAACAATAGACTGTCATGGATGAGTGACTATAGTCTTTACCTAAATGGATGGAATATTTCAGTGGTTTTATGGTTAGTAATATATTGCATTAGTATTTATAATAAGTTATATGCTATTAGCAAAATTATTTATAATAAGTATTTATAATACTTATTATGTTTTAGGATGTTGTCAGTATTCTCTCTCTCTCTCTCTCTGAAATGAAGAAAACAAACTCTTTATGTTTTCATATATTTATTATTTTTATTTCATGTGTCATGAACAAATCAAATAAAGACAGGGCTATATTCGGATGTGGTACAATTTATTGTATTTTGTTTTAATTTGAAAACAAGCATTTCATTTAAACAACTGTGACATTCCACCCTACTGATCTGTTCTATACAGAGTTACTCGTCAAACCGAATCAAATGCGATGCACAATCGGCATACTCCATCACAGTGATTTCTTCAGCCATGTACTTGTGTTTCAGGGCAGACAGTCTCTGTTCAAGTTGTCGGTATTTCCTCCTCTTCTTTTCTCTCACTCCTCCGGCACTGTGCTGAAGAATTTTGATAGCATTGGCAGCTTCAATCCTTTGTATTGTTTCCAAGAACTTGTAAATGTTCGGATGTGACTGTCTCATACTTTTCTTTAGTTTGTTGTGCCAGCCTTCCAAGTTGTTTGTTGTTCTTGGTCCTTCTGTCTCGAAATGGTTCCAGTTGTCCTTGTCTCCCTCAACCCAATGTTCAGTGACATAGTCTGTGAACCTTGAAACATCCACTGGAATCTCTGCATTTTCAGCATCCGTCAGTGCGACAAACCACACATCTTCAACATGTTGTATGGGGACTAGAGGCAGAACTGCAGCTCTTCTTCCTAGTTTCTTAAAGTCCTCATTCTCAGAATACAGTCCAACTAAGCCAAGCTTCTGTATCTTCCGCCAAACACACTGTGTGTAATGAAAAAAACACCCTTTCACATTCACATTTGGAAACACTCTGCGAGCTGCCTGCTTGGTTGCTGCCTCAAAGTCTATCAGGAGTGTGTCTGGTCCCAGTTCCATTCCTATTTCCCTGCATTTCTGTTGAAGATGTTGAAAAAGTCTGCAGTAAATCCTTTCACTTTTTCCAGGCAGAAGGGCAAACACTAACGGATACATGTGTCCATCAATATATCCATGGAGTGTGTGTACCTGGCTGAATATGTCTGGGCACACATAAAATGTTCCGTCTCCATATATGGTTGGGTTCTGTGCCAGATGCTGGAGATTTGTTCTTGTAGCAAAAATCAGCATCCTGTTGTCATTCTCTGCCTCATCAACCAGTAGGAACTGCTCACCAGTGTGCGTTTCAGTCCATTTTCCATCCAAATCTATGTCACTCCTGGACTTTGGTATCCCGGTCTCAATGCACCTCTTTCCCTGTATAGAGATGACTTGGTGGAGGGGAAGGTTGGTAATCCTTTGCAGACTTGTTCTGCATCTTCGTCCCATTCTCTGTCTCTCAGACTGGATATGACTTCTTCATATATTGACGGAATCGGCGTGGTTTCTTCGCGTGCCCTCTTTCGCATGAGTTGATTTATTTCATGGCGCTTCAGTTCCATGTGTTCGGCTGCATGATTATGGGTATTGGTCACAGAAACTGGAATGTTGTCAGCTGTTGTGATTTTAGCAGAACAGGTTCGGACATGACAGACCCAGTACACCCTTGTTGGTTTTCGGTTTTTGACCTGGTATCTGAATCCATTGTAAACCAGACTATCACCACCACGTTGGTTCTTGACAAACTGCACACTCACTTGTGCATTTGCCATTTTAGCTTATAATTTCAGACGATGTTACTTAGTGAAATTTTACTATCAAATGAAGACATTTACATCAGAATGTAAATATATTGTATCTGATACAGTTCAGTTCATTAATGAGATATCACAGTTTGAAAGTCACAATAAATTGATAACCAAAAATGTTAATTACTTCAAATCAAATTGTTTACCTTAAGTAGTAAACTGCTAGATCAAAGGACTTGTTTGTATTTCTTAATCCAATCACTTAGCAATATATACAGGATAAATGGACTTTAGTTGGACCAATCAATTAACACAATTTAAAGAAAAAAGTAGCAGAGGTGATAATTATCTTAATAAGTTCAAATTATTTTTTATCTTTATCAATTCACATAAGCTTTAAAGCCAGAGATCAAAGGAATGCATGTTTACACTATAAATTACAATTAATTTAGTAACCCTAATTAATGGACCTTAATAAACACATTTTAGAAAGAAATAATACAATATAACTAAAACATGAAATTTTACCTCTTAAAATACAAAATCAAAAAAAAAATCAGAAACAAAATCAGATAATACAACTTCAATTCATTTTAATGTGTTGTAGTTTGAAATAGATTATAATCCCTTATCAAAACACACCCAGCAAGGTGCTAAAAATCTTGAGTGGGACAGTTGGGAAACAAAATATCAAAAAGTGGGACAGTTGGGCATAAACCGTCACCTCTGCTTACAGCAGGTGTCACACAAATTGAGCAACACTTTATGTACAGGTTTTGGATATACCAATGACAATGAGAGTTTCAATCATAAAATATTAAATATTTAATATTTCAAAGGCCCTGTTTTCCTGTATATAAAAAGCTGGCAGTGCCATTGTGACAAATATTAATAACTGGAACACCATTGATGATTTTGAACCAATAATATTTAGAAATGCTTTGGAATTTGTCAATATTTATAGTAAAGTATATAATGTAAAATAATATATATATAAAAGTTGATCTTGATAGAGATGGAAGTCATCCTTTACCTCAATGATCTGTTGAGCTTCTGGAAGCTGTGTTCCTGGATGCCTTTGGAAGACCCTGACCATGGGTCGGTCCAGTCTCTCGCGGCACGTCAGATCCGCGCTCATCACTGGACCCTGGAAATCATTGTCAAATATTGTATGAAGAGAAGTAATATTTATATCATGGCAATTCTGAATAATATTGGCAGGGTCTGAGGGGTTCAATTTGGTTCAATAAGTGTCTGTAAAAAACTACCAGTAACCTAAACTCAATTAGGATTCAGTGTTGGTCAAAACTTTTAAATTCAATTGAACTTGCTTTCACAGGTGACGCTTTCACAGGTGACTTGATATATGTTTAATTGTTAGAAAACCAAAGAGTAAATCTTTGGTGAAACACAGTTTTAGATAGCCATTCATGTATGCAGTTGCTGCCCTGAAATTTTCACTTAATCCACATGTCTCGTTTGGTAAATACAAAGTTTGATATTCAGGAATCAATACACTGTAAGGTGTACATGCTACTGTATATTTGTCTTATCCCAGAGTCAATATATTATCTAAACACGGAGCTTAACAGATCATTCAATACATAGCCACACAGGGGGTCTCAGTGGATATGGCTATGCCACCACAATGCTCCTATATATATTGGCACTAGAAATTCCTTTTCACAATGTTCACTAAATTTCACAACCTTGTCAAAGCATAAAAAAACCTGATTAGGTAGTAAATGTTAGATGAGATTTGACAGACTATTTGGTTATTATCATCGAAGAGTAGCTAGCTGACCAGTTGAAAAAATGAGGAGTGATTTCAGGGTCTTGTTACTGCCTTAAATTAGTACAAGACCTTATTGCATCATGGACTGGTCAACTTCTTTAAGTGTCAACACAAAGACATACCATGGTGTATCCCCTAGCACGATCTGTGGCGTCATACCATCGCTGGGCACGGTGGACAGCATGACGATTCTCTCCAAGACTGACATTCAAGTGTTGCTGAAACAGACAACAGTACTAAAGTGAGCAAGCTAGTTTTTCACAATTTTATCTATGAGAAATCTTAATTCCAGTATTTTTATAAATGAAAAAAAATAAATATAGTCAGATAGTCACTTGTTAGTTTACCTACCCTAAGAGTAATTGTCTCTGACAATTTCTGGGTCATTCCATCATTTACTGACTTGTGTGCTGCCTTTGTCAGTTTTTCTGTTCTCTCAATGGATTCTCTCAGTTCTTTACGCAGATATGCTGACCTCAAGCGTGCATCTTCTGCATCAGCAAGAGCCTGATCAGACTCAGGCGTATAAGAACCAAGGGGATCAGTAGCAGATGGTCCAAAACGGGAAAGACGCCCATCCAGGGAGGTGCGACTACGGGACATCGAGGAACTTCGCTGAGCAGTGTTGGAGATAGACGAGAGAGCGTGACATAGCAGATCAAGTACGCGGGACCGCTCTTGTAGAACATTGAACAGTCTCTTCCTGGCCTGGTCGAGAGTCTGAAAAGTCAAAATATAGGTCAATATTTCTTTAACAGTGAAACAACATAGTATTATACTAATCAGTTGCTGATCAATGATATATAAATAATAACTAGGTGATGTCACTGGTAGCAAAATAGAATACTGGTAAGGAAAGTTTAATTTGTCATAAAAAAAAATATAATGTACTGGACAGTAAGCATGCTTATGTAAAGTTCACATTTAACAACAGAATGAAAATTCTAATATAAGTGACAATGACCATGACCTTGAGTAGACTGACCCAAAAGTGATCCAAAACTTACTCTTCTCGTATGATATCTACATATCAAATTTTGTAATATCTCAACAGTGACTAAAACATGTAATGGAAACAATACATATTTTATTGACAGTGACCATATCCCAATTGACACCAAAAGTGATCACAAACTTCCAAAAAAAAACCTACCAAATTTGTAATGAATCTCAATCCTTTTAGATTTTTGGAAAAAATTTTTACTTCCTTTTCTTATGAGGTATCTGTGTCCTAAATTTGGTGATAAAATACCTCAATCCTGACTAAAGATATCTAACTGAAACTAAAAATCTATTTCAAATAACAGTGACCTTAACCTTGACCTACTGTAAAATCATTAATTTTTGTTGACATAAAATTTTATTGATTATGTACCTAAGGGATTTCGTGAGTATATTTATTTGTGGATCTATGTTCTAGAAAATGTCAGGTCTATATAAGAGACAAGTTTTCGTGGGGTTTAATTTTCATGGATAAAACCCAGCATGAAATCGACAAACATTGGTGTCCCACGAAAACTGATGATTTCACAGTAAATGACAATAAAAAAAAGAAAAAAAAGTGATCCAAACTTCCTTTTCCCATAAGGTATCTACCTACCAAATTTGGTAAGAAAAATTTCCATCCTGACTAAATATATTTAACAGAAACCACTGTCACTCACCCGCCATATTAACAACAAAGCAAACCTGGTTAAACTAGAACTATCACTAAATATGATTAATATCCCCGCAATACTGCTTTAGAAATGATGAAGTTATTAGTATTAAGAAGAAGAGTATGAAAAAGACATTTTTACATTAGTTTTTTGGCCGGGTTACACAGGTTGTGCTTGACCATTGTATGAAATTGTTTTGAATTCCAACCAGTAGTTTTAAAGTTAAGCTCCGGACAAGGAAAATATACAAAGGGCAATAACTCTGTAATTACAATAGATAGAGTTATGGTTCTTGTGCACTGCACTTCCTCTTATTGTGGTTGACAACTGTATGAAATTGTTTTGAATTCCAACCAATTCTTTTCAAGTTATGCTATGGACAAGGAAAAGTAACAAAGGGTAATAACTCTGTAATTCCTATAGATAGAGTTATGGTTCTTGTGCACTGCACTTCCTCTCATTGTGCTTGACCATTGTATGAAATTGTTTTGAAATCCAATCAGTACTTTACAACTTATACTCCGGACAAGGTTACAAGTTATACTCCAGACAAGGAAAATATACAAAGGGCAATAACTCTGTAATTACTCTAGATAGAGTTATGGTTCTTGTGCACTGCACTTCCTCATATTGTGGTTGACCATTGTATGAAATTGTTTTGAAATCCAACTTGTACTTTTCAAGTTATGCTCCGGACAAGGAAAAGTAACAAAGGGCAATAACTCTGTAATAAGTCAAGATGGAGTTATGGTTCTTGTGCACTGCACTTCCTCTCCATGTGCTTGATCATTGCATGAAGTTGTATTGAATTCCAATAATGCAACGGACCGCTGGACCGACCGAGCAACCAACCGACCGACCGACCATCTGACCGACCACCGGGTGACTCCTATATACCCCTCCAAACTTCGTTTCGGGGGTATAAAAATATTTTTACTAGTCTTCTTTCCTCAAAGAAATAAGTCAAAATGATAAATGAAAAAGAAAATTCCAGATCAGTCTGTAAAAACCAGATCAACCTGTGAGGAACTGGGAGGCCACTAAGGTTTTATATTTTTTTTTTATTCAACATTCTTTTAGAATTAAGAATTACTTTCAGTCAATCTTCTAATGCTGAGCATCCAACAACTGCATTACACGGTCATTATGTATCACACAAAAACCTTCCTCTGCTGGCTTGTAACAAACGCCTCTAATGTCAATATTTACAGCCAATCTGATTAAGTCTTATGACAATAGATCAACAGACAAACAAAACACAAACGTCATTCCAAGTCTACTCGACTCATATAAAATTACAAATTACATTGTTTTAAAAACAATGGTATACATACATTTAAATATTAACCCGTTCTATTTATATGTTATTGTAACTTAATTAACAGAGAGGGCATTTCAGCGAGTAAATTTGTCTGAAATTTTGTACACAAGTACTTATAGACTATAGTCATGTACATGACATTGTATAACAAAAAATATACAAGGAAAAACGTCAGGGGTACCCCATTCTAATATCAGGATTGCTGAATAATGCAGATGTTAATGTATGTATAAACAAAATGCTTAGGGTGTCTCAAAATGATATTGAAGGTAAGCTTCAAACCAAACATAAAATTTAATTTTAACTCTAACATAAATGTTATCTGTTTAAATATTATATAATAAAAAAAAATATTAATAAAAAACTCCTTTAAAAAAATAATTATGCGCAAATTTCAAGAGAGAAAGCTACCAATCATTTACGGACATTATCAATTCAAGCACTTCATGTTTGAATATTCACATAGAACTGTGCATATTTTAAATTTATATATAAATGTACAGTACACATTAAACTGTCCAAAGCTTGTCAAGAGATTGCACCTTGTACATTTTATTTTAAATTTAGCTTATGTCAACTTTGCAGAGTTATGTTTGCTAGATAAATAGTCTACCATATAATTATCTTGACTACAGCTTTTCTTACAAACAATGAAACAAATTCAGGAGAAATTAATGATTTTCACATGTACACAAAAAGCAATTAAAGTAAAAATAGACATTTATATGGGAACATGAAATATAATGTTCCATTTTTTGCCTCACTGGGAACAACTCAAATACACAATATCTTGATTTGCTTTTTTGTGATTGAGAACTTAATCTTTTCCAATGAATAAATCCAGTACAGACGGCATACAAAGGATTACTTGTAGTGGTAGTGAAGGAGAAAGAATGCTGACTCTACATAGGGATAGACCACTTGAATATAACAATGATCAACTTCATACGAAAGCAGACTTCAGTAAAAGTAGTCTCACATGTAATTATTATAATACATTGCATACCATTATGTTATTACCAGTATATATTTCAATGGCATTTCCTAAGAATGTTTTTTAAGGCCAATTAATGTAAGTACAACTAGGTAAAAGATAACATGTGATGTCACATGAGTGGAAATTATGATGTCAAATAAATTTTATTTGTACTTTTCAAATTATTTTCTTCTTTAAATGCTAAAATTTAAACTGAAAAAAAAATGTTTTCATTCTTTTATTAATCTTTCTACGTTTAGATGTAATGTACAGGGATGAATATTTCTCAACTGACTGTAAAATATTGGGCACAGTTACTTCTAATATTATTACCATTATTAATTAGAAAGTTATCATTTATACCCCATCCAATTGAACCCATAATTGACTGTGACAAATCAACCAATTTCTATCACTAATCAGTACCTAGCTAGCTATCATAACACACTGGTAGACTCAGATAGGGACACACACAGGCACAAAGAAAGTCTAACTGACCATTCAACTTAGACTGACCAACAGACAGACAAACTGACAAACACACAGACAAGGACTAACCTGGAGCTGTTGCTGTACTGACTTCAACTGAGCCTCTAGTGCCTTCTTACAGTTCAGTAAATGAGATCGTTCTGCATTCAGTAGATCATCCGCCCCATCATGAGCCTGAAATAGTAGTTATAAACATTTAACTATAAGCCAATAGGTCAACATATGTGCCAAACCAACATTCAGTGCAGTAAATTTGTAATTTGTAACCGCATGAATCATGTGGGGATAGAAATTTTAAACTTTGGTTTGACTCTTATGCAAAAAAATATCTTCAATGAGAATTAAAGGCCAAGTTGTTTTTTTTTCTCAACCAAAAACCACTGAAACCCATCAAGTTATAAACAGCATATCCAGTGTAACGACAAGACAATGATAGGAACATGGCTACTTACGTGCATAACAGTCTGCTCTCTTTTTTAATTTCAATTCATTAATTTTTGTGAGGGACTTAAGTTTTTGTTGATTTCTTGAATGGTATATCATCCATGAATATTTATCCACATGAAACTATTCATTCAATAGATCTCTCATTATCTAGAACTTAATTAAAACTTATTACAGATTCAATGAAATTAATTTAATGAAAATTAATGATTTTACAATACCTGGTATATATGAAATCAACCTCAAATCAAATTGTTGACAACGATGATTTCTTATTCATCAACCAATTTTGCATCTTATGACAGAGAAGTGTTTTTTTTTTGTTAACAATGTAACCAATTGTATAGATCAATCAGTCAATCCCTGTCACAACATGACAGTCTAATTTTTTTAAATTTCATACCAGTTGGGATTTTTAGACGGTTCTGACAGGGATTACTTAAATTTTCCTGTACACATTTACAACTTGATGAATATAAAATTACTCATCTTTGAATAGTATTTGAAACAATGGATGTCTATTTGTCATGCATACTGTATAGAATCTGTACTGAGCTGAATTATTGTATGAGCAAACAGAGAAACCCTGATCACCCAGTTATGTCTGCTCTATTTGCACATGTGACAAAATGTTCTATATCAGATAATGGCTGGGTTAAGCATTTCAACTGATAAAAAGGTAAATAATGAATAATAAAAAAATAAATGCTATATCACTTTGCAATAAGGTTTCCATAAAAGTGTTGCTGGCTGCTAACAACAATCAATGATAACAAAATAAAAACTGGGAACAAGCAATGATCTATAGAGAGACAAACAATATACAAGTGACACAAATCAATATCAAATTTAGTTTGCCTCCCACACCTTTGCATAAATTGTGTCATAAACAAATAAGACCTCTAATTTTTATGTTGGTTTACAAAAATGTGTGGCTATTTTTTTTTGAAAATCAAGGAATTCAAGCACATTTGTAATTTTTCTTTTGTCATTGTAGGTTAATACTCCTGTTAGCTGAAGAAGACAAAGTTTGCTCAAGAATAAATTTATTTTTATATAAGAATTTTACAAAGAATTACGGTATTGAAGATCTGAGTCTTATCTTTTTTTTCTATTTTATACAAGTTGGGATTTTTTGTGCAAATGAATTGCAAGATAAGGCAATTATCTGTGGCATACATGCCATATCTCCCGGCGGGAGATTAAATCTCCCGGGATTTCGACTTGTCTCCCGATCTCCCGCCGGGAGGTGAAAATCTCCCGGTCTGACTTAAATCAAACAGGTTTCCCTTTGAACTCAGTATAATCCATTCTATTACCAAACTATGATACAGCATCAGGAAGCTTACGTAAGAACATGTGTTAGTATCAATTCTGACCAGTGTGCTGTACACAGCCACAGGCAATGTGATTGTCCTTATCCAATCAAATTGCGTGATTCAGACAGGTAGCAGATTCGCCAGTCTATCAGTTGAAACAATTATCGTTGGGTCATTAGCAGCTATCAAGGCAATACTAAAGCTAGAATGAGTAAGGTTAGAATGCATTTGGTACATCGTAATAAAGACGTAAATGATTGCTTTAGTATATCTTACCAGGGATGAAAAGGTCCCGGAGAATAGCTTATCCTTACTTACCGGAAGTGTAAACAATAAATGATAATTAGATCAGCTGTTTACCAATTATTTAAATCTCAACAAAACTCGTCATATGGACACATCATATAAAGTACACCTCAGCTAGCGGTAAATAGCAAATGAAGTGCAATTTTCACACCGACGCTGATTTGATTAACAACGGATATCGTCTGCTGAATAATTTACTATAATGAGATGTGCTGATCGGAAGAGTTGGATAACCACTTCATATCACCATACCGTACACGATAAATATTTTCAGCTAAATAATATTTTGGCTAAAAGCAATTTAATTTAGAAAAAAAAAAGAAAACACAGACAGAAGGTGAAAATATTATTAAATATGATCTGACTCTTTATCTTTATTCATCCCATTAATTAAAACCATATGATCAGAAATCATTCCATAAATCAAAGATACTGTATCAATTTAAATGTGTTTGATGTAAATGGCATGATCTCTGATCTGTTACAAGGTAGTGTGTTGCATTTAATTTTAAACGGTTCTTGTGAAAGTTAAGTTTATTTGAATAAGATATCTATTAATAATTTTTAGATTTTTTTAGATATAATTTTTAAAGGTATTTTCATTAATGCAATACACAGTATATAATATAAACTGTTAATGAATTTAATGAAGGGTAATCAAATGTGTATTTTTCTTTATTTTTTTTTTCATTAATAACGTCTCTTTGATATATGTCGTAAAATCTCCCTGGCTGGACCCCAAATCTCCCTGTGAAAATTTCAAAACCTCCCTGGGAGACATACTGAAAATATGGCATGTATGCTGTGGTAAATTTTATCTTTTGTTGTACACTAATTACATATAGTACTGATTTGATTATAAATAAAGAATTACAATTCACTTCCATCCATTATGATTGCAGTCATAGCAGCTTTTATGAAAATAAAATGCTTTCATTTTTTTTTCTGATCAAAATTTGCATTGTGTATTCAACACTGAATGGAACAAATTGAATGTTCAAAATTATAGCTTTTCAATAATGTTCATAATAACAGAGCAACTGGATGTTATAAGCAAAGACATTAAATTGCTGAATACTAAAATACAGTTGCTCTCATATAACATAACATCTCTTATGTAAACAATTATGGAAATATGATATTTAAACAACATATATAATAATTATCCCTCTTGCTGGTTCCTGCAGGCTTCAAATAGTACACTGAACCTGTAAATTTAATTAAAATTCTATAAAAAGTTTTTTTGTTTTTTTTTTGCTTTGATAGCTGCGGTGGATATAATTACATATAAACATAACATTTAAAGAAGAGATTATGGTGTAGATTATTATAATTTTTGAATTAATCCTAAATGTGGGCATTTTCTGGAAACAAAAGACGCAGTGGTACTTTTATTAAAACTACATTATGACAAAATCCTAAAATAACAAGTAACCAGGTCTTGCATGCAACATATGAGTCCCCTAACGGTGAGGTGCAAAATTTTTCAATTACCATAGCAACCAGAATTTTGGTCCAAGAAAAAAAAAACAAAGTGACATGCAGAATCTCCATACTGCCATCTACCTATTCATATACCAATTTTCAAAATATTATCTTAAACGGTTTTTAAGTTATTGCGGGAGCCAGATTTCCGGACAGACAGACGGAGGGCAAACCTATAGTCCCCTATGGTGTAAACACCGGTAGGGGATTAATAAACAAATATCATAATTTTCAAGAATTTAATTTCTAAACCTATTAAGTAAGACAAGGGTATCTTTTAGCAGTTGAACTTACTGATTTACATGCATGTATCAAGGAAAAATCCCTTATGAAGTCATATATAGAATCTGAGGATCAAAGGAGTATGAACTATACCTGGAGAGGCAAATAGCATGAATAAGTCAATATAGGTCAATATTGGCAGTCCCCTGATACAATTCAAACGGAACAATAATAAATTATGGTGACAAACTCAGGTAAAAGCCATAAGTAGAGGTCAAACTATGTCAATATTTATTCCAATGTAAATTCCTTAAATGTTATGTGATGATTTTGCTAGATGTACAATGTGTATTTCATAATACCAATCATTTATTTTAATCAGCAGTCTGCTGTGTACATTATAATTTCCATACCTTGAATTTATTTTCATTTTCTAATCAAACAGCTAGGGAAAGCTGTTAGGAATAGGTTAATAGCTCCAGCTTCATTATTGGTTCTTGATGTTAAACATAAAGCAAGAATACACTGCTAGGACGTAATACACTCAGCTTTAAGTCTGATTTCCTTCAGATTTTTGCCATTACTGACTGACTCATGGATTTGATTCAGGTTTGAGAAATTCTTAACTAATGCACACAAAGTCACGTATAAAAAAAAAAATAATTTTAACTTTTTCAGACAACTAAGACCTTATTGAGAAATCTTTAAAATCTGTTAATTAACAATTTGTGAGTCACTCTGATAAATGCTTAAGATTTATCAAGCATGATTTTTTCTTTGGACAATCATCAATACAAATTCTAAAATTTTAAAAAAGGGGGGAAAGTAACCATTATTATATGCCTTTACTACATATGTTTTTTGATATATCAATTAATTGTTAATGTTTTGCATTCAATATATTGAAATTAACAGACAGGTTTGAATTGATAGCTCTAAGATCTAAAATACACATATTTATTATAAAGTCTGATGAGCAGTTAATTTTGAATCAAAATTTATTTAACATATAAAAAATTTTTAAAAATTTTTAACTGATTAAAATAATCCTTTCTTTTAAAATATTGATAATAAAATCATCATCATCATCATCATCATCAAAACGTAAATGAACTGTGAGGCTGCAAAATATGGTTACTAGGTAGTAAAAAACCCACATATACACTATTTATTATACCATTTAGATCTGGTTAATGTTTTAGGCTATCATTATAACAATAAAGATTTCATGAATTATGCATAGATACATTACACACGCTTTCATCTAATTACAATCCTTCTCAAATGAATGAAAACACTGGTATATTTATTGATTAGGCAGTATCATTCAACACTCTCTCGGAGTCTCCTTTGCCCTCTTGTGGCGGATTTACATACAGGTAATACAACTGGCATATGAATAATGTATATTGTTAGCAGTAACTATAGAATCAGAATAAATCCTGCTTAATAATGAATTGACAATAGTTACCATTCTTTTTAAGCTAACCATGAAAGTTGTAAATTGTAATCCCAGGGTCATACACAATTTGAAATAAAATATATTGTTTGAAATTCTCTCTCATTAATGTAATGTGAATTAGATTATTAAAACAGATTTTCAAAGACTGTAGTTTCATTCCTACAATAGTAAAGGCTACATTTGTTGCCTTGATCTTCCAAACTCCCTGCATTTTCTGGATGAAGATTGAAAAGTGGAATGAAAAAAAATATGAATATCATTAGTTTTCTTTTCATGAATATTCCCAGGGATTTTTCTCCTTGAAATTGGGGAAAAAACATACTTTTTGCAATTTAGACCAAGACTGAATATCAGTATTCAAAACAGGCCAAAAGAACACCTCGATTCTGTCATTACTCATTTAATGACTAATTTGAATACCAGTTATTAGAGAGATAATTATTATCGTAGCGCTTAGTTTGTAAAGATGTTAACAGAGTAATAAAATCTTTACTATTATGATTTCAGCCATAATTGGATTTCTCAGTTTTTTAAAGGAATAATTTAAACATTTCTCATTGGTGTGGTGAAGTATAAAGATTGGGACTGAATAGGTTAACCTTTCCCTTCTGGGAATTTAAATTTTTTTAAATTTTTTTTTTAAAAATTTTTTTTTTGCTTTTGTTTGCCATTTTTGAATTTTGAAAACCGATCTTGATGTATTTTATACAATTCATATATATACACTTCATTTTAATGATTACTGGTTATGAGCAAACAAGGATATGCAATAAAAATAAAATCTTAATGATGTAATATGTTGGACTTAAGAACAATATATTAAAATCAATATTTCAATTTATTAAACCCTGAAAAAAAAAATCATAATCCACCATGAAAGTCTACAAGGAAAGTAACAACATGCAAAGTAGACAGCAATATATCACTTTATATGCCACTTGTATGTAAAAAAGAATGATTTTTCTAAATTATTTTACAGTATTGTAGTCTGTGTTCTGCATAATCTTCAAAAAATGGTCAAATTTTTTTATGGTATAGCATGTTTTTAGGGCATTACACCTTTATACCATTTACAAAATGATAGGGTAGGATGGGAAACCTTACAAACTCCAAACAACAGTTAAAAAAATGAGCAAGCAATATGATGAGCTGTTTTCAATACCCCATGTAATTAAACAAAAAGTTAGAATTTCAAATTGAGACATTACATGACTTCTTTTCACATGAATGGTAATGTTTAAGGTTTAATTAAACCAATCTTTTAAAATCTTAATCTTGTGAGTAATTATTAATTGCAGGACTTTTTCCAGGCCATTCAAAGGCACCAATTCATATTTCAAATATGATGGAACCGACTTGAATTTACCTCTTTTTAGACTATCACATGATGATTATAAAGCCAACAAAAAATTTATGATTTTGCAGAAAAAAAATCAAAACTTAAAAAAGTTGCTATTGACACGATCTTTATTAAGGGCTGTTTACAAACATTAATGATGCAGCATGTATGTACAATGAGAGATATTGATATGCCTGTAATTATACAAGTTGGCTATGTTACATATGATGTATATATATCATGTAGGGACTGACATTGTAGATCTAAGCCTATCATCTGCTTAAATAAGCCACTGAACTACATGTTTAAAGAAGTAAGAATATAAGATAAATATACATAAATCATTTTGGTAAATCAATGTATTAAGTAAGAATTATATTTTTTAAAACCTAATTGAAAAGGCTTTCAATGGAATAGGAATGCCACCATTTTTTGATGTCACACAGTACCTGGTTATTACAGTATATTTTGTTCTCATAATAGTCATACACATTGGCATGATTTTTTTCTGTATCTTTTATTACGTCTCTTTTTTATTGTTAAATAATGGATGCTTTAATAGCAGCTGCTCCCAGACAATGTGTTTGCTAATCATAATTGTTTAATTCTATAGAGCAATAAAGCACCATACACATATACAAGTTTTTGATGATTAATTAAATTATCTGAGGTCTTTTTCAACATATTGGTAGAAAAACATCCCATTCGCTAAAAATCAGGAACAATCATTAAGTTATGTCATTGATCTATCAAGTAATGTTGTGACCACAGCTGTTTTGCAGCTTCTAGTTATTTAAATCTAAGATAAAATATAACCATTGATAAAGGATTACAATGCAAGTTTTGTTATTTATAAATTACAGTAATTGTGGTCTTACCTTTTCTTTTGTTGGTCTTGACAATCTGTTGTCCTGGCTGTCTTTGTTTAACTGTATGTCTTTCCTTGTGTGTTCAAGGGCCTTTTCTAATGCTTCCTTACCGCGTGTAAGGGATTTGATTTCTTCATTTGTTTCCAAAAGACTTTCTCGCAGCTTTGCGACAACAGCTCTCACTTCGCGAGTATAACGATGAATCTCGTCATTGCTTAATTGTGCTACAGTGTCCCTAAGATGAGGAAGAGGGTCCATAGACCGACCAATATCACAATTTTTGTCACTTTTCTGAACGATCGTTTGTGACAACTTTATACCTTTCAAAGTCGAATTTCTCCATGACTCTGGCCCGATTGTGGTGGCCGCCTTTGTGCCCAGCATGATTGGTCCTTCGACCACCGAGATGACAAAACCAAAAAAGTTGTTTCAATCCCCCTCTCACATTAACAACACTTTTCCTAGGTCGATATTCCCCGTTACTGAGTTAGCGTCGTCCTTCCCGTTTGTCGCCCCTGGTTACTAAGCTCCAGACACTTCCGGTTGGATATTTAAACGCTACGGAGTGAATGTATTTAAAAAAAACAACAACATTTTTTTGTAAAATAAAATATCAATCCTACAGAGTACTATTTTCTATGAAAAAAATGAATAGGGGTTACTCGAATGAATAATATACGTTTACTTTACAAGTTAAAAAAAATAACATTAAACTTGTTTAAAGGTTTTTAATACACATGATAATGAATACATCATTATCGTATATCATCAAATAATACACATATCAGAGATTTTTTTTAAAACATGTAACAATTACGTTGATGAAATATTAAAATATTTCTACTTTCATTTTCAATGGTTTTATTTCAGGTCCGCATTTGAAAAATGACGTCATCAGTGAGCAATGGAGGAAACGAGAGACACCCGTGTTTATTAATCCGGTAATTTCACACGGTCCCTCTGTATATCTAGTCTCCTTCATATATTTGGGCACCAGTCGCTGGAAAGAAATTTTTGCTATCAGATCCACATACTTGCTGCACGGATATATTTAAAAATGCGTGTGTTTTAATTACATGAATTATGAAAAGAGAAACTATTTATGTGATCAGGAAGCAAGATACGTGAAGAGACAGGATAAAATGATTGATCAAATTGGATAATTGGAATTATCGATGAAGATTTGGGAGTAGAATAAGTTTGCAAAATTGTTTTTATACGGATATCAATAGCAAAGAACAATGAGTTCAGAAGGAATAGAGCATTTGTCCGCAGTTCACGACAATCCATTTATCAGGAATTATGGAAAAGACAGAGTGCTTCATCAGGATGCGAGGGAACCAACTAGACAGCCGGCAAGCAACAGAAACATTGTCAGTACTAGTGCTGATGAGCCTGAGCAAGAGTATCATGTAAATTCAGGCTTTGTAAACAAACTGAGATCAAAATTTGCAAAATTAGAAAGTAACCAAAACAGAATTACTCTATCCAGAAAGTCAGCAAGTGTAGAGAATCTGTTAGGTTATGGAAATGATCACTCAAACGATGTGCCAAAACACAGGAATCGTTATGGGAGTGCTGGTCGCTCCGTTAATGATGAGACTAATTTGGATGTTTCTGTAGAATTGAGAAGGCCTAAAATAAAAGATGGGAGATTATCCTCCCGTCCAAGCAGTGACATTTCACCTAGGCCAAGTAGTAGTGAGGTGGTGTTCAAAGGTATTGACAAACCACCATTGCCAAAAAAGCTTGATACAAATCACATGGTGAGAAGAGGAAAGCCTATGATACCAGCCAGAAAAACATCATCAGATTCCCTAGTGAAACGTAGCTCAGGCTCAGACATAATAGCCTCAACAAGAGTGGAACACCATGATTGGAAAGTGGCTCCAGATTTAGAGAAAATTGGGAGGGATAATATTGTAATTATTGAATCTTCTGCACCTGTTAAAAAAGAAAAAGTGGAGTCTAGAAAAGAAAGTGCTCAAACCCATGATGATGATGATTTCCGGCAGGTGAAACCAATGAAGGATAAATCTGGTGATGAAAATGAACTCCCAAAGCCAAACACTGTATCAGCATTTAGGTCCCTTTTTGAAAGTGTCAATAAAACTACAGAGGTAGTTAACACATGGCGTCATTTGTCACCCACCAGAAAGAGCTCTTCATCAGAAAAAGGTGTGATATCACCAGTTACATCTCCACGCTCACCACTTGCAAAGAAAAATGATGACAATGTGTTCAGTGACTCATTTAAAGCAAGGACAGAGAGAGATGTTGTTAGCAGTCCATCAAGTAAGACATCTGATGGTAGTTTCTCAGATGTCACACCAGAAATTGATACTACACCTGTTTCTATTAAGAAATCTCGAGAGAGATTTCAGAAGAAGGAAGGTGATCTACCAGAAGATAATGTAACAGTTGTTAGCCCAAGTGCTCAACATTTAACACATCCTATTTCTAAAGTATTTGACTCTTCGTCAGTCATAAAATCAGAAGCTCAAAAGCATAAAATACCAGCAAAAGGAGAATCAAGACAGCACACTGTTCCGAAAGATACCTTGCAGATGAAGCATGAAGGTTTGTTGCCAAGGCATTCTGCAGATCTTTCTCCAGAAATTGAAAGTGCTACAAAGGATAGGGAGATAGCTGTTAATGATACAGTTTTTGATTATGAAAGTCCTCAGAAAGTTACCGAAGACTCAAACAGACATCACTCAGGGAAAAAATCTGGCAAAACCTCTCCCAGGAAAACAAAAATATTTGATTCAAGTAATATTGTAAAAAAAGAAAGACGGCCACCTAAAGTCCCAAGTTCACAGACAGAAGTAAAAGAACAGCCAAAATCAAGCCAGGAAGCTCCAAAGCAGGTGGAACTTGAAATAAAAGATTTAACAAAGAAAGAAATAGGAAGGGAGGTATCCCCTGCTGAACCAAGTACTTCAGAACATTTGCTTCCAAATAGTGGAATTACTGAGCATAAAACAAAAATTGTTGTTAACAGGGCCAAAGGTGATAAATCCAAAGACATTGAGCAAAGAAAGCCTATAGCAACCCAGTCTATAGAAAGTAGTTTCCCAAAACCATTTACTTTTGACACAGTTGAAGAACCTTCAGAGAGAATACAAAAGAAACCAGAAACAAATGAAAATAAAGAGGCCCCTATTAGTGGAATGTCTTCTTTTCTAGCCAGTCGCTTGAAGAAATCTCCAACAGAACAGGAAAATCAAGCACAGAAGACAAACTCAGTTCATTTAGCCAATGGCTCAGCTCCTTCTCCAGTGCCTAGGAAGCGGCAAGCTCCAGAGAGGCCTTTAACAAACGGAGATGTTGAAATCGTGGAGAACAAGTCAAGCCCACCACCTCTTCCAAAAACACCAGAGCCAAAATTACCAAGCTCAAATATTGACAACATTATTAAGCGCAAAAAGAACAACAAAGCTCAGCCTTCAACAAAAATGGTTTTTGACTCTAGTAAAATACAAACGAAGCGAAAAGAACCTCCAAAGAGAAAACCACCGAGGAAGACCCTGGAGGAATTAAATCAGGATATAAAGAAAGATGTTGCAATTGTGCCAAAACTGGATTTATCGAGTATTACCAGTGATAAACCACAGGAGTCGGAGTACCAGGAGGGATACATTCCTACAGTGATCCAACCTTGCCCATACATTTTTGCAGGGGCAGAGGTGGTGTTTGAGAAAAGTCCCTACAAGAAAGTGAAGAAAACCAAGGTAAGTGCTTCTTTTCTTATGCAAGAAACGTAAGCTTTACAGGTGGTCAGCATTTTCAGTGGTCAACAAAGGTTTTTTGAATGGTTGATTGATTTTTAATGTGTAAAGGAATGTCAACTTCATCAATAATTTAAATTGATCTTTTGTCAAAACATGCCATAAACAATGGCTTATTATACTTGATCTTGTGTTTCAACTATTATAACAAGTTGTTAAAATTTCTGATAGAAAAAGAGTATAAAATTGCAGCTAATTTCATAATTTTCTGTCTACTGAATCTGTCTTAAATGATTAACCCTTACAATGCTGTGGGCACTTGTGACTGCCTTTTCGACCATTGCAGACAATTTCAGTCTGCACATCTGAAGTTTCAGACTGCCAGTACAATATTTGGATTTTCTGACTGATGAAAAAAGTACATGTAGTACCAGAATAACCAACCACTATTCATTGTGGTATTCTTAAGACTCATTTAATTCTATATAGCCTCAAGTGTATTGGTTTTAAAAACCAGCAATGATCTAATAAAGTGGCAATTAAAAGCTTGCCATCTACATCCTCATCTGCAAAAGGTGGAAGTTAAAAGCAATATGGTAGTTGCTGTCCTTGTTTTGTGGACATAGCTCTTTTGTGGACATGAACAATTAGGTTTTTATGATAAGCTTTACATAATTATTGTGATGAGATGAAAGCCAAAGGGCAATAAGGCCAGACATGTTCAGCTGTTTGCTTGTAACATACATCCTTTTTCATTTCATTTATCAGCGATCATGCTGTGAAAGATTCTGCATTTGTTCCTGTTACCTGTTTTGTATTTTGTAGATCTGAATATTGTTATGCTTAATAAGGAAAACATCCTGTTAAGATCATCATCATCATCATCATCATCATCATCGTTCTGTTCTAGTCTCTGAAAATAGATATATATTATCCATTACAGATAATCTTCTGTTGTACTTCACTCCATACCTGCACCTGTATATATATTTATAAGTTATAACTACATGTCATGATGTGAGAATTTACCAGTGATGTTTTTAAAAATCAAATGATGAAGTATTTGGTATTTAATCTCATTGTCATCAAGGTGTTAAGCAAAGCTTACTCTACACATGATGTACGCATCAGCCTTTCAAACAGGTGTACCCAGGTAAACACTAATAATACCTCCTCATGTATGCAGTTCTGGTTTTTTTAATGGTGAAATATTTTACATTCTTTACCTGACATTGTTAGCTCTGTTGAAAAACAACTCATTTTATTTTCTCCTATTTATGTCTTAAAGCTTCGCTGTTCTTGTGTAGAGCTGTTCCCAGGCCAAGGCCTGTACTGAAGCAAAGGTAACCGGTACGCTGCTTTGACTGAAAATTTGCCCATTAAATAAAAGCAACAACCTTATATATAATAGTCTTAACATAAGGTTGTTGAGTTTTTTTAATGGGCTGTTTTTTTAGTCAAAGCAATGTCTGACCTTTTTTTCAGATGTTGGAGAAAGGGCTTTAATACCATTTTGGAGAAAATATGACCTTTTTTTTTTCATTGGGGAAAGAAAAATCCTGAAGTCATATGCAAATTTGGGGAAAGCTGCATGAATTTAAAGAATTTTTTAGAGGGGAAGGCACCTATGAATGGCCACTGATAAAGAAGGAAAAAAAGCCCTGAATGTACTGGGTACCTTTGTACTGAAATGATAGTTTTTTATGATCAGTTAAAGGCCCATTATGTGAGTCTTAATATTGTATGTTTATATATCTACCTGGTTTTTGTTTTCCTCTTCGGTTTTACATTTTCATGGTAGAGCCTACTAGTATAATATAATAAATCATAATTTCTTTACTCAGTGTAGAAATCATGCTACCTCCTTAATTGGACTTTGACAGTTTGAGTCCAGAGAGAGTGGTATGATCTAGAAAATAATTTGTGTCTCTTCCATAAACTTAACCCTTTCCCTCATATAGATTCATTTTGACGCACTCAGTAAGTACCACATAAGCCTGATCTGCAGAAAACCACAGTTAAACCTTACCAAATTTAATTATAAAGTCCTCATTTCCAGACCACTGAGGAGCAGCGAACAGCATAAAACCTGATCAGCCTGCGAGTTACTCGCAGGCTGATCTGGTTTTATGCTGTTCGCATAGGTCTTTTCATGGTTTCCTCTATGAGGGAAAGGGTTAAGTACACTTGGATTCCAAAAACTAAATGATTAAGATTTGCCAAAGAGTTTGAGTCTTCCCATAAATAGATGATTTAAGATTTAGTGGTCAGAAAAACAAAAATTAAAAAAGTTTTTTAACCATCTCCCCTCTAGCTTGACCTCTGACTTCAGTGTCATTCTGTGACAGACATTTCATTGATGGAGATTGATTCAGGGCATGGCTTTAGCATGTGATTAAAACCCGTGCATTGTTTTCCGAACTCAGTATTATAACTAGGGCATTTGTGAACTTTGAAAGTTCCTGATTGTCTGCCTAAGGATTATATTATGTGCTTCCACCTCAAACTTTTCTTAAGGATCAATAACACTTAACTTAGCATGAGTGAGCTGCATCCCTTACTTATATATATGTCAAATGTTTCATGTCAAACAAAATTGTACGGGTATGAGCACTATAACTCCATTGCTTAGTGCTCAACATATAAGGGAAGTTTCAGGACTGGTTTGCCCGGTATCAGGATAATGTGACTGGGTGTGGTATCATGCCACATGTCTATGGTGTGATACCGCAGTGTGGCAGGTGTATATATATATCCGTCTCAAGTGGACATAGTTTCAAAATGACTAAAATAATGTCAGTGGGACATTAATCCTTTCCCTCATATAGACTCATTTTGACGCCCTCAATAGGTACCACATAAAGCCTGATCTGCAGAAAACCACAGTTAAACCTTACCAAATTTAATTATAAAGTTCTCATTTCCAGACCACTGAGGAGCAGCAAACAACATAAAACCTGATCAGCCTGCGAGTTACTCGCAGGCTGATCTGGTTTTATGTTGTTCGCATAGGTCTTTTCATGGTTTCCTCTATGTGGGAAAGGGTTAAACCCAATAAACAAACCAACCTTACAAACAAGAAGTATGCCTAGAACAGTATTCTTATAGAGATGTAAACCCTATTTACATCAGTATGTTTTTATTTATTTGTCAATGTCACTATGAATTTATTATTTCAAGAATGTCCACATGTCAGAGATAAATTCCTAATAAATGTAGCTCAAATGTATTTGAAGTATTGTCTACACATTTTATTGACAAATAAATATTCATATTTTGAATTTTCTCATTATATGGCATCTTGAATTTCCACATTAATAGCAGATTTAATTATAGTTCTGGTCATTAAGATGTCTCGAGTTATTCATGGGTATAGTTTAATAGTTTTTGTTTGTGAGGAACAGAAACTTGTGTGCTAAAACAAGTAAATTGATGGCATATGTTATTTCACAAAACACATACAAAATAATTGAGTACATAACATGACTGTATGCTTCATGGTAACAAGTACATACATATTTTTTTCCATTAGCTGTTGAAACCCGGCAGGGTCTTCGGATTTTCACGTGAGGAAGCCTTCCAGCTGGATTGCGGTAGGTCGGTGGTTCTACCTGGATGCCTCAATGCATTCGGGGTCTTCCTACACCTGTAATTAGCTGGACATCACTATATGACTGAAATACTGTCGAAGCGACGGTGAACTCAAACAGTCAAGTCAAGTCCATTAGCTGTCATTACTTAAAAATGTTTCACAACAGCAAAAAATATTGTTGAAAACTCCCTTTTTTATCAAAAACAATGTGATTTTTTCCCAATTGCATGAGAACTCATATCATTCCAAAGTACTGAAAAAAAAATCACTGAGAGCATTAAATGTCAATTTTCATTGACTTTGGAGCCAAAGGATGTGAGTTTGATCCACCATCATTAAATTATAATTATGGTCCTTCAAATGCTTTATGAAAAGAATTCTGTGGAGATGCAAGCATCCATTGACTTGGAGTTATCAAAGGTACCCGGTACGTTGCTTTGACCGAAGGCTTTTTTGCTTTAACTCTTTAAAGCCTTACATTTAGTATAAAATACTCACAGTCACTTGATGGACCATGGTCATAATCTAATGATGGATGGAGAACCTTAAGTGGGATAAGCATAAGCTGTAAAAGCATGCTCCCTAAGTCTAAGTAAACATTTAGAAAGAAATTCTAATCAGTTTGCTAACTTCTCATTTCTTTACATTAGTTGAGGTCAAAAAAGGCACTAATACTAGAACTATACTGTTTATCGAGATCTTAACACGGTATATCACCATTGCATATATTGCAGTTTTTCAGATGGAAAAGCAAGAAGAAGGTAGGCTTTGTTTGAGAGGGTTTGCTAGTTGTGTTTCTCCTTTACGTAGTTTCTTTTTACAGCTGTAGAGACGTTTGACAGTCAGACTCATTAATGCATAAAAGGTTAGATTTTGATGAATGAGTTAGTGTGAGTATTCATTTGAAATTTTGCCAGTAAAGCTAAGTAAATATAAAATAGCTTTGATTAGGTCTACTGCCTGTATTTTAATTTCTTGATGTCTTAATTTACTAAGGGGCCCACCTGACCAACAGGGTAAAGTCGCAGGCTTTAACACTAAGTCAGCCCCTCTCTGGGTTTGTTTGAATCCTGACAGGGTCATTCGGATTTTCATGTGAGGAAGCCTTCCAGCTGGCTTGTGGTAGCTAGGTGGTTTTATCCGGATGCCTCAGCAGTGAATTCGGGGTCTTTCTCCACCTGTTACGTTAGCTGGATGTCGCTATATGACTAAAATACTGTCGCAGCGATGGTACACTTAAGAAATCAATGATGTCTTAATTGACATTTTACTCAATAGAAATAAACTCTCAAAATGAGTGGTCAGAATGAGTTTTTAGTTTTGTTAGATGTCTGTCATCATTCTGTACCTCTCCCATTCTTAGATTACTTGTATTACTTTGTTTTAGCTAGAGCTTCTTTCTTATTTTCTTGACCAATCTTGATCAAAATTGGGGAAAACAAGGTTTATTAGCCATGATATTTTGGCTATAGGGCCAACAATGAGTGGTACCAGATCTTAAGCTCAAAGAGTTACGGCCCTATAACAGAGCAGCAGATAAGCTTCGTTTTATAGTTTTAACTAATTGTTTTTTCAGGAAAAAACAAAATTGATTTCAAATTCTCATTGTTCTAAAATGAAAATAAAAAATGGAAAACGAATTGTGCTCAAAGATGCAATCATTTTGTGTAGGTTTGTTTTTCATGTTTACTAGCGCAATGGTAGCAAAGGGAGGTTATTGCGCACTTGCAATCCGCAATGCTTTCCCATAACCGCATTTTAATCCATGAACGATAAAATCCAAGTTCTCTGAAAATAGCGTTTTGGTTGAAAACTCCGTAACAAAATGTTTAAATGTAAGTGTGGAAGAGTCAGAAAAACAAAAGAAACATGGTTGCCAGCTTTTTTATTAAAAAGGAACCAAACCATTACCAAATCATGGGCAGTTTCTTGAACAATATTTCGAACGTCGTTTTATCAGCACGTTGTTCACAAGAACAGCGAAATTGTTAGATTCTTGGAAATTGTCATTTGACTGTCTTATTAAAACATGTTCATATCTCTATGGATAAGATTTTAATGCATGCACACAAGCAATTACATATTTATATTTTACAATTTATTTCAGGTTAATTTTCACATACTGTGATACCATAAGCTCATTTGATGTGGAATGAAGTAAAACTTAAATTGAAAATTCAGAAAAACTATTTAACCCTTTCTTTCATAGAGGACACCATGAAAAGACCTATGCGAACGGCATAAAACCAGATCAGCCTGCGAGTAACTCGCAGGCTGATCAGGTTTTATGCTGTTCGCTGCTCTTCAGTGGTCTGGAAATGAGGATT
>CM037785.1:60887398-60937398 GCA_021229015.1 Solen grandis
ATGAAGTTTTGCCTGACAGTTGTTCCCAACCCAACCGTCTGGACAGATGCATGAAGCAGACGAGATTTGGTTGCGCGAGGTCACTTGACAAGGACTGTCATGGAGACACCTGAGGCTGTGGCAGCTGTCATATTTTGCGTCTGAAAAAAAATAAGAAGAAATCAATTGTTTACTGTGAGTTTTCAATTATGAAATTGACATGTCCATAACAAAATACTACATACTAGCTTTACGTCCAGGCCGTCTTTGGGCTAAACATTTCAGTCATTTCGGGACTTTTTTCTACACCGATATCGTGCTACCTTATTGCTATATCAAGTGGCATAACACCAGGGAGCAGCAGCATAAGAAATAGTAGTAGTAGTAGTCGAAGTAGTAGAAGCAAGAAACGTTAGTAGCGGTAGTAGTAATAAAAACATTAGTGGACAAAAGTCTTGCAGTAATAGCAAAAGTACATGAAATTTGTAAGTAACATCTGTTACTGTTGAAGTATTACCTAAAACAGTTTCAGCGAGATGATGGAGACGATGAAAGAAAAACGGAAAGAACTTACAACATATAGAGACATGGCAAAGGAAACAAATACCGAGAATGTGGCCAAATAATAATAAAAAGATAAGAAGAAGAAGAAGAAAAAGAAGAAGAAAACATATACCGGTACAGCGAAACATGGACGGATGTTTTCGCATTGAATGAACTTGCAAAACTGCGTGCAGTCTGAGTCACACAAGATGAAAAATATAAACCCGTAGTATCTTTGATGTCAAATTAATCAACACATGTTTCTACAGAAGCTCATTACCCACGACTAAGAGACTTGTTTCTCGAGCCATGATTATTATCAGTCTTAGGAACTGCATAAATCTGATAACTTTGACAATGATGCTATGGGAACCGCGCGCGCACGTGACAATAAAATTAATATTTCACTAGACGCACGTAATTGACAAGGTCGATATTAAAGGTTTCTCATTAATGGAGATTTATAACATAAAAAAAGGTAATGTATGATATTTGTCATTTTACGAGTCTATCTCTACAGACGTGTGTTCGTTTCACGGGCACAAACAGAAACACTTGAAGTTCAACTCTAAAAGTATTCTTTATTTTAAAGATTTTACTAACAATCATAATTAAGGTGTAACCATATCATTAATGCACCTTTCGAACGGGTCCCAATAAATCTGGTGACAACCGTACGTGAGATTGCATGACTATACGTTTTCGTGAAACAGATCTCTTGTCAAATAGGGGAGACTGGGGATTATGGGACATAGGGTACTCTGGGACAGTTTGATGACAATATTTGGTTGAATATTTCAAAGTTTACTGGAACGGAAGAGATTACAATCATGATTATAAGTCTATGACATTCAGTTTATATTGTTCTTCTCGTACAAAAAGACAGTTATGATCCTTTATACATATTAGTATCGAGACGGGAAAACGTGATGTTTGTCTTAAGAGTACCCGCTAGGGCACACTTCAATCTTATTACTGCTAAGTCTCGCATACTAAAACACACACATACACACATGACACGATAAAGAGAAAAAACGCACTAATGTATAACATTTACAACTGAGGAAGAAACTAATATGTATAAAAAAAATTGCATTATATTTAACTGAAGATAACCTACAAAGAAATAAAAAAAATGAAAAAAAACGATAGAAAGACCTGATAAATGCAATTATTTATTTTTGTACTTTATGAAATGTTCCCCAATTCTACTGGAAATTATACGTCTGCTTTAGCTGATTTCTAATTCATTTGAGATTACTCATTAACATAAATACAAAACAGACACATGGCGGGATTTGCCAGGCGGTGTTGCATAATTAATGCACGTGCGTATTTATCGCATGAACGCTTTATCTTAAGCATGCACACATTAAACTTAAATCGATTAAATCAACGTTTACACTGCAATGAACATGTTAATTAAGTTCTCTGCAGCCCAACATGATGTGTGTAAATACTGACGTCATATGATTTTTCTACAATATTGTCTTGTGCTATGGCGTCGAGGACATATCACGTCTATTATGGAAACTTGTGAACAAATCCTTTTAACACAGCGTACCTAACAAAACAATGACACCCATTAGCAGATGTACCAACAGCAGCTGCCTTCGTTGCCATGGTAACCAGCGATTCATGCTTCTTCATGGCGAACGGGGTCAATGTTGTGAATTACAGCATCCTCAACTTCTGTCTCCGGCTCTGAAAGGTAAATAAAAATAAACGGTCAAATGAGGAGGAGACGGAGGAAAAAGCATACCTCGTTGAGTACGAATAACCCTGAAAGTGAATGATGTCCTTGCTATATAAAAGTGAACCACGCAACAACAACAACAGTCAGGCCAACCAAAAAAAACAACAACACAATAACAACAGAAAATACCAAACGAAAAATGAATGTATATAAAGCTAAAATCTTCTGACTGTTACACTCAAATCTGAGCAAAGCAGCACATGTTTTTTAACATTATAATTCGCACATGTTATTACCCTGGGTTGCACCAATGTGATAAAAGGTTAAGTTTTGTTTTACAAGAAGATAAAACTCGGGGTATAGTGTTATTGTAAAGTTTCCCATATTCTTCGGTATGGATGGAAACCTGTATCAATACATGTAGATAGGTATATACGTGGTCTCAGGATGACGAGGTGAAACCTATATATAATGTTAAATGAGGCATCTAAGTGAACTGTGGAGACACAACGTGAATATTTTCCCATGACAGAGTTACGAGAAAGTTAATCTAGCATGTCATCTTAACATTGTGTTGATTCATTGCCCTACACAGTCACCTGTGCCATCGATCATCTCATTATAATTTATTGCAGTAGTAGTAGTAGTAGTAGTAGTAGTTGCAACAATAGTAGTAGAAGTTTTAGCAGCAGTAGTAGTAGAAGTATCAGCAGCTTTTAGCAACAGTAGTAGTACTAGTGGTTTTAGCAGCAGTAGTAGCAGTAGGAGCAGTAGTTGTAGTAGTAGTAGTAACAGTAGTAGTAGTAGTAGTAATAGTAGTAGTAGTTATAGCAGCAGCTGCAGCAACTCGCTGGTTATCAGTCGTTCGACTGAACAAGACTAAGATAAGAAATACTTGTATTTTATTTTTATAAAAAAAATATGCGGCGTTGCTGGGGATTAAAGTAATGGAGAATGTAGAACGTATGATGTACGAATTATTATTTGTGGTGTTCCTTCATATGTACAGATAAGAGCGTCTTCAATGCAGTCGGCGGGGCAAACATTATATCTTAATTAAGCTTACTGTGACCGTCTTTCAGTCACACGAAGACTGTGAAACAGGCTATCATATAATGTTCGGTATACAGATATTTATTATGTTCGGCCCAAAACAGGTCTTAATGTACAGATATTTTCGATAAAACAACCGCTATTACATATTTATCAAAGACACTTTAATTATGTCAGGATACTTTAATAATTTCCGTGAATACGAAGCATATATTTCAGCTAGCTGTCATCTCAGCGTAACTGTTTTTCCGTGAGTGTAAGAATATATACAAATTAATTTCGTTTAAGTATTCATTCGGCATTGTCTTACGGCATTGTCATCATTCAGTACCGACAAAACAACACTACAGAACGAAAATTTACCGCCATCCGACAGCTGTTTCGAGATATCAAACATTACATCTAGCTAACAAAATGGTCCTATTTCGACCACCTCGTAAGTGCTCTGAAAGAGTCATTCAAAGTTTTAAAAAAAGACTCTAAAGTGTAAATAAAATGACTTTGGACGATAGATATCCAACAAGTTAAAAAGCTCGACCTGGTCACTTTCGATTATACCTAGTGCAAGGGTGCACGCAGAGAGAGAGAGAGAGAGAGAGAGAGAGAGAGAGAGACGTATATACAGAAAAGGGGAGACATAAATACAGCCAAATACGAAAAACATCAGAATTTAATTTAAACATATTACTCAAATATTTACATACATCAATACATATATAATGAATATAGTTGAATTATGAGCAAATGGATAAAACCACAAGTTATTTCAAGTTAGATTCGGTTTTCTCTCAAAAACATGAGAAGGAGTCATGTGCCACAGTAAAAAGACTACATAAAGAAAGTAAGATCCGAGATATGAATATATAAAGAGAAAGACGTATTTAGAGGCTATGAGTGCTAGGTGCATATAAAAGAGTAAATCGGGTATGAAGAGATAAAGAGAACGTATTTGCAGATCATTGGCTATGTACATATAAAGAGAAAGTCTTAGCAAAGAGAGAGAAAGAGGGGGGGGGGGGGGGGGGGAAACATGGTGACTAAATAAAAAATTTTGTAATATTAAAACTGACAGCTAAATACTGGTTGACCGCTTAATACAGGTCATCGCTTAAACAGGTGACCGCTTAATACAGGTCATCGCTTAAACAGGTGACCGCTTATACTGGTTCAACTGTATCTGAAGATAACTAGAGACACATTATTGTGAGATGACGTACATAGTCGTTAAAATAAAAGATAAGATAATACATACAGAGAGAGGGAAGGGGGAAAAAAGAGAGGAGCGTACATAAAAAGTAAGGGATTGTGTAAATAGAGAGAAGAGGGAGAGATCAAGGCATATACGAAAAATGAATATCTTCATGAAGTGGAACATGAGTATTTCCAGAGAAAAGAGATAAATAAAGTTCTGATTAACTGAAGGAGAGAGAGCTAGAAGTTAACTGATGGACAGTTTAGTAAAAAAAATATCATGTTTATGGCCACCCATCCCCTACATATTCTTACTTCATTTTTTGAAAATTAAATCAACCTACATTTCTACCTGTAATTAAACCCTTGCTTATCCCAAGTCCACCCTACTCATCCAGTTCACACAAACAGATATACATTTATATATATTTAGCGCTTGCTAGTGTAAACATTTCATTTAAGGCGATTAGAGATATATCTTAATCTTCTCCGGGGGTCCTAGGATAGGGCCAGTACTCACGACAGTGAAAGAAGTTTTGCTTTACTTTGATGTTCATTGACAAGGAAACTTAACATGCGCATAGTTCAATGTCGATAGAAATGCATGAAAATTCTCTCCTCTCTCTCTCACACACACACACATTATTAATTCTATTTATGGAATTTTACGTAAACAATTTATTGGAAAGAAAGAAACGCTTAACTTGATCAACTTTACAAATACCACATGTAATCATACCTTTTGTATAGATCTGCATATATTCCGTTCTAATGAATGGCACTCAACAATCGACAAAATTTGGTCTACATTTCGCAGCGCAATAAGGCTGATAAGAACTCACCAAACACTGCTAATTAACTACCTTGTGTTACTCCAGTCAATACCAGACCGGCGTATTAATATCTCCAACAAACTCACTGTTTCATGATGATCGATTATTTAAGTTAAACAATAAAAAATACGCACAATGGTATTTTCAGCGTACTTGGAACATGTTGTCACGCTTTACAATAAATCTAAACGAAAACTACAAAATGTATAAATGTATAAACAGAGAAATATTGCTATTTCCAATAGAGGCGATCTGTTCTCTAACTAAATGCTGTATTGTAAACATAGAATAAACATCCCTTATTGCATACAATAAAAGTGCGACGACAGACTATCAAACACAAGGGACATAAAGCTTTCGAAGACGATATTTTATTATCAGTTTTAGAACATGACACAAGTCATTCGTTTACGAGCCGGGAAATCTGTGCTGAAACACAATATTTTTGTTAAATCAGGCCCTTTTCAATCAATGTTATCCTTTCGGATACATTCGACGTCCATCGCTATTCTTTTCCTGTCAAATTATGTCAGACAATATGTGTGAAAATGACAGTAATTATGTTAGAAATGACAATGAACAGTTACCTGTGTGTCGCCGTTTATTTACATCCGAATCACCTTGAATGGTTCCCCTCTTTGACAATGGGATAAAGTGTGTATTCACACCTGGATTTGTGCGGGAATCCAGCATATCGAGATTCGTCCCCGGAGATTGTCGAAGATAGCCGAGACAGAGCGATTGTAAAGTGAGTTGACACGTAACAACGTAGAAACATTATGTCGATGACTCATATTTGTCTTTAAATTATTAACACCAAAAATGTATAGCAGACCACAACCACGGGATCGGTTTAATCATAAATTTACATCTCACTTACAATATATGTCTTGTAAAAAAATATAATAGCTTTGAATAGCTTACAGCTGATTTATGTTTGCCCTACCCTGATGTGTATACGTATAGAAATCTGATAATTATGGTTAACAATGTTTCCCACCAATTTCCCCTAGACAGATTTATCAGTTTACCTGAGATATACAGGAGCTTCACTCCTGACAAAAGTACTGATCCTCGGAGCTTGATAACTTTTTTTTTTTTATCAATTTTAAAATATACATGTACAAGTATTAGTTTTATATTTTATTGTTTCGTTTTGCAATATTTATTCTGTTTATAGCGATTTTGTCTATTACGTGCTTGAATCTTGTGTTTGGAACTTATTTTTTTTTGAGACACGGTGATAGAAGTTCAAAAAGCAAAGGCAAAATAAACATGTGTATCTAAATTATATGAAGTATACACTCTTATCACTGTGTATTGTCTAATTTATGCATTATTTGGCTTAATTCGTCGTTGAGAGTATCGCTTAAAGGACGAGATTCCTCCACCTTCTTTTCATTCTCATTATCATGATTTTCTCTTAATTTTAAAACATTACCCCCCCCCCCCCCACACACACAGCAACAGAAATAAACGCAATTTCTTCCTCCTCTTTCTTTTTTCTGTCTCATTTTTTAAATTCTGAATATAAAACATGACTATTCATTTCATAATCTTCCTCTTCATCATTATCAGCTTTGTTTGTATACGAGTTTAACGTCCCACGGACACTGCTTAAGTTAGCTGGGGACTTGACAAGACTTGGCTTGGCGTACATATAAAGATAATGCACTGCATCACTGATATGTCACACCAGAGACAAATATCACAAGTTGACTTCTTTAACTAGAACAATCACTGAAGGTGATTAATACCCCCGCAAGACACTTTAATATAGGAGAAGCCCAAAAATTAAACAAAGAGAGATAACCAGATAGTTACAGTTCTTTGACATTGCACTTCTCCTAGTCGCCATCTGCATATATTTCAAGTTTCAAGTCAATACCTTGTATAATTTTCGATTTATACTCCGGACAAGAAAAAAATCAGAGAAGGGAGATGACTCAAAAATGGGACCAGGTACAGTTACAGTTACAGTTCTTGGACACTGCACTTATCACTTATCCTGGTCGCCATATGTCTATTTTTAAGTTTCAAGTCAATTCCTTGAATGGTTTTTAAGTTATGTTCCGGACGAAACAATTCCAACCGACTAACCAACCGACCGCCTATATACCCCCCCCCCCCCCCCCCAAAAAAAAGCCAATGAGAGGCCAGCCACTGTGAAATGATATTACCACTGTATATTTTTAATAAAGAGCAGAAAAGTGAACTTTAGTTTCATGGATTGGAGTTTATGGGACTATGAATAGTTGACCAGCGAAATTTACAATATTTGAATTTTCCCGAACAGTTATTCGATACAAGTTAAAAAAATATATAGAATGGTTGAATCATGCATGTAGGTAAATATAAGTTACTTTTTAATAATCGCAATCGAAATGTCTTTGTTCACCTTTAATAAACAGTGTGCATGGGATCTTGAGTTAGTCTCTATTCTACTGGTTATCATGCGTTATTTCAAAGACCGCAATGGTAGGATTTGGTATCCTCATTTGGATTTGTTTAAAACGAATATCATATATCAAGTTTTATTTCCTGTTGTTCATTTTCTCCATATATAAAAAGAAAAAAGAAAAAAAAAAGAGATAAAGTTGAAAGTTTCCGTGTGTGATAAACGAAACGTTCAAAATATATTATGTAAATTTGATTTAAACTTATTTTCCTCGCGTGATGAGTTTGAATATATATAGAATATGCTAATTTGACTTAAACTTATTTCTTTTACGTCGTTTAAGAAACGATTTTACAAATTGTACCATTGTCGTTCTACTTTACGCCAGGGGAAGTGCTATTATAAGCGTGCGAGTCTCTAACACGCTAGTATTATATCCGGTGTAAAGAAATGATCATCAGCAGCAGCAAAAACAACAACAGTAGCAGTATCAACAACATCATAATCATCATCATCATCATTATCATCATCATCATCATCATTATCATCTTCACTACCACAAAGTCGTTAGACAGTCCCTGTAGAAGCTGGTGGTTTTTAGACGGCAGTTTGCCGTCTTTGGTAGCTAGAAACGCTTACCAGGATTCGCTGACCTTGCTAATTTGCATATTTTCCATGACAAGTTTAACTGTACCTCTCCGCGCTTAGTGCAGATCCACGCAATGCGATTCTGCACTTACAAATACTAGTAATTGGAATCAGTCGAAAAAATATTCGTCGATTAATCAGAGGCAAAAGTCACTGATTAATTGATTAATTATGATTAAATACACAATAAACCATTTTGGAGCAAATGCCGATTAAAACCTGCATTTTTTAAGATTTTATTGTACAACATGAAAACAAAGTACTCTGTTGTTGTTGTTGTATTGGGGGTTTACCGTCGCTGCGATAGTATTTCAATCATATAGCGACGTCCAACTGATTAGAGGTGGAGGAAGACCCCGAGTACACAGAGGTACCCGGGTAGAACCACCGACCTACCGCAAGCCAGCTGGAAGGCTTCCTCACATGAAAAATCCAAAGTCCCCTCCGGGATTCGAACCCACAGCGGAAAGTACTCTGTACCATAAAGATTATATAGAACGGAAATAAAGTATAAGAGGATACAATCAGAGACCAAAGACGTGCAAAGTGCAACTTTAAAAGTATCCTTATTTAATTTATTTAATTACCCAATCAAATGCGCGTTGAAATATCAACGACAACCCCTCTTTTTTTTATTTTTTTTTTATATTTTTCGTCAGTATATCGTCAACGAATTATTTTCGTCGTCATCGTCACGTCAACCAGTAGCTCGTCACTGATTCGTTGACTTTTTGATTAATCAGTCCACCACTAACAAATACGAATGGAATATGAACATTACGCAGACCTTTTATTCATAATCGTAACCGCTATTCATGTGCTGTTGTTTATAAACGTGTTATTTTGCTCTGTAAATATCCATTTTAATCGTGAACAATATATCCGTGACACTTATAAATCGGAACAGAAACCCATTTTATATACTTGAAGATCTACTCCTGTAAAAAGATTAAAAAGAATTCTTAAATTTATAAATTGTCAAGTTCTACACTTAAGTACAGTAGAGAGTTATATAAATCGGGCCTAGGAATGACCTACTTCTGAAGTTCATACAGTCAGGTTCATGACCCTAATTCCGGATTGTTTTGTAACAAACAGAGTGCGTATTCGATTGTCTTACTACCGACTATAGTTGCAGGAGAGTGTGCGGAGTTTTTGCGTCATGTGGCTTTTGCCTCTATTGTATCAATAATTAAGAATCACGGCTTTTTTCTTGTTAATCCGGCTGCCATCTCTCAGCGCATTTAGCGCTTTGATTGGTTTGAGCCTTCAAGACAGCGACATAACAAAGTCGTAAAAATGGTACTAGTAAAGCCCTTTACCCTGGCGCTCGGGGTAGTTCTAGGACTGATTGGTTCGTTGCTAGGATATCAGTGGCGGATCAAGGTATTCTAAACTAGAAAGGAGGAGATCACACTGAACAGTAGGGTTCGGGAACAAAAATACATGTACATAACTAAGCGACTCAGCGATATGCACAATTGAACTTTGATTTATACCAAAATACTTAGCGTTCATAATATTGATAAGTATGGACACAATAACCTTCTGCGTCAATGAGAAGGTAAAGCACTACGGTAAATCAACCACTGGTTACGGTGCGTAGTCAGATAAGGAAAATAACCCTGCGGAATAGATATGGAATCATAACAGAGTTGTCTAACTTTACATTCAACAAATAATTTTGTGTTGAAGAATCTTTTACTTGCTTTGGTTAGTGGCCGCGGAATCAATTTAATGCTGCCTGTCTGCGGTATCAATTTGCATGTCATATATATTATGCTTCCTGTCTGCGGTATCAATTTGCATGCCATATATAATGCTGCTGCCTGTCTACGGTATCAATTTGCATGTCATATATATTATGCTTCCTGTCTGCGGTATCAATTTGCATGCCATATATATAATACTGCCTGTCTACGGTATCAATTTGCATGCCATATATAAAATGCTGCCTGTCTGCGGTATCAATTTGAATGCCATATATATAATATGCTTCCTGTCTGCGGTATCAATTTGCATGCCATATATATTATACTGCCTGTCTGCGGTATCAATTTGCATGTCATATATATAATATGCTGCCTGTCTGTTTGCGGTATCAATTTTCATGCCATATATAAATTACTGCCTGTCTACGGAATCAATTTGCATGTCATATATATAAAATGCTGCCTGTCTGTTTGCTGTATCAATTTGCATGCCATATATATAATATTGCCTGTCTGCGGTATCAATTTGCATGGCATATATATAAAATCTGCCTGTCTACGGTATCAATTTGCATGCCATATATATAATAATGCTGCCTGTCTGCTGTATCAATTTGCATGCCATATATATAATGCTGCTGCCTGTCTGTTTGCGGTATCAATTTGCATGCCATATATAAAATACTGCCTGTCTACGATATCAATTTGCATGCCATATATATAATGCTGCTGCCTGTCTGCGGTATCAATTTGCATGCCATATATATAATATGCTGCCTGTCTGTTTGCGGTATCAATTTTCATGCCATATATATAATACTGCCTGTCTACGGTATCAATTTGCATGCCATATATATAATGCTGCCTGCCTGTCTGCGGTATCAATTTGCATGCCATATATATAATATGCTGCCTGTCTGTTTGCGGTATCAATTTTCATGCCATATATATAATACTGCCTGTCTACGGTATCAATTTGCATGCCATATATAAAATGCTGCCTGTCTGCGGTATCAATTTGCATGCATATATATGATGCTGGTGCCTGTCTGCGGTATCAATTTGCATGCCATATATATTATGCTTCCTGTCTGCGGTTTCAATTTGTATTACATATATATAAATCTGCCTGTCTGCGGTATCAATTTGTATGCCATATATATAATTCTGCCTGTCTGCGGTATCAATTTGCATGGCGTATGTAAAATGCTGCCTGTCTGCGGTATCAATTTGCATGCCATATATAAAATGCTGCCTGTCTGCGGTATCAATTTGCATGCCATATATATAATGCTGCTCTCTGTCTGCGGTATCAATTTGTATGCCATATATATAATTCTGCCTGTCTGCGGTATCAATTTGAATGCAATATATATTGTTGCGTCCCACTAGTAGGGGCCCTTTTAAGATAGCGTCCGATTGTTTCTGTCTCTCACTCCCTTTCTTTCTCTTTCTCTCTCTCTCTCTCTCTCTCTCTCTATCTATCTATCTGGGTGTTGTAAGTGGGGGTTGCAGGTGATAACACGTAGACGATCTGTGCAGTAATTAATTAATTAATTATACACAGAGTTCTGCACAAACTTCGAACTTTTGTAATCATATAATATATAGAGAGAGATCTATATGTAACAATGCTTTCAAATATAGTCGCGAAATAGTCACTCATTGATAACTGCTTGCTGCCGTATCCACGATAAATTACTTTTTAAATATACGCCACGTAGCTAAAACTACATTCTAAAATACACGAGTCAGGTCCAACTCCTTATATAAATATCAAGTAAACTGTATGAATCCAGAATGTTGTATAACTTAATGCGAAAAAGTGTTTCAGTTATTCAGTGCAATACTTCAAGTCCCAGTTCGTTGTTTACTTATGCCAGAAGATAGTCTATAAATTTCAGTTAAAGTTAAATTCTAATATAAAGATCCTACTAATATGCAAATACTCAGAGGGTTAACGAAAAGGGCGACCGCTGCCTTAATAATAATGAGCACCAACTACATTATTCCCCATAAGGCTACCCTGTCCCGCTACAACGGGATATACCTCGAGCAATGCTGTAATCTGACTGACTCAACACGGCTTCTGAGCCGGTATTTATAGTTAATTTCGATTCCCGCACCAAAACTTGATCGGATGACGTCATTTGATCGCTGATCGGTGTACATGGATCGAAAACGCACCAAAAATGGATCAAAGATGTTCGAGATTTGATCAAGTAGTGATCAAGAAAGATCAGCCGATAAAATAACGTTATGCTTGAGACCAAGTTGTAAACTACAAAGATATACAATGACCGCATTATAAAATATATGAATTGACCATTTTACACACCGTAGTAACAATTTTACTATAAGATTACATTTTTTCCACGGTCTTATTGTTGTTTTCCCAGGAGAATTTCCCAGAAATCAATAGTAAAAATGGCTGCCAGTAAACAAAGTTGCAGCACATGTCTGACAACAAATGAATTGTTTCACATAAGAAAATGGATTACTTAGCATAAATTAATCAAGGTACGACTGCAAAATAATGCAGAGTTAACTTCTAACTCTTGTAGTAAACAAAAGGAGTGAATAATAGAAATGTCTATGTCTTTAAACACCGTAATAATGAAATAACTTTGGACTCAAATTCTCTCGTACCCAGAACGTATAAATATATAACTGCCTGTCTGCGGAATCAATTTGCATGTCATATATGTAATGCTGCTTGTCTGCGGTATCAATTTGCATGCCATATATATAATGCTTCCTGTCTGTGGAATGAATTTGTATGCCATATATATATAAGGCATCCTGTCTGCGGTATCAATTTGCATGCCATATATATATAATGCTGCCTGTCTATTGTATCAATTTGCATGGCATATATATAAGGCTGCCTGTCTGCGGTATCAATTTGCATGCCATATATATAATGCTGCCTGTCTGTGGTATCAATTTGCATGGCATATATATAATGCTGCCTGACCGCGGTATCAATTTGCATGGCATATATATAAGGCTGCCTGTCTGCGGTATCAATTTGCATGGCATATATATAAGGCTGCCTGTCTGCGGTATCAATTTGCATGGCATATATATAAGGCTGCCTGTCTGCGGTATCAATTTGCATGGCATATATTTAAGGCTGTCTGTCTGCGGTATCAATTTGCATGGCATATATATAAAACTGCCTGTCTGCGGTATCAATTTACATGGCATATATATAAGGCTTCCTGTCTGCGGTATCAATTTGCATGGCATATATATAAGGCTGTCTGTATGCGGTATTAATTTGCATGTCATATTTATAATACTGCCTGTCTGCGGCATCAATTTGCATGCCATATATATAATACTGCCTGTCTGCGGTATCAATTTGCATGCCAAATATATAATGCTGCCTGTCTGCGGTATCAATTTGCATGCCATATATATAATACTATCTGTCTGCGGTATCAATTTGCATGCCATATTTATAATACTTCCTGTCTGCGGTATCAATTTGAATGTTATATATATATATATATAATACTGCCTGTCTGCGGTATCAATTTGCATGACATATACATGATACTACCTGTCTGCGGTATTAATTTGCAAGACATAATTTATGCTGCCTCTTTGCGGTATCAATTTGCACGTCGTCTACGGGAGGCATGATCGTAGCCTATCTTCAATATCATGCATGTTCTAGTTTAGACATACATGCAAACATATTGCTATTTTAGTTTATCGAAGGAAAAAAACATGTTCGGTAAATAATGAACACATTTTTAGCTAACAGCGTTCTCTTTCCCAGATAAGCATGTGCATGCCTGCCAGTATAATCATAATAAACTGCAATGTACTTGGCAGCCTTATTTACAATATAAGTAATCCGAACTTTGGTGAAGCTGTTAGACTTTTTTGCCATTCGTGTGTACTAGATATTAGATATTTCATCTTAGCGTTAGTTTTCGTTCTATGTTGGTGAACATCCTCATCACTGTTCAAAGCTATAGTGAGTTTCTCCGTGAAGCGAAATTCATTAAGGATGTTACTTTATGACAATATTGTTATAGTTAGATCCTTTGGTATTTGTCCGTAAAGTGACGCGTAATGCAAATTAAGTCGCCTTGTTGCACCCTGTACAATTTTGCACTGGACAAGTGCTTTTGGATTGACCTTTATCTAAAATGCGAGGCCTTTTGTCGGATGCATGTCCACAGGACATTTGTTCATTGGTATTGTATTGATGTGATTGTACAATGATTGTTCGACAATGAAATACATGTCTGTTTCACTAAATACCAGAATAGCCGTGTCAAAAGCCCCTGTAGCCGTGTTTCAGATATCAATTCTTTACCCCTCATGCAGTGACGCCATATCACACCCAGGAAAAGACATTAATGGGAAAGACAGATCAGTCAGAAAAACAAATAGTTCAACATGAAATTGCTTTGTACTGGTTTATAAACCAAACTCAAAAAAAAAGTGAAAGGCGTTTGGTTTATCAGTACTTTGGGTTTGCCCTATGACCTCTCGCTGCCAAAAGGGGTGTGCTAGATATTTTACTCATTCCGATCTAATTTGCCCACATTAATCATTCAAATACATGAACCTGGCATGACATTATAAGTAGGCTAGAGAGCATGTTAACTCCACGGTTATTAAATAGATCCTGTCATATTTAGAACGTGGTTAAACCATCTACATTTTATCAAAGGTACCCGGTACATTGTTTATTTTTTTAATAGGCAGTTTTTCGGTCAAAGCAACGTACCGGGTACCTTATTATATATAAGGTTGTTGATTTTTTAATGGGCTGTTTTTCGGTCAAAGCAACGTATCGGGTACCTTAATATATATAAGGTTGTTGATTTTTTAATGGGCTGTTTTTCGGTCAAAGCAACGTATCGGGTACCATATTATATATAAGGTTGTTGATTTTTTAATGGGCTGTTTTTCGGTCAAAGCAACGTATCGGGTACCTTATTATATATAAGGTTGTTGATTTTTTAATGGGCTGTTTTTCTGTCAAAGCAACGTATCGGGTACTTTTGGTGCGCACATGATGTAATATATATATATGTACATATGAACATATGTACATGTATTTTAGATTCATTTGATCACAAGTGAAAGATTTTGCGGAATAAATCAACAAATGTCTTGTTTATTCTTTTCAAATTCATTTTTCATAAAATGCAACATTAGAAATAAATACAGCGTTGCGTCGACGTTATGTTTTCTTTAAAGCTTAAAAAGACATCAGCTGAGCAGATGCAAGCACCCATTGACTTGAAGTTATATGCTCTTTTGCTCAAAGTCTATAAAGGCTTGCATTTACTATAAAATTCCCATGATCACTTGATGGACCATGATGACAATTTAATAATGGATGAGTCACCTTAAATATATATTTCTAGGTCCGTTGCACCGAGGTAGTGGATGGTTCTACCCGGGTACCACTTGGTCTCCCTCGCCTGTAATTAGCTGAACGTCTCTATACGACTGAAATACATGGTAAACTCAAACACAACTGACAATACATGTTCGCCGATCAGAACGTATGTGATCGTCTGGATAAGGCAGTTCTTATATTTCACCGTCGGTTTTAGAAAAAAGTAAATATTTTAACTAAACGTCTTATTCCTTAAGTGCTTTTGAAGTATACATAAATGGGTGAAGTACTTGAGTGACATTAACTTGCATTCAAGTCTTTGTCGAACTCAAGTCATCTGACAGACGGGTTCTATAATTTATCCATATTCATGGTCGTGTCGGGTTAAATTCGTTTGGTAATATTTGTTTTGCCATAATTGCAAGTTAACCGTTTGGGCTATTATGTACATCAATCTCTAATGATGTGTGTAAGTATTTGATTTAGCTGATAATGAGTGAAAATAGATGTAATCCATTGCGTGTCTGAAATTTTATGATTTTAATACAATGTCATTGTGAGGTTCAACACACATACACGGACTGGACAAATCGAGACGTGTACAGTTATTTGACTGTCTGGTTGTTTGTCTGTTATATCCATTCTCCCCAAGTCTTTACCAGGAAGGCAGAAGTTAGTTTAAACTTATTTAGGCAGAAGTTAGACATTTGAGACTAGCGATTGGATATATGTCCCTACTGAGCGAAAAGATAAACATGCATGTATTTTATGTGATTCTTAAAAACAGTGATGTGCGTAAAAGAGAGAGAGAGAAAAAATATTTAAAACGGACGGACAGACAAACTAAGTAGAGAACGGACCGACTGATGCAGAGCGTTTAAACATTGAGACAGTAATGTATATCTGTGTCATATAGACAATAAGTCCTAAAATGAATGAACTACTGTTAGCGGGACGCTAAACCATAGCAAACGAACATCCGTCTGCATGTATTATGTTTTTAAGAAGTTTTTATATATAGTTTATAACCAAATCAAATATTCAGTCATTATTCCAGAATGAAAAGTCGTTTGACATTTACCCAAGGTTATCAATTTGTATATACACGAATATCCGCATTGAAATTAGCGATACATACACATTGTTTGATTCCCATATATTCCAATATAAAAAATACCAATACAAGTAATCGATCTTGTAACTTTACTTTATAGCTCAAAGGGGATTTTTATGACTTCAGATGTTTCAATTTACTTCTTTTATCTACCTTAGTGTCAGACCGGTGCAAAACTGTACGTAATTTAGAATACAAAATGATACACCTTTACTTTGTACCAGGAGTGGATCTGAAATGGGTATATTGGATTGACTGTGTCAATAATCTCTCTCTCTCTCTCTCTCTCTCTCCATTGTACATTTTGTACATATGGCAAAACCATACTTGTAACACGACCTGTGTAGTTTTCTGTAGTTTTCCTACATTTGGCCATCTTACAAAACATATATTGCGAGGCTTTCGCGAGTTGATCTTGACTTGACTTGACTATTTGAAATTACCGTCGCTTCAACAGTTTTTCAGTCATATAGCGACGTCCAGCTAAATACAGGTGGAGAAAGACCCCGAATGCACGGAGGCATCCGGGTAGAACCACCGACCTACCGCAAGCCAGCTGGAAGGCTTCCCCACACATGAAAATCCGAATGACCGTGCCGGGATTCGAACCCACACGGTGAGGGGCTAGTGAGTGTTAAAGTCAGCGAGTTGATCTTGATTAACCCGCATGCGCGCACTCATGTATAGTGTGCGGCTTAATCAAGCTCAACTCGCGAAAGCCATGCAATATATATTACATATCAAAGAGGAGTCATATACCATAAAAAAATCAAAGTATCCAGACAGCGAATCATGTGGGATCCAGGGGAAATGTGGGGATGAGAAGGTAGCAGGGGTCATGACCACTCCCACCCCCGGTATTTGCCTATTTCCCCCCCCCCCCCGAAAATTATTGGACCTCCCTGTAAAATTTTAGAAATGGCTAGATATGGTAATTTTCATAGTTGGCCAACATATCCCTGACCCCCTAAGATAAATTATTTGATCCGCTCATGCCTAACAAACCCGTCATAGGACAAACATTATACGCAGACCTTCAATCAAAAATCCTAGACCATGTTTATGGCCACCATATCGCGGCCGAGGGTCCAACCCACGACCCCCTTTACAATGCAACGCTTCAACCACTTAATCTCCTAGATATATATTCGAAAAGCACGGATAAGTTAATTTCTCTAAGCATTAGAATGCACTGTGTTCGTAACTATCATTTATTGATAGAACTTTATAAATTTTCATTACGATGCAAGCCTACGAAATTTATATTAAAACTTTCTAAATTAGACTTATTGCCAATTCCTCAACTCCATGGCAGAGTAAGAACCAGTCAATATAAAAACGGTATTATTAACTCCCTGCTTGGTATTCAGCAGGATTAAAGGGTGGTTTCTTGACAGCTCGATGACAAGATAAATTGATAAAAATGTACCGTAAACACAATCTTATTCCAAACTTTATTTAGGCAACTTGTCAGGGTAAGCAACTTAATTAGCGTCAATGCGTGCATACTGTATAACCTATATATGCTCGATTTGTGAATTATGCTAACGTCTGTAGAATTTTAGATGATTTCAAACTACAGTTGTTTATTTCAATAAGTGTAATTATTTCAAGAATATAATGCCTATCCACTATCATAATTGTCATTGTCTCCATTCACGAATCTGTCTATATGCTCTATGCATTAACATATACAATATAGTTATAATGGTTTTGAATTACAATGGTGGTCAAACGCCAGAGAAATTTATTCCTCGTGTTGGAGGTATACAAATTGTGTTCAATGTTTACATATAATGATGACAAGAGGTGTTTAAGTTATGACAGAGCCTTTACTGCTATTGTAAAGAGACAGTTCGATTGCTAGAACATGTTCTATAGGTAGTGTAATTGGAACAGTCACGTGATTCTGACCACTTGACCTCGTATTTTAAATAATTGATTTATATCTCATGGCCGTGTGGCCTGTAATACACTCGCCCAAGGTATATCACTACGGTTGCATAAAATGGACATGGAAGATATTTTCATATCGCGTGCGCACGCGAGAACTACTGCATTCGTACGCGAAAGCTGCTGTGTGCGAACTATCGTGTTCGAACGTGGTAACTTTAGTTACCGCTTGCGAACGCGATAGCTACTGCATGCGAACACAGTAGTTATCGCGTTCCGACGCGATATCAAAAATAAATTCCATGTCCCCTTTACGCCACCGTATATCACAAAACCAAAATGAATGAATAAATAGGACATAAATAAAACGCTTATAACTAATGCCTCAAATAATGGCCCAAAAAGGGAGCTTGTTTCAAGATGGTGATGGTAGATTTATTGTTTTTATTGTCCTTTCCACGTTAGTAATTCATATATACCTTGTGTAGATTTCTGAACGTCCGTACCGGGAGTCTCGCGTTGATATCGATAATTCCTAGTTCCTACTAGACCCGAGAAAAGAAATTGAAAAGGCAATTTACATAGAGTATCAGTCGCGTTAAGGGATTAACAGTACAATTGATAATCGCGGACTCGTATTTACACATAACTACCCACCGAGAGGAAAAATATTTCAACATTCAAACTGTGTATAGAGTAGCTTAAATTTGAAACCTTCGATTGATAAAAACGAGAGATTATAAAAAGTTTAAATTCGTAATTGAGTGATTTTTGTGATCGAGTGTTTGTGTATGCTATTTCGGCAAACCTCGGATATACTTATCTCTCTATGGAGCAGACGTGACATCGAAAGGAATATTTAATAACGCGGGAAATAAAATGGGACATATTTTTAATGCTTGTATTGTGACAGATGATAATCTGTATAGATATGACATGCACTCGTGTCATGCAGAGTTTGAAACATATATTGAACTGTGATCTATAAAAACATATAAAGGACGTCGAAGAATTTTCAACCCGAATAAGTAAACGTTTAAAAGTTGTTTGAGAATAGTAGTCAAGGCTGAAAGGTAGATCGAGAAAATCTGAAAATCGTGGAAATGCGTGTTCAGTATTGTGTCTCGAGTTGATTTTTTTTTAAACAGAAGTTTAAAAGATTTGAAGTAAAATAATATATCGGTAGGAGTATTGACGATAAGGAAAGAAGCGTATCTTAAATGGTGAAACATGGAAATACACACAAATGTTTAAACAGGGTGGTTAAATTTTATTTTCAGTGATAAGGAATGTACACCCCGTGTGTTCCGGTGTTTATATAAATAAGCCGGTTTAACATAGCGTTAGTTAGATCAGTTCTCAGAGGAGAAAATAATAATCCAATACTATTTTAATTACAAATTAAACCTGCATAAACGTTATTCCGTTTCTAAAAGTAAACAAATAATCTTAAGTGTTTGAAGTATACTTTATAATTTGCATATTAACACAAAAAAGCGGGTAGAATGGCGTTCAACGTGACATATGGCGGGGTCCAAAGTGGCATCAAACATCTGTATACAACGCGAGAAAAAACCATGCATAAGAATATACCACGACAAAAGTTCTACCGACCAGAATTCTTGGAACTTGAACAACAAGCAAACGAGCGACACCGGAAGCGAAGGGCGACACGGAAGCCAAACATGGAGTTCATACCAGAGTTTGATATTGACATACCTCGAGCACCAGCTTTCAGGTAAAACATTTGTATATACCAAATACTTAAAAATGGTACTGGTTTAACTCCCTTGGTTGACGCTCAGGATATAAGGGTAGTTCCAGGACTAGTTGGACGGTGTTAGGATAATGTGACTGGGTGTGGTATCATGTCACATGTCTACGGCGTGATACTGCAGTGTGGCTGAACTATATCTAATTTGAATAGACATTGTCTCCAAATGACTAAAATACTGCCAGACGGACGTTAAAACCAAACTTTAAACCTTTGTGCTCTAAACACTTGTCATCAGGTTTCTTTTGCATCGACTGGATTCTTTCAGCATCTTCCTCCCGATAGTTCCCTGGTGTGACTAGTACCTGTGACCTTCATGAAAGATAATATTGCACTTCGCTTCTAGGTTCAATTCCTTGCCACTTACGTGAGGGGGTACGGTGATCACGGGGTTTCTCCGGGTTCTCCGGTTTCCTCTCACAATAATGACCAGATACGCCGCCGAGTGCTACATATGAGTTGTAAAACTTGTTTCGTAAATAAAGTTTGAAACTAAAAGATATTTTTTCTCCTCCCATGTGAGTTTCAAACGAGCTTCGGGTAGTGCATGCACTTCTCCACGGGATCACGGCGTCTTCCTTGGTCTATGCCAACTTGGAGACGAGGTTTCCCGTCCGAGCCGGGAATACGAGGTCTTCGGTTTAATACACAGGTCAAATCGTAAAAATTTGGACCGGTAGCACCCTGGCTTAATTGCCGAAGGAAATCAAGTATTTGTATGGTTACAAAATGAGGGATTTAAATTGTTTGCGGTCAAGCTTAGAATCATACTATAATGTATGCAATATTATTACAGTAGGATAAATCCGTATGAAAGGAAAGCATGTTTAGTTATTATAAGCAGGTCTAACCAAAGCATCTTGTGCCTTTAACCACCAACTGATTTTGTTCAAGTCTTGGCCCCAATATAATAACCAAGTACCATAAAATCGACAAAGAGGTCTTGCACGAAAGAAGGGTCATATATCACTATATATATTTAGCGATATTTGACCCTTCTTTCGTGCCAGACCCATTTAGAAATCGACTAAAAGTTTGAATTATACTTTCACGAATTGTTTGTACACGCTTACAAGTGTTGTTTAATATTTTTTTTTTATATAAACATACTGCATCAAAGAGTTATGTGTTAATGGCTGCATCTGCTAAATTACAAACCGAACTTTGAAGGCCACGATATAATTAAGAAATAGATATTAAAACATACCCTTGAAATATCCACAAGGATCAGCTGGTCAATAGGTATCTGTTATCAGACTATAACACGATTAAATTAATAACGTTCTTTGCCAATAATGATGAATGTTTTTGGTTAAAGGGAATAAGCAGCCGATATCCTATTGGTTATGCGTTCCTTCCCACATTTTTGTTAACTTTGGGAAACCCGCATATTATTATTATTATTACACCACATTTATATAGCACTTTTTTCATATATGTTATACGTTCAAAAGTGCTTTACAATCTGTTTAAACACAAAAAAAGAAAATAGGAGATGTAAAATACATGCAATGAAACCATCCACTGAAACTAAATACACCTAAAATACTAGTAAGGTAAGAATATCATGCGTAGAGTGTTTTAAAATATAAGTAACAACAGTGTCATAATATAAAATAGTATTAAAGTAAAGTAAAGGCTCCCTGATAAAATTTAACAAGCAAACTGGGAAAATATCATTAAATAAACGTGTAGAAAACCAACATTAAAATGTTTAAAATCCACAGTTATTAAAAGTACAGTAATCGAGTAATTTTCCGTGTATGACGTGTACTCGAACGGATTATCTCGGATATCTGCCAAATGCAACATGTCCGAAATGTTTGGAGAAAGATAGGGGCTGTCATAATGAATTAGAAATCAAATGAATATATGCATTGTGGTTTTGACGTGGCCGCAAGCTAAAGATAAATGTTGTGGGTATAGATAAAATTCATGACAACAACTGATATTTGTAATCTGATGTGAATCAATCGATACATAAGTAAAAAAAAAAAGCACCTGTAATGCTAAAAAATGTAATGCGCTTCATCAATAGTTGTCCTTATAATACATGTATAATGTATATTGAGCTCGTGGCATATGTTTCCATGATACTAGATTTCTATTCTATTTGCTAAGTAAGTAAGAGAGAGATAAAAAAAGAAAGAAAGAAAAAAACTTGGGACGAGATCAGCATTTTTCTGTTGAATCAATGCGTTTATTGCATTCTACGAACAGCTTTGGTACTGTATAACAAACTTGTAATCACTGAAACACAAGTAGGGTTAAAACATACTAGAGATTTATTCCATTTATTGCTGAGATCAAGAGAATTATCAATTCACAAAAATCTTAACAGTTAATGTTCTTTAATTATAACGGGCATATCATTCAAGTGATCAGACATACACTGGGCACTTCTGGTAGAAAGTGAAAAAAGTTAAACAAAAAGAACCACCCTGGCATGGGACAGTTAGAGACGTATCTGATTCCTTATGACATATTCTAGTTTTAACATATTTTATTTCATAAATTATAAAAAATATAAGTCGAGCCTACACTTCTCGCACTCTTCCTACAATATGTCAAAGTGTATTTTTGGAGAGGGTGGGTGCTACTAAAAAAATACGCATGTATAACACGTAAGTTAAAACTAATGTTTTCTAGTGAAAGGAAAAGAAAAAGGAAAACACATTTGAGAGAAAGAGAAATGTCAGAATAAAGACTAGAAAAGTAATCGTACCTATATGAACAATGTATAATGATCGATAGAAAACGTATTGCGTGTGCCTTATCTAACCAATCTAAAATTTATCACTCCTTTTAAAAATTTAATTTAAAAAATGTTCATGTACCAATAAGCATTTTATTATATTATTACTTTTGATAAAATCATGAGCTCAAAATCAAAATATTTTCGGTGCGAGAATATTAAAAGATTTCTTGGCGTCTGAAAACTTGCATGTTGTAAACCATTCGCCCTTTTCGTAGGAACTGAGTCCTCGTGACTCCCTTACAAAATGTAACCGGGAAGAAAATAATGAATTCACCTGCCAGTGATTTATACCAGCTATATATTAATAATAAGTAAAATATTTTTAAAGGATAAAATACTTGGCAAAGCCATTCTATAATGCGGTCCTCTGAATAAATATATAACATAGTTTATACATGTAGGTACTAAAAGTGAACAAAAAGACTTCCATCAATATATGCGATATGATAGTGAATATGATTAAAAAGATTAAACACACGAGTATGGGTGTATGTTAGCGATTTTATTTTGTTTTTAAGCAACTTTCTGATGATGATTTAAAAACAGCATCCATATGGATAACTGTTGTGGAAGGTATCAAAATTAACAACAGATGGCTAGCAGCTGTTTCCAATTTAAGTCATACATACTGCCTATGTTTTAGTAAGTACATTTTCAAATATCTTTTAAAAAAAGGCACAATCGACTCCTATTTCTTTATTTCCAAATGAAGCGAGTTCGATCGCTTTGGGATAACAATTGCAAATGATAAACTACATGTATTAGATTCCGGAACTTTCAAGTTTTCATAAGATAACGATGTTATTCATGTCGGAACCGGATTATGCAAGGCCTTTTAAGTTAGCATAAGAACATGATATTTGATACGACACCGTATTGGCAGCAAACTTACGCTTTAAAATATTGAGGATGAAAGGTATACAGATCTGTTTTAAAAGTAATACATGCTGCTCGCTTTTGTTATATTTCGATTTGTACAATGTTTACTGAGCTTGTTCCACCCCGTGTCAAACATCCGTTACCAAACAGGGGACTTTATTGTAATACTTCATTCAACATTCACTGGTCAGCTATATACGAACGAACGAACAGATACTATACCGCATTTAACAACTGAGGAAATACACTTAACGAAACTTTTAAGTACTCCGATTTCAAACTTGTAGAGGAGATATATTTTCCAAAACATATGCCCAATAAATATTAAAATGTGCATCGGCTCAGACTGTTGTCTGCTTGAATAATTTTGACACATAATCAACTTTGTGAAACTAATTTTCGTGGCAAGCTACAGATAACCAAAAATCTGTTATTTTGAGTACAACAAATGCTATAGACAAAACTTTAGTACTTATAAGTTTCGTCTAGTATAGGTTGTAAAATGTGGGAACTCGCATAAAAAATTCAAAATATTTGCGGGAGATTATAAATGAAGTCGCAATAAACCAACGACTGTAGGAAATGTCAGTACTCTAGTTTATAACCACATTGCCAGTTTTGTTCATGTACCAACGTTTGAACTGATTTTCTATCAAATTTTATTAAAATTTTACCTTCGGTGAAAGGGGCAGTAATATTATTAGTTGGTACTCAGGGAATTAAAGAATAAAACTTACATGGTCAAATCCTACTATACCTAGAAAGCTGTATTTAAACTTGCCCTCTTGTTGTATTTGGTGAAAGGCTTATTTTTAAAGTGTTTACTAATGGTGGTTTTAATGAAGAATCGACGGTATTTTTACATTTTGTGCCGTAACGCTTATAAAAGAATCACTGTCATTTTACGACGTAATGCCAAGTAATCTCTTAGGGAAAATCCTTGTCAAAGGTTCATAGAATTACAAATGACGGAGATTATCATGCAGGATTATGCAAGTGTATCTAAACAACTACACACACTATGCAATGTGATATTGGGACATGACATTTGATCTGCATATTGATGGTACAATATAGATGGTAAAATATAGATAAAAACGACGAAGCTGTAAGGCAGATTATCACCAATAGAGCTCTTTCATTTGTCTTTATTTTTCCCCGATCTGTGTGCAGGAAAGCATATTTGGTTTAAAAATTGTGTGCTTTAAATTCAGACAAAAAACAAAACATATGGTATTTAATGCAAAACTATGAAATCCTGTCAGGGACACATTAAAATGCCGCGATTTTTTTTTATTACCAATGCAACTATATAATACATGGTCGTGACGAAAAATATGACGCACGACTGTATGGCATGCTATAAAAACAGAACGGAGGTGAATTGCGACGGTAAGACACAAGAACACGACGGTACGATACGACATCAAGACGATACTGTGCGATACGAAATCACGACGGTACGATACGAGATCACGACGGTACGATATGACAACAGATGGTACGATACGAGATCACGACGGTACGCCACGAGATCACGACGGTACGCCACGAGATCACGACGTTACTGTGCGATACGTGGCCAAGACGGTACGATACGAGGTTACGACGGCACGAAACGAGATCACGACGGTACTGTACGATACGAGAACACGACGGTACGATACGAGATCACGACGATACGATACAAGATCACGAAAATGCAATAGGGATTGAAACAGTTATATTGGCTAGATCACGACTAGTACAATACGACGGCTATTTAAAATGTGAGTCACGTTTATTAATCGATGCAAGAAACGTCGTGTCGTGATGTCTTGCTGGCGACCTGTTCATTAATAAAACACTTTGCGACACACCAAGGTGCCCCTAATCATTCGTACAAAAGAGTTTGTCATATTACATCTTAATAGACAATTGTCGGGTATCATGTGGCTTTCCGATTTAGGATCAAAAGCAGTTTTTCCTATTTACGTATAATGAGATTAAATATCCATATAATATAATGGTGTAACCATACAGCCAGAGTCATACAGTGACTAGTTTCATTTAAGAAACAATAGAAATAATTTAAGAGCAATTCACATCTCTTTCTCATCGAGCTCTGCGCAGTATTGCAATATATCTTACAATAGAACATTACATTACCATCAAAGTGATGCTTTATTTATTAAAATAAGGCAAATAATATGTTTTTATGTAAAATGGAAAAGTACCTCCATGAAAAGAACTATGTACATTTTTTTCTGCTACACTGGTTGAATTTAAATTATAATGTAAAAGAATTTCTAAAATAAATCACACTGATAACGATTCCTTGCATCTTATATACTATGGTTACTATGGTTACAATTTTTCTCTGTGAATTGTCCAGACATTTTGAAAGTTTGCAAAATTCAATGACCTGCTGTGTGCCTAAACAATATTTTCCACTGTCTTTTATAGGTGTTTCATAACTCTGTTTAATAGGTCTTTATTTTAGTGGAAAGAAGGACAGAAAAACGCCGATGCTCCCGCGTTACCACCTGTTGTAATATATCTGAGAGGAAAAAAGATGATAAAAAGATAATATCGCTCTTTGTCTCTTGTATAGTACTGACTAACGTTCATAAACAACATTGTTTCTAGCTTGTACTTTATCATATAATTACATTCGATCGGATGTGATAACTAAAAAAAAAAAAATTTATGGAAAATACGTGTATAGGTGATAGGATGTTATGAATAATTAATAAATATATGTATTGATGACCAATAATTCCATTATATCTCGGAGATCAGGTATGGATTTTAGGCCTGTTATATTTTGGTCCATGTAGTATTGTCACGATGCGTCGTCACAGGTATAAATACAATCTCTGACATTTGCGTCAGGAAGTCGACTCTTTGGCTCAGTCTTTAGAGCATTGGACTCGTACGCCGGCGAACCGGGTTCGATCCTGGGCCGGGTCGAGTTTGTTACATTGGTGGCAGCGGTGGGATAATGTCAGCTGCTAGACCGGAGTTGCCTTACCCACACGCTCCCTAGGCCAAGTCTCGGGTCGAGACTTCTCCGAGGGGAAAGTAATGTGACGATGCGTCGTCACAGGTATAAATACAATCTCTGACATTTGCGTCAGGAAGTCGACTCTTTGGCTCAGTAGTTAGAGCATTGGACTCGCACGCCGGCGGACCGGGTTCGATCCTGGGCCGGGTCGAGTGAGTTACAGTATAAAAGAGCTGACACGTGTATTTGTCAAATCTCAAGTTTAAACTTAGTTGTTTTATGTCGATTGGCAAACAAGTTCTTACAACTTACACGAATCCCTCTCGATGGTTCCTTGGTTGGACCAGTACTTTGTGCCATAAGCCTTGCTCCCAACGGGTTGAAAACCCCAATTTTCAGATGTTACCATTGAACCATGGCTTAGATTGCAGTCAAAATATTGTATATTCCAACTAGGTCCATAACCCCATTTAACAGACATCTGGGCTGTCAGAGACTATTACCATTCAGTCACGGAGCCCACATTCAGTTGTTCAAAGTTGATCCAGGCCCCGAGGTTATAAAACTTTTTCCAGCTCAACTCAGTTTGAGACTGAAACTTAGTTTGCTTATTTTATGTATATCAAAACAAATTGAGTAACTTTGATAGTGAATTTATGTAAATTGTAGTAGGGGCTAATGGTGGCACAGAGAAAGTATAGCAAAATTTGAAAAAAACTTAACTGACAAGTACAATTAAACTTTGACCACAAACTCGAGTTGAGCACGACAAATGTTTATAACTCGAGGCCAGGAGAAAATGATGCTGACATGTGTTGGGCTTGCTTCCTTTATAATTTGTTTATGGGCTTTCAAAATTTGTTCTGTTGTGTTACAGATACAATAAAATTAATTTTAATGTGTACGCATGATCACATCATGGTTCACATACGTATATGACTGCTAGAACTAAGTTATTGTATATTTAAAGCAAAAATATCTTTAAAAGATATTTGGCGGCATGATAAGTCAATAGCTGCATCGCGTATACGATCGTATTCATTTCGGTACCGTTACATAGCAAAAAATATCTGATCAGTTTTCGTGTCCAACTACATTTGTGATAAGTAAGTAAACCAATCTGGACTATTAACCAATAAGAACACTGTCCTTAAGCAGGTGCGCTTAGAAATGATTTTCTCATTATTTCTGATTGGTCGAAATCCGGTGGAAAATCTGCGTCAATAGCAAAAGCATACAGCTGCTGAAGCTACCATCATCTGTGTGTGTGTGTGTGTGTGTGTGTGATCCTTGTATAACAGAAATAGAATATTTCGAATGTCTTACTCCGTCAAATCAATGGTCAGTATTTTATTTATATTAACAAACGATTTCGTCATGATTCTCTAACATATTGCTTATACAGAGTTATGTCAAATGACCAACTCAGCTAATTTCCCGTGCAATTTTATTTAAGTGTCCGTACTTTGGACGATCTGTGACCACAATTGTCCATGTTAAATACAGGAACCGCCGGAAGGAAATTGACGATACCGGTTTCTTAATCCAAGCAAATGAAATACTTCTGAATTCAAATTTGGTTCCATACTAATGCAAATATCTTTCTTCCTATGCCGTTAAGATGTTATTCCACAATAATCAAAACTGTGGAATCGAATTCATGTGCATATACGCTCTGTAAACTGTCAATAAAATATACATGTTTGTACATTTTCATATTCAGTCAAACGACTTTTGGCAACTAGTTGACTCCAGCAGTGCGAAAGGGTTCGTACATAATTGATTACATATCAAGATGAAAATAAATTTGTGTTGATTAGGTTAGCGATACGATAAGAGGTCAGACGCGTCATTCTAGTACGATTTATTGTTTCGGTCTTGGGGTGAAATGCGACAACAAATCTGAAGCTTATTACTGATGCTTACTTACACCAGTATGATTATATACTTGTAAGATAAGCGCGTATGTATATCTCTCTCTCTCTCTCTCTCTCTAAGAGAATACCAAATTACTGAGACGTAAAACCACACACATTTTTTTCCTTCTGTTTTCACAGAGTAGCCGACAGTTCATACGTGGACGAAATTGTCTCCAGACTCACGCGGAGGTCAAAGATCAAGGCCGATCCGCGCGGTTGCCAACACTACCAGAGGGGCTTCCTTGAATACGAGTGGGAGGAGGATTATCAGAGCCCCCGGGAGTCTGTCTCGAACCGGAGAATGAACAGCATTCTGAATCGTCTGACCCGCCCGAAAGGCGACTGCGGCAGACGACACCCGAGCCCAGATCTAAGGGAGGAAGATTATCTACCAAATATAAAAATATGACCTTGATGATATTCATAGCTTTACAATTTATCTAGAGTTTTTATGCCAATTTTTAATTGATATATGCTAAATATGTTTCATTTCTATATTTCAAATTTCTGCATAAACATTAATATAGAAATAGATAAAAATTCAATTTACATGTGTAGATCTAGTACAATTTGTTTTTTATCGAACTATTATATATATATATATATATATTCCGTGTATTTTTATAAAGTTTACAGTATTACTTTCATATCTTATAGGAACATAATAGAAATTGCGTTCTATTTTGTTCTGTCCTTTTATGAATTGTTGCACCAGTGCTTGTCCTCACAACTTTGGTTTCGTTTTAGACTTGTGAGGACGTCACAAATGATTAGCCTATAACCTTTCTATAAATTAGATTTATTAATAGATAATTGTTTTGAAAATATGTATAGGTATTAATATTTTAGAATAGAGTACATGTACATTACAAAATGCCAAGGGATGGGTGGGGTAGGGATGCATGATGCATTTTACATGCATGCATCCATAAAAACAGTATTTTAAATATCTGTGATATAACAACAGTATTGTTCAAGTATCTTTGTTATTTACGTAAATTATCTCCCCCTTTCCTCTCTTATTTATTTTTGTATATTGCTCAAACGTATTTATTACTTAATCAGTAACTACTACTACTTTTTCCTTTTCTTCTTTCTATGCTTTGTATCTTAACGCGTTTTAACTTTATATGTTGATGGGTGACGCGAAGCAAGGCCTACAAGGTTCGACAACCCGTGCATTTATTGTTAAGCATTTTCTGTTTGATATGTGTAGATTCATTAATGGTTTGTTTATTTTAGTAAGATGATCATTACTCATCTTAAGTATACCACTCAGAGTTTGCCAAGCACCAAATATTTTACACATCAATTTTAGAATGACTCGAGATGTCTGGCAGTTGTAATCAAGGAATGTATCGAATTGGTCCCCAGTGTTTAAATTAGCTTTCTCGACAGACAGACGTTAGGTATCAGTTACGGAAAATATGGTCTGCTTTATTTTCGTAGGCATTCAATTTTTGCTTCAAGATAAACCCTTGTGGTTAAATGATTGAGCATGGTAAAAGCAAATATAAAGCATAATATATGTATTGAGAAGAAGTGTGGCAGGTTAAGGGCTACCCGTCGCCAGGTTGATAGAACAGAGACAACCCAGACCAGGATCTCTGTATGCTCATACAGTACTAAAGCTTAGATTCTGCCCTTGGTTGTACCATACGGTGCTTACTTTTGCATGGGCTAGAAACACCGCTGTTGAACGGATTAATCAGTAACTGTTCTCACCGAATCAAGACCGGCATCGATTATTTCTAATTTGTCAACGAATTCAGAATTTAATGATTGCAGACACAGGTATTTTACCACAAAACTACATTAGGTATTTACATCTCTGATTTTACATAAAATTGCTACAGTAATATTTTGATTTGTAAACTGTGAAAACGATCAAATATAGTACAAATAATAAAGGAAGACTTTCAAATTTCATTGTTGCGTTTTATATTCATCATACCTTACAAAAGAATTCTAAGTATGAAATAACAGGTTACAAGTATAAGTATGAATTACAGTCTCTGATTAATCATGAATCAGTCAGAATGACAAGGTGATTAATCGACGAATATTCTCAAGACTGTGATATATCAGAGGGGATCGAGGCAAGGCGGTGGCAGAGAAGAGCAACAATAGTTAGACTTGGTTCTGACAAAGATCTACATACATGTATGTGTGTATAAAACATTGGTTTTGACACGGTGGCATTCACGACCAGAGTGCTTCTTGTGCAGACTGTCTTGGCAAGCAATCGGAACACCTCGGTGATACACCACTATGATGAATGATGGAATTACCCGAGGTGTTCCGGTTGTCTTGCATCCCATTCCGCTGTCCAAGACCATCGGCTAGGACATGTATGGGCCACGGACCATGTTTGATGGGTCAAAGAAACATGGCGAAATATTCTTTTGAAAATAATACAATACGATGCAATGATATATAATTACAGAATAGAAAAAAAAAGAAAATTGATTTATTTCATATCTTTATGTACTCTCTTTTTCTTTCGTTGTCCTTGCACATCATGATTGTGCTCTTTGTTATATATTCGCTGGTATAAGTACCTTGTTATTTTCTCTCTATATGAAAGTAATTTTAAATTCAAATAAGATCGTTGTATTGTATTTTTAACAACAGACGAGTCTGGGAACTGCGCATAGACTATACAGATATATTACAGGCGTTCTAGGGCATGGGGAATACAAGGGGCGTGATTCACCAATCTCCTGGGTCTATATTTTAGACTCAGACGCAATATTCTAAATTAGGAGTAGTTAATTTCTTCCTATATAATAAATTAATTTACGAAAAACCCAATAACATCTGGTAAAGTTCATCTAAATTTATCAAAACAGAATAAGCAATGAAATATTTACAGAATTAGTAAGCCTCTTTAAAATATATATATTTCTTTAGTTTGAGACTAAAATATAGACTCAGGAGATTGATGAATTGTGGCCAGGACAGCAACCCGTTTTATCAGAGGATCAGGAAGTGACGGGTCTACAAATTAATTAACCGGTGCAATCAATGAAATTGTGCCCGATAAATACACTTGAGCACCATCCCACCACACGGAAATTTCGCCATTGTCAGCAATCGTCTGGGACGGCATCAGTTGTGATGAATGTCTTTGACCATGGTGCAACTGCATAGAAGTATGTATCGGCCCGGGTCACACTGGGTGCTGATGCAATGGTTGATAAGTCATTCTGATGGAAGACTTTGTCCGTCCTCTGGCTGTCCGGAGTACCTACTGAGAGTCTGGTCGGGCCAGCAAGACATCACAACATCAAGCCAGTCGGAATGTGTCTTGGATTGTCTTGGGTTGTAGCCGTATGGTCCATCAAGAACATAAGTGGGAGCATGATGAGAAGACGTTGTCAACTTGTCACACTAATTTACAGCAGTGATCTCATGCTCGATAATGAAACCATGACAAATTTTGAAAAAATATGAGATTTTTTTTAAGCCAAATGTTTATGGTTACTATAAATTACGATTTAATTACGAATTAATTAGATGAAAGTAAAAACATTTTTCCTACCAATAGTCCAACTTAAACTTAAAACAGATAACTGGAAATTTTCGGTGATTAGCAAACTTTCAGTAGTATACATGTAGTATTTACTATCATTATATTATGCTGATTCTTCGAATTAATAAAGACTCGATTAAATAAATGTATTTTCATTTTTTTTTATTGAATATCTAGTCCGGTACGTGCCTTCGCTATGGTGCCCCCCGCACAGTGTGTGTGTTGTGTGTGTGTGTGTGTGCACGCTTATCGCAAATGGCGGTTCATGGAATGTTCTAGTACTTTGAGATTAGTCTCGTAAACCCGCATCTTTCCGTAGTGGAGGATCAAGGTACCAGAATAACAGATGTGTATGTGGTGGTGGTTGTGGTGGTGTGTGTGTGGGGGGGGGGGGGGGGGGGGGGGGGGGGTCCAGATTAAGTCAATTAAGTAATAGATAAAGGTCAAAATTCAAATCCTGTAAAAACTCGAATAAACATATTGTGGTGGAACTCGGTCCACAACAAAAAGGGTACGAGTATTGAATGGCCAATATTGAAAAATAATATGAACAAGATCACTTCAATTTGAGGTCTGTTATAGTTTTGATAATTTCAAATCCAATAATATTGCCAGAGTTGTCTCTCCTTACAGGCGTCTTACACTGTTTCAGTTTATTCTATATTTCAACTAAAAAAAACACAACAAAAAACAAAATAAAACAAAAAAAACATGAAAGAATGAAAGAGACCGATTTTTTTTAAATTGACCGACAATATCAATCAATCGGCTTTATAACTGGATGAGACTTATATCAATTTAAACGGTAAAGTTTGCTTTGCAATGTGTCTTTTGTTTTATGACATTATTTTTGAGCTGTATTCCGAGTCTCGGTCTCCGGAACCCGATAACTCAGATTTCAATATATATGCTCCCTATGAAAAAGGCCAAATTATTTTTATATAATATCGTGAGTTATTCGTATACCTTAATTTGTCGTATGAGTAGCTGTTTCAGAAAGTGTTTTATTTAAACCATATTTTATGGTCATAACACCTACAAGTAAGAGAAATTAATATTTCATTCTGGTTCATATTATAGTCTAGCTACGGCTAGCTATATGTACGGACCCGTGAACGATTTTAGATCAACATATACGTAAGGAAAATATTGACGCAACTTGAATACAATAAGGATAAATGGTCGACATTGCATTGATGTTCATTAGATACAGAGCATTACGAATTGAAAATAACGACTTTAACAGCAAATATCGTATCCGCGCCTGTACACTTTAGGACAGGGCGCCGTCCCAATAGCTGCTCTGTTAAGTAATGTAATTAAGCAGGTTAATTTTAACATGTTTATGATTTTTTGTCTTTGTAACTCTGGATAGCGCGATATTGTTATTGTTTGTTTATATGTACTGCGCACACAAATTCGGAAAGTAGTTCGTAAAGGCTGACCTACGTATCCACCCTGCCCTGATCTAAACTTTAATACCGAAAAAGTCTTAATCATGACAATATCTTTGCAGAACGTTATAGTATCTGTTCCATTAAATGATTACGTGTTCATGATTTTAAAATCCCATGAGTTGCCTTGCACAAACTTATAAGCTAGGATATTGTAGCAATATTTTTCACTTGGCAGCTCTCAGGACTATCGGTCCTTTGATAATTATTTTGGTACAACGACTTCTCGGAGACCTTGGACTTCTTGATACAGATGCTATCACTTCGCAGTATTACGCGGTCAATAAACGTATACTTGTGCATGCTACATTATTCTGTTACCATGACGACCAATCCTACAGTGAACGTCAAACATGGATAGAGCCGTGCCTTATTATGACAAATATAATACTTGCAATGATACATGTGTCACAGGGGCTCGACACATGAACATAAGATTGGGAAAAAATCACATAACTATATGGAATTTAAATCATTATGGCTGCATATGTGTTCCTGTAGATATCATTTAATGTAAAAACGTTCTTTGATAAAATGAAATTTAATCATTTAAAGTAGGCTATATATATATATATATATATATATATATATCTTAAATACTGCCACTGCCATTTCAACACTCCATATGATATCTATGTTCAAATTTTGAAGTAAAACCATGCAACTGTGTAGAAGTTATAAACTCCAGACAAGAAATCAGAATTTAAAGGGGAATTACTCAAGAATTAGATGAGCAAGAGATATGAAAAGTGTGCACTTCATAAAGGATCCATGATTTAAGTATGACGTCAATCCATGCAACAGTGTTAAAAGTATGCTCCAGACATGAAAAACAATTTTTACAAAGGGCAATAACTCAAGAATTTAATTTGCTAGAGTTATATTTATATTGCACTGCACATCTACACCTCATAAAGTATCCATGCTGCAAGTTAAAGAGTAGATTCATGCAACATTGTACAAGAAAATGTGAATCAATTTTAAGAAAAGGCTATAACTCAAGAAATTGATAATCTAGAGTTATGGTTCTTGTACAATGCACTTCTACACCTCATAAGGTATCATATTGTAAGTTTGGACTCAATCCATGCAACACTGTTAAAGTTATGCTCCAGACAAAAAAGTGTGACGACAACGCTGACACTGATGACGACGGACAAAGTGATCCCTATGTGTCTGCCATGCTATGCAGGGGACACAAAAATAAATCAGTATCATGCAGGAACTAGCAAATCTACTTGTTAAAAAGTCTGTATTTGAAAAGAGGCCATTAAAGAACAAAAGAGCAATAAGGGCCATAATGTATAATAAAGGCAGTGCAATGTATTAACATATAGACAGAATAATGTAAAATAAATTAAGATGCTTGCAATGTATTCACTTCACACCTCTTGCAGATTTACAAGAACCACAAAAATACATTTATACCAAATCACCAATTAGAAATAGTGATAAAGATATGTTGAAGTTGGACAAATGTTGAATCTAAAACTAAATAATGTGATCATGTCTAATTCTTTTCAAATAGATGCCACAAAAATCTTTATTCTCTGCTATAAAATTCAAAGATAGCCTTTGATTTACAACAATAAATTGTGCAATCCATTTACCTAGAAAGAGAAGAACCTATTGAATAGTTACATACACTCTATGATAGGATAACCTGCATTTGTCCAAATTCATTTCAAATGTGTGTATCACATGAGTATTTGTTAAAACTAGACAAAGACAAAGAAGCTATATCTAAAAATATTAATAATGTTACATCAGTGAGAGATTATCAACATCACTCATAAATATTTACCCAGACACCCATTTTTGTGAATATCAATATATTTTAGAAAATCCTTACATTTGATATCTTCTCATTTCTCAGTTAAATATTTTCCACATTCAGTAAAACAAAGGTATTTTGTATATCACCACTTCCAATATTGATATTTTCACAACAAGCATTTTTGACAATAGATTCAGTAGGCAAAAGCAGGACTATCTGTGGAATAACAAATAGGCATTAGAAGCAAAAAAGAAGGCATTAGAAAGTAAATTGGACAAAAATATACTACAAAACAACAAAAAGACAGGTACTTGGAAAAAGTTAGAGTAAATGAGACACATCACCATTTATGCTAATATAATAACTGTGATATAGTTTACACTGGATATTTAGCATAAAATGTGACAAAATTCCATACTGTAAATCTCATATCTAAAGAATCACTCCCCATTCAACACAACATTATAAGCAAATTCACTCACACTATGATTTACCAAGCTGTTTTTCATTCGCAAACTATTTCTGTTTATACAAAAATAAGATTCATTCTAAAATAAAATCAAGTCAAAAGTAATTACTCTCTACAACAACTTTCTCCTTTCTGCAATAAATATTCCAGTGAGATTAACTGATACCACAGTTGAGACAGTAACTCATTCTTACAATTCCAAAAAATGTCTGTTATATCTATAACATTACTTTCATTTTTGATTAATCATCACAAAATTTTGATGCTTTGATGCTTGTGAGTGACCATTACATCAGTCAGAACATATCTCTTTTCAGACAATTGTTGAAATTTTGAGAATGAGCTTGTCTAATCATACTTACCCAAGTCTCTCTCTCAAAAAAAAAAGAGACTATGTTTCCACTAACATCTCCCAGAAAATGACCTTTTATCTAACTTCTTAATAATATAAAATCTTAATAGTAAAAACAATTTGTTTTCATTAATTTGAATGATAAATAAGATATAAGGCTTCCTAGTATTAATTTCATAGTAAATAATTCTACTTGACATTACGTTTCGTTCGAAAAAAAGGTCTACTGTTAACAAATCTCGGTCATCTGATAGGTGGAAACAAGTAACTTTTTAATTTCCTCCTAAATATACATGGCCTGAAATGAATATATGTTTTATAGAACAATCTTACATGTATATATTCCAACCAGCACACTTTGCAAACACAGTGCTTATGTGCAACAATCATTATATGCACAGTGACACTTTGTCCATACAGGTAAACATAATTTTCTATCAACTGTAGAGCCAATGAAGCTTGATCTCTGTCATTTCAAGCAAACTAGAAAAATGTCACTGATAGGCAGAATTGGATGAAGTTGAACTACACATATGTAACATGGTGAACCACAGACTTATGTATTTCTTTTTTAAGAATTTGAAGACTTGAAACTTTTTTATACTAGATTTTAAGACAAAATTAATATTCTATCTTCAACAACCAAAATTACCTTTGATGCTGCCCTCATAGTTTTCCAAACAAACCAATAGTTCCTCATCAGCCGTAAAGTCCATTTCATCTGCAAGAAGGATAAACACAAGAAATATTAAACACATGCCAAAGTACAAAGAAATAACACTGGCTAAGATTGAGACACTTTAAATAATTCAAATTGCTTTTCATTTCGTGTAGTCACGAAATCTAATAGTTTTCCAACCAGAAGTTATTATTAGTTCTTCATGTGTCGTACCTAAACTTATTCTTTAATGATTGTTAATAATAATTATTGATTTGGAATACGTAGTACTGATAATTACTAAGTTTATTTGATTTTGAATATTATTTTGAATATCGTATATGTAAAAGTTGAATGTAAAATCTTTAGATTGTTACACAGACCGGCTTGGCCCGAATTTTTTCCCGGTCCGAACATTCGCACTGGCACTTTTCGGAATGTCTGTTATACAACATGACATTAAAACTGTGTGACAAAAACCAGAGCCTATTACCTGGCTGGTCTTCTACAAAGGTAGTTGTCTCCTGCTTTTTACTAGCACTGTTATCTGAAAAGTGTAAAAAGAAAATACACAAAAATATAAGTTTATAAACTTCCTGCAGTTTTTTATTTCTGTTATAAAATTCAATTTAATTTCACCTCTTGCTAGAACATATCTTGCTGAAAGTTCATAGAATCATGAATGATATAAGACAAGGTATTTTGATACAACATACATTTTAAGTGTTCTCAATAAATATTTGTTGAATAGTTTTTTTTAAGAAAAGTAAGAGGCCCTAGGGGGGTGAAAATCCGAGTTTAAAAATATACCTTTGCCCGATTTTAGCCGGCTCATAGTTAAGAAAATATACCTTTGCACAATTTTAGCCGGCTCATAAGTAATTTGGACCGGCCTTTTAGGCCGGCACCTTGTTCCTATTGAGATCACTGATTTGGATACCATAATTGAAATAACTGTACCTGCTGTTTTTTTATTCTTGGCTTTCAAGTCAACAATCTCCTTTCCTTCTGGGAACATGCTGACATATTTGGTCAAAGTCATCTTGTGGAGGAACAGATTGTCTGATGATGACAAAGTTTCACTGTTGATCTTGTTCACCATCCACCCACAATACCCTGGTGTGTTCTCAAGCAGCCAGCGGTATGTTTCTCCTTTGCAGAACAAAAATTGAAAAAATATTTGAAGGAAATTGGCCTTGAGGAATAGCAAATATCTGCACATTGCTAAGCTCTCATACAAGAGACAGAAATGAAAATAAATGAAATGAAAATAAAATGCTACCTGTTCCTAATTAACATTGACATAATATCTTATATGTACCTGAATGTACCCCATTGAATCCGTAGAAAACCCATCCACTGTTTGAGCTCGGACTCATCACCACCTGCCTCCCTATACTGACGACAAGCCGCAACTTTTAAATCACTATACTTGACAGGTTCAGCCCACTTGCGGTTTTCAGCCTTCACAAAGTCTTGCTGACTTAAGTGTCAGTCAGGCTGACTCTTCCATTGGCATCCTTGCGGAAAACTGGGAACATGATGATGCTAAAAACAAATTTATAATTAAAAGTTAATTTATTAAAAGAAGTGTGGACAGACAAACGGACAGATAGATGTCTGTTTTATCAAGGAGGTGTAAGGTTGAAGCCCTGATTTAGGATGGACACTTTTTTTCTCAAGACTGTTACAAATATATTTCCAGCTATTAGAGGTGTATGTCATGCATAGGTTCAAGTTAAAAATGTTGGTTAACCCTTTACCTTATAAATACTCATTTTGACGCCCTCAATAGGTATTACACAAAGCCTGATCTGCAGAAAACCACAGTTAAAACCTTACCAAATTTAATTACAAAATCCTCATTTCCAGACCACTGAGGAGCAGCAAACAGCATAAAACCTGATCAGCCTGCGAGTTACTCGCAGGCTGATCTGGTTTTATGCTGTTCGCATAGGTCTTTTCATGGTGTCCTTTATAAGGGAAAGGGTTAAGCAATCGCCCAGTAGGCAAAAGGTTCCCCAGTTCAGGTCAAAGTCAGGTGCACATTTTTCTCCCCTTTGAGTCTGAAACTTGAAAGAAAGAAACCTGCCACATGACCTGTTAAAATTGTTGTTTTTTACATATTGAAATAAACATGGTTGTGTATTATATATTAAGTTAACTTTTTATACATGATTCTGCATGCAAATTAAGACGTTAGCAGGGCCTTTTTACCCTTCTTATCTGTAGCTGGTAAAGGGCTGCTTCCCCAAGCCATATAACCAACTTTTTTCCCCAAAAATAGTCCTTAAATTCCCCACTCTTAAATAAAATTCCCCATTAAGGAGGTAGCTGATCATTGAGAAACCTAGAGAACAATATTATGACGCTAATTTATTTCTGTTTAACTCTATTGATTCTTAAACAAAATATTTGATTAGTCTTTATATTTAGTTTCTAGTATGTCTTGCTGTGCCAAGACCAGTTTATGCTTATATTTATGAATATGGTAAAAAAAAAAAATCCCTTAATAAGTTGTAAACAAGTGTCTTGCTATTTTCCCCATAAAAAGGGCTAGGGCGCTTTCCCCAAAATTGGAAAAAAGGCCCTGGTTAGATAAGATATCAGACATTTTACACCGAATAAAGTTGAACTGACTTTGTTCTAAGTAATAATGTAGGTCACTTAATATAATTATTTGACTTTAGTCTTATCAAGGATGATTTTCTGACTCACCTTTGCGCCTGCAAAGCAATCCACGTATAAGCTTTTTCAAAATGGCACAATAAAAATACCTAGTTACAAAAATAACAAATAGTAATGAAAGTATAATGCATAGGAATTCCAGCGTACTGTCTCAAAAGTTGGCGGAGATGTGATTCTGTCAGCCTCAATAAAAGGAGCCTTTTCATTGGTCAAATCATAGTTCAGTAACATAGTTTGCATCTATGATTTCATTGGCCAAATCATAGTTCAAAAACATAGTTTGCAACTATGATTTCTAGGCATTCTATTGGCTGTTGAAAATACAGTTTTATTCGTTTGGTTGTTCCTGAGGCCATAGCCCACAAGACTGTACTCTGTAGATATCATATCGTCGGGATATGATGTAAAAACGTTCTTTGATAAAATGAAATTTAATCATTTAAAGTATATATACATATCTTAAATAGAGTATACCAGTAAAGATCAAATGAATAAAATAAAAAATTTAATTAACACAATTGAATAAATTAATTGATTAACCAGTCACTCAATTAATAAAATAAGAGTCTTTAAAAATCCCAGCTTCTGTTGATTTCCCATGTAATTTGGCGAATTTAAAGAAGACATTGCATAATATTATCTTAAATAGAGTACAGTACGTCAATACAAACATGAAATGAATAAATACTTTAATGGATAAATAAATAATATGTCTAATATGCCTTTTTAAACACAAAACCAAGAATTTAAAGCTAGTAGAAAATAACACCTGTTGTGTGGATGAAATTGACTGTAAAGAACTAAATATGTTAAGAATAAGGAAAGAAAAAAAACTCCCGCGAGCCGGATTCGAACCAGCGACCTAAGGATGACAGTCTCTGAACCCCTACAGTCCTCCGCTCTACCAACTGAGCTATCACGGGAACTGGATATTGCTGGCATAGAAATATTATTTATAGAATATTATTTGAAAGAAGTCCAAAATGTTGCGATTATTACATTGTAGAAAATCGTATTTTATAATGATTTCAATTTCAGAAATCTATTTCCCCTCTGATTTCATCATAAGCATTATCCAATTATTTAGGAAGCGTTTTGTTATTGATTGAAACTTTAAGAAACATGTCTTTCCGAATAAATTACTGTTCATGTGCCGGTACATATTTCTCGATAAGTTCTATGATAGTTACCTCCCTTGGCAGCGCCCCGATGACGTCATATTGACAGCCATCTTGGTTGACCTGTCGAAATAAATAAAAAGGCAATACTCAGATTTTCTCAGGTATTTAACCGCAATCGTGATTTTATATTCATCGATAAAGCGTATTATTTGTGTACGACTTACTCTCAACACTTTTTTGTGTACAGAACAGTTCAATTATGTTAAGACGTTATTATTTTTCTACCATGTTTAAGGAAGTCGTGTAAATTTATGTATCACATGAGAAAACAACACCGATTTAGCCTCTATAGGCTCGTCACCGGTGTCTCTCGGTTTTATTTATTCAAAAAAACTGAAGCGCATTCAGAAAAGTTCACATTAGATTTTAATTTTTACATACGCCATAAGAATTTCCATTCGTCATGAATCGTTGCATGTCAATTTATTAATCAATTTTCTTTCAAGCAAAAAGTAGACAAATTAAAAACGTTTGCTATAGACCAAAATATTAAAGTATAAAAGAAATGGTTTTCATATTCTTGATATTTTCACTTATTTGATTGAACAAAATAAAATAAATAAGGTCAAGATAATTAAGGTCTGGCATTATTGTTTAAGTTGATCACATTAATGGGCGTGAAACTGAAAGAAGCAAATATAAGTAGTAACTTAAGTCAAAGTAATCTGAGACTTATCATTCAGAATACAAATCCAAAGCACAAAATATAAAGACTAAAAGACAAACAGTCTTGTTCAAAGTTATATATGTATCTTTGAACTTCAGTTCAGCGATTTTTTTTTCCTCTGGATAAACTTATATACAAAATTTGCAATCTCTTCAGTTTTCATGCCAGTTTTCTGACTGGGTCAGATCAGGAGCTTAGATAAATATTTTTGATGCCCTGGTTTGATTGACACTTCCACAATACCGTATAATTTAAGCTATAAATATATATTTCTCCACAAAATAATGCTCAACTTTAAATCAGTAAGAGATGCCATTTTTGTGGAATGACCAGGATTTCCAGTGCATTCATGGAAAAAGTTTTTTTTTAATTTGACATGGTTTTGTCGTTCACCTTAAAAATCTGTGACATTTATTGCCGCACACATGTGCAGATTAGGCGCAGCAACGTATAAAGCACCTTAATTTTCAGGGTTACTTATTTATAAAAAAGAAAATCACTTATCGCATCGTATATGGCAAAATATTGTTTTGAAATTGGTGCTGTCATACATTTTGACAGACTGAAAGCTATCCGTTCGTCACTGTGGCTAATCATACAGTGAACTGTTTTATTTACAAGGCATAAAATTACCGTTAGACTGTTACATTAAGGAGGGGGTAGGATAAAGGTAACACATTCTCATAACAAGGCATTACTCAACTGTGTCACCACATTCTAAATAACACACATTCTAAATAACACTTAGGGCCAATGTCACCTGTCAAAATTCTCCCAACTAAGAGATATTACGTAACAATTGCCACCTGTCAATTTTCAAACTGTACATCGTTAGGTTCTGTAAAATAAATTTAATTGTTAATATCAAAAATGGCTTCCAGCAAGTTGTTTCAGTTTCTCACAATCATTAATTTCATTTTATCATAAAATATACCAGTAGGATTACTAACAAGAACAAAAGCAATAACCTGGTATTGTTTATTATGATTTCGTATAGAGATTATGGCATATTTTCGTATTAATTGATTTTCAGTATATCCATTTTCAGAGATCATATATTGGTTTATTTCGCTTCTTGGTGACTGAAAAAAGAAACCTAAAAAAAACTTTATATTATCAAATAAGGTGCATCATCCTCTATAAACAAGAATTATTTTGGAAAAAAAGTGTGCCTAGTCTGCCAGTGTATACGGTATATTAAAGTAACTACTTTATAAACTTCATTTTGACAGTTGAATTTTGGCTGGGTACATTGCTGTAAATTCTGTTAATACCCAACAATGGCCACTAAACAAAATGTAGCCTATATAATTATATGTTCTAGTACATGTATCATGAAGTAGCAAACAAATTCAAGTATATTATAGCAAAATCATATCAAAGAAAAAATGAAACAATTTATACTGTAGTTTAAAAATGTAGTTATTATTGATTTAGTTATAAGTATCCTTTTATTGGTACGGAATAGGGGTTTCAATAAGTAGATGTATTAAACGTCCTAAAAATTCCAAAATACGTCCCAGCATTTGACCTCGGGCATTTTGACACTTCCTCAAAATAGCCTCGTCCGGCCTTGTCTAAAGTACTGGACGTTTTCATAATCTCCAATCAAAACTGGTTTGAATCAGACTCAGACAGGCGACTTAGTAGACCTGTACGAATTATGACGAGGGCGATAGCGAACTCGAACAAAAAAGTATAGGGGTTATCTCAAACTTTCGTATGCATTCATAAATAGGGCCAAACATAATAACGTTATGTTTAATATCCTTTTCAAACTGTTAAAGCCATTTTTCAAACATGGTTGTAGTTGCTTTTTTTAACATAGATCTACATGTAATAATAGGAATATGTGTTCCGATGAATACAGTCATGTATAATTCATAGGCCTGCGGTGCTTGATCTTATACTGGGAACCTAGGTTCTTGGTTCTGAGCATCACCAGCAGTGTTAGATCTAGCACTCCAGCAAAAGCAGCATTATCATAAATATAAATGAAAACTGTGAACCCTACACAAGCTTTTTAGAAGAAGATATTAATATTGTAAAGGAAGTCTTCTATTCCATGAAAATAGTTCAAGCCACCAATTTTAGACACAATTTTTCTTTTTGAGATGGACTGGCTGTTTTTATGTATAATCTTTTACCAGGCCCCTCACTGCCTGTGCATAAATTACGATTCATTCCCTGGAATTAAAAAACTAAAGATGGTAATGTGTATATTAAACAACCTTTTAATATTTAAAATGACTAAAAAGCTGCTTGTTTATACATTTATATATTTGGATCTAGGATATTAAAGTATATTAGCTTGTTAAATGGATTTATCGACCGCAGCTAAGTCTTTTAGAGAATTTGTCTAAATAATACTGATTTAGTGTTTCTGCCCTGTATTATCGTACCATAAACAGGTGACATACAATCACATCGAATCACATTTTCCGGATACCAAACATTCCTTGACTTAAGCTATATTTAGTTGCTATAAGTGTCAAGTAGAAAGCTACTAGTACTAATTGTTCGACTTTGGTATGTCGCATCTTGGGGTCGAACTCACGGCCTCCTGATTCCAAGAAGATAGAACTAACTATTAATCATCTGTTACGTTTGTTTGTTTGTTGGACTTAACGTCCCACAGTCATTTGGAGATGCTATCTACTTGAGGCAGATATGGTGCTGCCACACTGCAGTATCACGCCATAGACATGTGGAATGATACTACACCCAGTCACATTTTCCTGACACTGGGCCAACCAGTCCTGGTACTACCCTTATATGCTAAGTGTCAAGCAAGGGAGCTATAACAGTAATATAGTTCTTTTCAACTTTGGTATATGGCGGCCGGGGATCGAACCCATGACCTTCTGCTCCCCAGGTGGACGCTCTAACCACTCGGCCACCAGGGATGGTCATCTGTTACATTTTCAGTATCTAATACTTCAAGATAAAAACGCAATATGTGACCTCAGGTGCTACAGATTCATTTTATGTATTTGGCGACATCTTAAACCAATATTTCCAATGGTTGCATCACTTATTTGCACATGAAAACAAATTGAATGTAAAGAAGAAGTTTGATAAAGGTTTTTGAGATCACCCCCATTTCTTTTAAGGGCTTACGTGCTCGTCATAAGTCGTACAAGTCTAGTAGTAGTCTATGACTGTGTAATGAGTGTGTTTAATCAGGGACCAAGTCCAGAACATGGCTGTTTACACCAGGACATGTAACACACACTTGACATTCTTTACCAGACATCATGTGGTGCTTATCAGTCCATACAGGGTCCAAGCTGCGTATGCAAATTAAGTAACATTTGGTCTGCCCTCGTTCAATAATTGACATATGCATTTGCCAAGTGAAACAGAAAGGTCGGGTACCAGCCCGCTAAATGTCATCTGTTTTAATGTTGCAGAAGGTACTGTTTACAAGTTACAATACTGATTACTGTATTCTAGTAATGTTATATAGACCATTATCTCATGTTTATATCCGATTAAATAACATACTAGTAGACTTTCAAATTTTGACAGAAAAGACATGTAGTTAAATTTAGGAAAAAGAACAAAAAATACGCAAGTCACGTAACCGTACGGTACGGACATGTCTAAAAGGCACCATAATATTTCCAACAGAAAACAAAGAAAAAAAATCCACTAGATTTAATTTACAAATTCCCTTTCACATTTTCAATATTTACTTCAAAATTATATTTTATCTTAAATCTTGCATTAAAGACCTGCTAATTTACAGCCAGATTGCCGATCTTTCAGGTGTCAAATTGTTACAAAGGTTGTACAATAGCATCTCACATTGTCGTAAGAATGCGTTGGAATGAAAATAAAAAAAGGTTTAACTATGACTTAATTAACTCAAAAATTGGTATTATTTTGCTTCAATCCTATATTAAAAGAGAGCTTTATAACTGCCAAGATGGCGAACATTAAGGTGTGTATATTGCCAACTTTTCTTTGTGAAAAAATTAAAGGTATTACTTTTGTTTATCTTTTTTATTTGTTAAAGGCTGATAAAACAATTTTTTATTATTCTGCAGAGTAGATGCACACCAATCTTTGGCCATGCAAATGATAATGATAAAAAAATAATCAGAAACAGACTGTGCTTGTAATTGTCATTGTGTCATGGATTTACTTTCATGTTTGAAATATGAGAAAAAGAATTTGAAACAATACAGAATTTGCATAATTGTTTAACCCTTTCCCTCATATAGACTCATTTTGACGCACTCAATAGGTACCACATAAAGCCTGATCTTACCAAATTTAATTACAAAATCCTCATTTTCAGACCACTGAGGAGCAGTGAACAGCATAAAACCTGATCAGCCTGCGAGTTACTCGCAGGCTGATCTGGTTTTATGTTGTTCGCATAGGTCTTTTCATGGTTTACTCTATGAGGGAAAGGGTTAAGAATTATATTTATTCACTATAACTCACTCCCCATACTTTTTTCAGACAGGAATTTATGATCATTTATGAGTAGATTAGAATAGATATATATTTTTTTTAATCAAAGCAAGGTAACCATTCATCAAACAGTGTAAACAATAGATCTTTGAAGAAATAATGCACAGAAAACACATTAGGGTAAAATCAAATGGATAAGAAAGATTTCATATAGAATATTGTTAGTGAATATTATTGATATTTATAAATGTCACAAAGAGATCATCAAAATCTATCATTTAAAAAAAAAAGAAAAACTATCCATACCCACCCCACCTTTTTAGTAGCATTTACATTCCACCTCATGACCTAAGACACAAGTTATTGACAGATGGGCCAACTTAAACTAGAAGGATTTTTAAGAGAATGTTTGTTTTTTTAAAATAGATTTGCGCATTAAACGCGATACATTATCAGCAAATTTTAAGAAAAATTCCTAATAATTCCTGAAAATCAGACATGGAAGTTTTGAAAATTCCTGATTTTGGGTCTTATTGAAACCCCTGACGGAACAAAGAAATACTCACACATTAGAAACTGTTTAAAAAACAGGGTTGCCACATACCTTGAAAAGTCAGGGAAAAATGATTTTTTTTCAAGGTCAGTGAATTGTCAGGGAATTTTGAAAAATGGTCAGTGAAAAAATACATTTTAGAAAAGTCAGGGAAAAGTCAGGGAAAAATGAAAGTCTGAGTTGATGTTTTGAATTTTTCAGTGGCTATGGCAGTCTTCAAACAGTATTTATAAGTATTACTTTCAAACATTGATTATTTAATAATATAAAAACATTCCTAAGCATGAAACCTTAAAAGGTTTGGGATGTTAGACTGATAGGTTAAGTCAACTCACTGAGATTTTATTGTGCACACTGTTTATCAGAGTTATTTTTGTTGAGTTAAATGTTTTAACATTAGAGGGACATGACTGTATGTACATGTATAATCATGATGATTTTAAATGCTTTTGTGACCATTTATGTTGATATAGTGTCCATAGCTTACATGTAAATGTTGCTTAATGTGTAAGATTGACTGAAGTATTACTACCTTGTAAGAAAATCATTTAATAGTATCTGTACTATTATCACTAATATAACCATGAAAAGGAATTCTGATTTATTTGAAATTTGTTAAGGTTATTATTCTAAAACAATAAAAATGTAGATGGGAGGATTGGACGGCTGAAGGGGAGGAGGAGGCCGAAAAATTGTGGTTGTATTGGTCAGTGAAAAGTAGGGCTGAGTCAGGGAAAAGTCAGGGAATAGTCAGGGAATTTTATTTCTTCAGCTCTGTGGCAACCCTGAAAAAGGAAAGTGATAAATAAAATTCTGTTAATGAGTTAATACCATATTGTTGTAACTTTAAAGCAAAGTATAAAGAATTACATTTCCAGTACAAAGAAAATGATGATAATAACATGTTTTTTAACTTAATTTCAAAATGTGCATGTACTCAAAGAAGACATTGCGTGTATAACTGTTCATGCATTGTTTTACGTGAATGGGCACACAACTACCTGTGGTGTCTCTCAGTCTCAAGCTGAAAAAAAAAAATATTTGTGGATTTTTTTTTTTCAACAAGATATATTTACTTTACATTCAGGCTGTTTTTTTTGTGTGTCTAATTTGGGAAAGGACCCTAGCCGCCAAGTGGGGAAAATGATGACATATTTCACCTAATTGAACTAATTTGAAATATTTAAGAAGCAGGAAAGCAATTGATTTAGTATGTGTAACATATTGTTAGAAGAGGTATTTTCTTTCATTAACACAATATGATAGCAAACAAAATTCATTTGTAAAAAATGCCAATTGGGAAAAATATTACCTATTATCAGTTAGGCATGGGGCTGATATTTGGACCCTATATAGAGGGGCAGAAACTCCCCTGATATGATTCAGTCTACTGAATGTTTGAGTTTCTTGGCAAGACACTTGATTAAGTCTTGGCAGGTTGACATTTTTTATAGGTGATAAAAGTTTTACATGTTTTTTTGTTTCAGTCACCTCCCAACAAATTCAGCAAGATGGCCGCAGGGCCCTACAATTACTCGTACATATTTAAGTACATCATCATCGGGGACATGGGTGTCGGAAAGTCATGTTTGCTACACCAGTTTACGGAAAAGAAATGTAAGTAGAATATTATTAATACCATAGAAAATATTGCCAGAGAAACTATGCCTTCCTTGCTAGAAAAAAGCTCCAATACTCTATCTTGAAGAGAAACTAGGCCTCATATTCTCGGGAAGAAATAGGGTTAAAAATTTCCTTATTGAAAAAATCTAGGTTATATTTTCATGCAGGAGAGAAACTAGGTCACATTCTCCATGCTGAAAAAAAAAAGAGAAACTAGGTCACATTCTCCTGTGCTGAAGAGAAACTAGGTCACATTCTCTGTGCTGAAGAGAAACTTCACATTCTCATTCTCCATGATGAAAAAAGAGACAAGGTCACATTCTCCTTGTGAAAAAAAAAACAACAAACAAACTAGGTTTTATTTTCATGCTGAAGAGAATCTAGGTCACATTCTCTTTGCTGAAAACATCTCCCTGCTGTAGTAAAACCAGGTCAATTTTCCTTGCTGAAGAGAAACTAGGTCACACTTTCCCTGCTGAATAAAGAGAAACTAGTTCACATCTTCCCTGCTGAAGAAAAGTATGTCATTTTTTCCTGCTCAAGAAAATACTTTTTCCTCTTTTTGTGACAAAAATTCTTCTTTAGGAAAATAAGGTCTGGCCTTAGATAATTAAGAATAAAACTCTGTTACTAAATGGTGCTATGTTAGTGATGGATAAAAAGTGAAATGTAAATTATGTACATCCATGTAAATTGTTCTATGTCTCTCTTATTGATTGCTTAAATCAATTAAGAAATAAAACCCCTCTCATGACCCAAGCTTCACCTCCCAAAAGATAAGAAACTGTCCGACAGGTCCATAAGAACATTTTGTCACTTATGCTTGCTATTAATTTTGTGAAGTTCTTCAAGCTCAATATCACAACTTCAAGTGCAACTTACGATATTGAAGTAACATTTTTAGCTCACCTGAGCATAGCTCAGGGTGAGCTTTTGGGAGACTTGATTGTCCGTCGGCCGTCGTCCGTCAACAATTTGATGTTTACACACTAGAGGCCACAATTTTGATCCAATCTTCCTCAAACTTGGTCAGAATGTTTGTCTTGATGATATCTTGAACCCTTTCGAAAATGGGTCAGGTTGGATCAAAAAGTAGGTCAGTAGGTCAAATCTTAGAAAAATCTTGTTTACACACTAGAGGCCACAATTTTGATCCAATCTTCCTCAAACTTGGTCAGAATGTTTGTCTTGATGATATCTTGAACCCTTTCGAAAATGGGTCAGGTTGGATCAAAAAGTAGGTCAGTAGGTCAAATCTTAGAAAAATCTTTTCGTCCCAACAATTTTGATGTTTACACACTAGAGGCCACAATTTTGAGACAATCTTCCTCAAACTTGGTCAGAATGTTTATCTTGATGATATCTTGAACCCTTTCGAAAATGGGTCAAGTTGGATCAAAAAGTAGGTCAGTAGGTCAAATCTTAGAAAAATCTTGTTTACACACTAGAGGCCACAATTTTAATCCAATCTTCCTCAAACTTGGTCAGATTGTTTGTCATGATGATATCTCGAACCAGTTTGAAAATGGGTGGGGCTGGATAGAAATGTAGGTCAGTAGGTCAAATCTTAGAAAAATCTTGTTTATACTCTGAGGGCAACATTTTTGGTCCAATCATCCTCAAACTTTGGCAGAATGTTTGTCATGATGATATCTTTTGTGGATGGGGTCAGAAAATTCCTGAACATTGTTTCACCTCATCATCTTAATTCTAAAGCAATCTGTTTTGTACAGGCAATGAATGATACTTTTCTCAGGTGAGCGATCTAGGGCCATCTTGGCCCTCTTGTTCTTTTTCCAGAATCAAAAAGATTTCCTATAGATTGATTGGGTCAAGTTTAAGGTCTCACAATTGCTAAAAATAGAATA
>CM037785.1:60937498-60987498 GCA_021229015.1 Solen grandis
CTCGAAGTCCAAGCTGTTACTATGACAACTGTAACATTAAACGCGATTGCAAAAACACCATATCCAAAAAATACACAATATGATCTCATGCAAATCGGAAGTGAGCGCAAAAAACGCGGGGAAATTTATATGACAGACGAAAATGTGGAATATGAAGTTTCTAGACATAAACGTTCCACAGAAAATGCTGTGCAATCATTTAGTTATTCCATACATTACTGGTCATTAGATCAGGTCAATGCGTGCAATATTATTCCCAAAGTTTCTACGTCTGTGATAACATTGAGGGGTCTTAACAGAAACACAACATACATTTTCTGTGCCAAAACTCATCTTGAGGATTTGTGTACATTTGATCTAGTCCAAAACGTAGGAGACGTAACCTACTGTGTTGCCTTAACGACTAAAGACGTGGATGATACGGTGACGCCACAAGTGCCCTTATATTACATCATAATTGTCGCATCAGTAACGGCAGTAGCTCTGTGTGTGTTGATTATCATTCTGGTGGTATCAGTAAGAAAACAGTATTTCTCAAGCCTTTTGTGTGTAGAAAAAACATCTAGTGACGTCAAAAGACGCACTCCGCGCCAAACTAGCAGCAGTGAGGCTACTGGGAAAGACAAAAACAGTGATATGTGGCTTTTGGGATCTGCGGAAACCCATCAAAATAAAACCGTTAATATCTACCCACCATCGTGCCCGGGAAAACCAGCAGATCGTATGTCTCATAAACGAATGAGGGGTTACGCGTCATTTGCCGCCAAAAACGAGCAAACCATCGCGCTGACGACAGTAATTGAGTACGACCCTCCCGAGGAGATTCATGACGTCGAGGATGACGTCATCACTGATACTCCTCTGGATGCAATGAATCTCGCGGAACTAGGAACACGCGACGAAATCATGCGGCTAGATTCTGAAGAAGAATGATCTCGACCTAGTTCAGAAATAATGAACGCAATGTATTTTTCTAAAGTTAGCACAAAGTTTGCATATGTATATCAACATACAAAGCTTATTATATCATTGTTTACATACTAATAGTGTTCTTTCATAAAGTAGGTCATGGGAACATGTTTGATTCAGATAGTTTGACTTTAACAAGTTTATGATCATTTCATTTTAAAGGTAAATGTTTTGTTAAAGTCCACATAAAGAATACAAACTAATATCATTGCAATGATATCATTATTTTGGACCAAAATTTTTAAGTGCACAGTTAGTAGTTGGTCGAACATCTAAAACAACTGTTTTTATTGTTTATGTAATGCCAAAAAAACCAGCCAATCCTTTTTTAAGCAGTCAGTCAAAAGAACAAGACAATTTGACCGTTTGGGGCCCAGTAGTTGCCAAATAAGGAATGTTTAATAAATTTCACTTTTGGAATGCTAAAGCTGACTGCATTTAAAGGTTGGTTGCTTAACACAGGCTCTCGGTTACACATGCTTAACTTTCAGTCGATTTGTAATTTTAATTAACCTTACTTTATATTAACTAGTTTTGACACAATGGTAAATGGAGCAGACCCAGATCAGACAGCTATTATAGGAGCTGTCTAATCAGGGTCTCCTCTGTTTGCTCATACAATAGTGTAGCTCAAATTCTACACTGAAAAGTTTCATTTTATGTTCCCACCAAACTGACTGCACATAAAGACATTTGAAATCAAAAGTAAAGTCAGCAAATCAATTTATTTACATGTAATGGCTGGAAATGATATATATTTACATGTATGCAATAGCTGGAAATTGTGGGTTCAAAACCGGACCATTAAAAGGAATAAAGCTTTTATAAAAATACTTAATACATTCAGCATACTTAGATCTGTAATACTAGTATAGTATTATTACAAATATATTATCAACTAGTATTTAAAAATGCGTCAAAAATGAATCATTTTTCGTAAAGTGGTGAAAAGCTATTTTTTCAAATTTATGCAGATACAGGTACATATGTTATGAGCATTTTTTTTACAGAAATAAATATACAATTAGACGAGTTCTTCTGTATGTTTTAGTTTTATATCAGGAATCTAAGTATATACATATCTAGAGACCCTGAATAGCAGTGTTTAATATTGTTGACATTGTAACGAGCATGCACTGCAGACGATGTCTCTTCAAGTAACTGTACTCTTTATCACGTAATACAAATGTTAAAAAAAATGTGAAAATCGCAAATGGTGAAACCGGTTTCAAACAGACTGACGCACAATCACCATTCACAAGCTTGGCTGTCAATTCATCGGTCGGGGTCATTTTCATCTATTCGATTTCCACACTGGATCTAACACCCACCATGTATGGCCTTATTACTTATCTATATGTTGAGCAAATAATTTTAATATGAAATAAAGATGTACATTTATGTGAACTGTTTGTTTAACTATCTTCTCAATGTATTTCTCTTTCTCTTTTTTCTATCACAGTATGTTTACAACGCAACATATTGTAACCGATTGCGAAAATGACAATACCGGATATCCAAAGTCAACAAAGTTGCGCAGGATGGAAAATAATCAATGAAAATACCATGAATGAAATAGTGTGACGTAGCTAGTGAAGTGACCTCTGGCATGTAATGTGTCCTTGGTTAATGTAATACGTATATGGCAAATAAAATTATGTCGTTCGGCCCTCACAGCTACAAGATCCATTTGATGAAGGAAATAAATAAAACGGTTCCAATTACAAGCCATACTTTCTCCTTTACTGGTCCAGTTAACGCAACACTAGGACTCTCAGTCAGGTTGAACAGGTTGTACTTTCTTCGTTTAATTTTTCGGGAAAAAAAAATCACTTTCCTCTCTGACATACAAAACCTTGCATACCATCAAATGGAACGTGACGTTAATGGCTGAACGAATTATTAATTAACAAAGCTGATTTTGAACAGACGTGTCGCTTAAATAATCGAGTTTACGTAATGACACAAGTTATTAGGAAATTTTAAATACAGGTAAACAATATCATGGATAAGAACCCCAATCTAGTGTTGTAACCGTTCTAATAAACGTAAAGCAATGTATGAACGTCTTTAGACTGATTTTTGCAAGCAACTTGGATTACAAACATCCTAAAAACCTACCCAAAAATGTTTATCAACTGTAAGACGTGCAAAATATATAATGTTGCCATAGCGACCATGGCTTTGTGAGAGGGTTTTTAGGATATACAAGAGAGGCGTAAACTATTCTTAAAATATCAAATATTTCGTCTGAATATTAACAATACCTTTATAACAAAGTAACAATTCTTTTATATTCAATAGACACGACAACTTGTTTTTAAAGTGTCCATTTATCAGCTTATCAGATGTGCACCCGTTAATTACAAACCGGGTATCAAATTTCTGGAATGTTACCTTTGCTATACCTACCATATTTGAGACTTTGCACTGCATAATTATTCACTCCACCCTTGGGATAAAATTCGAAACTCCAAACGAGAAATGTATACTTAAAACGTCTCTTAATTAAATGACAAAAAACAAAACGCTATTTAAAACGCTGCACTTTATTTCAAATAGATGAGCTCCTCAAAAAGTTTCGTTCACATACTTAACATTGGTATTCGTTTGATCTCCTTGTTAAGAAGTTAATGATAACAGTTGGGGGAGATTGATACGGAACGAACTAGGTTAATATATTGTCCGCTCTGTCATTGTCGTCTCTTCGCTATCTGACTACTTGAACCTCAATAAGTTAAGATCGATGACTGGATACACGTAACACTTAGAAGTGACGATAGTAGACGCTCTGATGAGTTCAACTTATGTAGTAAGAGATGAGGTCAATACAATGAGTTCTTGTAAATGTTTTTGTGTTATGTTTGTTAGGTTTATCGTCCCGCATTTCAGTTATTTGGAGACTATGTCTACTTGAGACAGATATAGTGCTGCCACATTACAGTATTATGCCGTGGACATGTAGCATGAAACCACATCCAGTAAAATTATCCTGACACCGGGCCAATCAGTCGCAACTACTTGCTGAGCGCCAATCAATGAAATATTCCAGTACCAATTTTACGATATCGCGGTTGGGGATCGAACCCACGACCTTCCGCTCCGGTAGTGGACGCTGTAACCACTCGGCCACCGGGAGCGGAGCTAGTTTTATGTACCTACTAAAAGGAAAAGAAACGCAGCTAAGATTCATGTGAAAGAATATAACAGACGACTTTTTTACCGGTAAATTATGTTGATGAAGGTGCATTGCATACAAACACACAAGGTAGGGCTTGACACTTGTCGTTAACAACAATCAAATGATAAAATCTTTAACCAGGCTTCTGTGGTAAATACATATTACATGTTTATTACCCTGTGTTTCGTTTGCAATTGAAAAGAGGGGGGGGGGGTAACTATGGCGGCTGACATTACCAAAGATAAGGAGGACAGTCGCTGACAAAATATCACCATGCTCAATTTCACGACATTTGCGCGAGGTAATATAGGGCCGCTCGCATTGTTGTGTGTCGAGATTGAAATGACTGGGGGATGTACACGACATTCAACTTTTCCACAACATTTGCGCAGTGCAATGGCATGTGATGTTTCGCAATGTCTTGTGTAACGTCGAGAGTAGTGTTATATTTTGCACACCGCCTTTCTCGCCTGACGTAAAACTTTTGATGCGAAACACGATACGACATTGCGACATGGCGTTCGACAATATCGCATTGTAACGCTATCGTTTTTTCGCGAATTGTCGCAAATGTCGCAACGAAGTATGTCATTTCAGTGTCGTGTGTCGCTTCGTGCTTCATATGAAGTGTCGTACTAGTTCTACAGGCGAAATTGTGCTCTGCAATTTTAGCATGCCCATAACCTAGTTCTCGCTTTCCCGTTTCAGGTCCGATATATGTGTACAAGAAATATTAAATGCTTTCTTATATTCCCGTCGCTATCCTAGATTGCTACCGGTTTAAAAGCAAGGTGCCCTTGTTTGGTCCATTATGTGTGGACTTAGTCGTGTCCCGATGCAGCAGGTGAGACAATGATCGTATTACGGCCGTGCCGGTCCAACCCGGTTGAACCCCGGTCGTGCACCGGTGATGCCCAGTGGCAACCGGATAGAACCGGTATATATAAACTGAGACAGGCGTCAATGCATCTTTTTTTTTTGTCTGTCGAAGAAGAAGCATCTATCTGATACTTGGGGTGCTTTACACCAGCATATGAAGATATCTTTTTACTGCAGGGGACTGTGTGACTTGAGTTTTACTAGTGGAGCCTTTTTGATAATTAATTAAGTTCTTATACACTGTAGTTTAATAATTATGGCACAGTTAAATATTTCCTCTTCTTTTTTTCTTTCAACTCCTCCAACACTGACTTCAATTTGTTTTCCCTGGTCTCATTTTTTCGCTTCAAGTTATTGCCATTGGCTGCGTCAATAACGCGTCTGATCAGTCGATTGGTATTGTCTAGAGTATCCCGGATGCTCAGCATGTTTTTTTCCAGACATCTGATGGCCCTGGCATTGCTTTCTAAGTTGTCGGCTGATGTGGCTGATGGAGTTGCCATGGATGTTGCGGGAGCCATTATGGTTGTTATTGCTGGTACCGCCCTAGGAGTACCTGCTGGGGCTACCACGGTCTCTGTTGTCGGCACCACAGGTGCTGCTACTGGGGCCATCACTGGTGTTATTGCTGTAGCCTGCGCCACAGGTGCTGCTACTGGGGCCATCACTGGTGCTACTGGGACCATCACAGCTGCTGTTGCTGTAGCCGGCGCCACAGGTGCTGCTACTGGGGCCATCACTGGTGATACTGGGACCATCACAGCTGCTGTTGCTGTAGCCAGCGCCACAGGTGCTGCTACTGGGGCCATCACTGTTGATACTGGGACCATCACAGCTGCTGTTGCTGTAGCCAGCGCCACAGGTGCTGCTACTGGGGCCATCACTTGTGCTGTTGCTGTAGCCGGCTCCACAGGTGCTGCTACTGGGGCAATCACTGGTGATACTGGGACCATCACTGCTGCTGTTGCTGTAGCCGGCGCCACGGGGTGCTGCTACTGGGGCCATCCCTGGTGTTGTTGCTGTAGCCGGCGCCACAGGTGCTGCTACTAAGGCCATCACTAGTGCTACTGGGGTCATCACTGCTGCTGTTGCTGTAGCCGGCGCCACGGGGTGCTGCTACTGGGGCCATCCCTGGTGTTGTTGCTGGAACAACAAATGGTGATACTGACCATTTGGGTGTTCTAGCTGAAGCAGGTTGGCACAACGCAGCTGGTACTTGAGATTGAAGTAGGCTGGCGACAATGACTTCGTCGCTCTGGTCGAGGCCGCTTGACACCTGGTGTGGAGATTCGGCCAGCTGTGAACTAGTATCGCTTAACCGCATCCTCTGCAAGAAAATGGCCTGCGACTCCTCCCGAGACAACAGCGGCATGTCAGCCTCGCCGATGATATGGGGTACCCGGTTTCTTGTCAGGTAGGGTGTTGAGTCTGTGACCCCGTTCTCTGCCATCAGCAGCTGATGTAGCAACATCGTCAGAAATGCCTAGAAACAAGAACCCAACACCTGTTAAAACTTTTGAGGAAAAATGCTCTAGAATGATACCGTCTGTTGATGAATCAATTTGAAAGCAAACACGTCCGACCCTGAGGGAGTCTGCCGATGGGCTCGAGGATAGTGCTGCAGGTCTTGCTTTCAAATTACACTGATTGGGGTACTTAATTGTGCACGATACTTTATACACACGGGGAATTTTCCCGGGCTAACCGTAACTACACCCTATCTGACCGTATCTGTTACCGTCGTGGAGGCAGAATAATCCGGCATAAACCGGAACAGTCTGTAATGTACCGTGGGTCTACCGGCCTCAACCGGCGGAATCCGGCTCAGACGATAACCCGACCGACCATCCAAGATTACGGAGAGCAACAGTAGAGACCCGGTCCAGCGCCGTTATATACCGGCGTTGTGCCGAGACAACGCCGGTTCTTGATATTTATCCCGGTGTTTCCCCGTTATGTTAGACATTTTAAAATATCTGGGACGGTCGGATCACAAATACAAATGTTTTAATTCCGACGTTTACAATGTACATTGTCAAGTATACAATAAACAGAAAGTATATCAATTTGGTCACATACTATCAAGTCAACGAAAATATTGTCCAAAGCGATTACACCGGATCAACGCGATTCATCTCGATTTGCTACGGTGCTACCACGGTTGACTTGTCTTCACTGTCTGTCGAGGTTTTTCCCAGGACACCATCCGGGACGTACCGGGACGCTAAACCGAGCCAGTGAGAACAAGGATTAAGATGGGTATTGAGAAAGTTGAAAGCGTTAAATATTCTCACGAAGTTGTTTCCTGGGAAGTCCAATGTTTTATTCGATTGCTCAAGTAAATTATATGATTATATATGTGGAATGGATGACTGAATCTTTCTATTAATTGTTTTCATATTCCATGTATTCATTAAACCGTGCAGTTTCAATTTGATGTGTAAATGTTTTTCTCGCATATTTTTTAGTTATAAAATTGAACTCATTCAAAGGATTCTTAAGTGAAGCATATTGATTGACACATTTTTTTCTCAATTTGTTTGATACCAGTAATTGTAACGTTTACATGGGTTTTAAGACGCCAGGGTCCTACCTGGGCAATTTTGAATTGTACACAAAATGTGCATATGATTATGATCGGAGCAAGCAAAGGTGTAGGATTTTGGCAACGAGAAGAAACTTTTGAATGAAGTCTTCATATAAGACATATTTCTATGTATTTTTTTTCTGCCACGTCGTCGCTCTTTATAGCGCACCGTCACTACGGCACGAAATATACTTTTGTCACGATGGCACGTCGCCGATCTGGCAAGCGCGACATCGCAAGGACGTAAAAAAAAAAAATCAGCCACCATGTTTCAGGTCGTGCCCCCCCCCGACTTTTTTCTGTTGAAAGGTACACATGCGATAAACGTGCGTATGCCTGGATACGCGCCAGCATGTTTGAGGAGATAGGTGATTAGACGTCAATGCATAGAAATTGTTGTAGAATTGAAGTAAAATGTATTAATGGTGAAATGTTAAATAGTCATAGATAGCATAACTTTACGATTGATGTAAACGTGCTTAATTTGTTTTCAAAGTTTACAAATGAATTATACGTTGAATTGCAACAGTTTTGTACGCTCTAATGGCGATGTAAATTTGAGCGTGGGAAAAACAAAAGCACATTTCTGCCAGGATCCAGAGATTTCCCTGTCTTGGGAGTTATCGGGTAATTGCAGTCTAGAAAACTAAATAAGTAATAATATGTAGAGGATATGTGTTTGTTTTGAATGAATTAGGAATTTCATAGAAAAATTAAACAATTTTAATATTTTCACGAGCGCTTATCCACTCAAAACAAATAACTATCCTCTATTCATTTTATGCTAATTGATGAAATACTGTACTCTATTAATGAGATAAAATCCATACCCCACACTGTGAGTGAAATAGATCTGCCGGAACTACTTTTTTATACTTATTAAGGGTATGTTTATGGGTATGTAGCAGCAGTAAGCATAAAAAAATGTTTGTTTTGAGTGAATATGAAATATATCTCATCTTGGAGTGATACAATTTTCATATCGAACCACTCCGACGTTTATCTAGTTCTAGTTTCTGACACTGATCAATGCATAAAGTGAACTTCTTCTCCTACAAATCCACAAGAAACGGGTGAGTTTAAATGTATGCACGGTGATTAAAAAAAGTCTTTTGCGAAGACCCTTACAAAATTTGCTAAATTACACATGAAACATGCATGGCAATCAAATTGTCAAAACAGCTTAATAACTCTTCAGTGAAATCAACGGTCATATTTTTATTTCATTTAGCAAATGGTCACCTCATTCTTACCGGTTTGTCAACATTTTTAGCAATTAAGGTAAATGGTAATCAATTTACTAAAGATTGAGAAAGCGGACACTATTAATTTTTAGAAATCAAATAAAGGGCTGCAACTCTTGAGATACCAGAACTTTCTGGCCGATTATCGGTCTTGGACAAGATTTTTGTGCCAATAAACATTGTGACAAAGTTTGGTGAAAACTGGTCCATATTAGTTCTATCCTGTAAGAATTGGCATACATTTTTAGATATAAAGGACTTGCTTGCCGAGTATCAAACGTGCTTAAATGTCGAAAGGATGGCTATCTTTGCCAGAGTAAGAGAGTCAACAAAGAGATGTGAATGCCCCCTGCCACTAAAAGGTCAATCCACATTACATCCAGTGTATTTACCAATCTCACTAGAGCTTGAAATTATAAAACCTGCTATGCATGCATGCAACTCCAGTATAGACACTAGTTCAGGGTACTATTTACACATTTAGATGACAATGATAAAATGGCAGAATGCAGACCAATATAGATCCAGAGTTTGTGGATCCAAACATTCCCTAACCCAAAAGTAAAAGTCTGTCATGACTCTATCATGCATGAATTGTGGGTCCTTCCTAGTAGTCAATAACAGTGATTGTAGAAAATGTGATCATTTGTTTTTTGTTCTATGAAAAGGTTTTTTTAATATTTTTGAAACATTGTGTCTCCTTGTTAATTAATAGCATTGTATCATTTAAATTGCTAGTCAAGTTTTGCAATGGTCTGACATGATGTAGAATGGCACATATTTGAAGAAAACAATTACAATCTACAGGGTTTTACATAATGATCTAAATATGAGGGCTCTTGGGATGAGGTGTCCAGTAACTTAAAACGGGAGTCTCATGACTTGTCTGCCCTTGTCTGTATTTAGTAACACCTACATGCTTTTAAAAGAAATAACCATTCAAAAGTATTTTTGAAAATTAGCCTCAACAATTTTGAAAGAAAAAAAGAAAGAACATCCCAGATGCACAGGTGTGATATTCCTAGGAGTCAAGTTCATTATATTGTGCAAGAAAGATGCAGAAAACTGAGTCCTGTTGACCTTACTAAACGGCACTGGCTGAACATGAATTAGTCAAGTACTGAATCAGACATTTTTTAAAGTATCATCAGGGTTACATATGTCTACTTATTTTCGAAGTTTAGCAGTCATTCCTTGTTATTTTGTTTCCAATCAAAACATTCTTGTGAACATTATTTACTTTCCTAAATAAACAGCATTACATCGCAAAATTTCCCAGAAAATAACATTCTTTTATTTCAAACAAAGTTTTCATGAAAAAGTTCTAACCTCAGTAATATACACATCTTTTACATGCATGAGGAATGAAATATTTAAGAATATGAAACAATGTAAACCATTTGCTTTTACAATTACAGGAATATTGATGGATGTAGATGCTACCTTACTTCTATTATTTTCATCCCACACATTCACACACACTCAAACATTCAATTCTTGACATGGCAGCAGTGGCCAGCCTGCAAATTACAGCTGTTTTTTGTTGTTGTTGTTGTTGTTGTTGTTGTTGCTGTTTTTCTTTTTTTGGAGCTCTTTCCATTCCTAAAAAGAAAATTACTGTTTTTCCAAAATTTGATGAAACATTTTTAAGAACTGATAGAAAATTTCAGATAAACAGGATGGGAAAGAAATGAAAATAGCCCTGTAAATGACAGTTATATCTGTATATTATGGTGGCATATTTCTGCCAGCCACTTATCCACTTAGCTATGTCGAAACAGCCATATATTCACTTAAGATAACTGGTTATCTCGCCTTTTTACAAGTTAGTCAGTTAAATTATGTGGATAACAAGCATTTTTTCACATAATTATCTGGAAAAAGACATGATATCCAGTTAAAATAAGTGAATATGTGATTGGCAGTAGTGGGCACTAACAGACAGTTAAGTCCTGTTAAGATACCTAAGTAGATAACTTGAAAATTTGCTACTTGCCAGATACTAACTGAATATGTGACAATTTTTCAGAAAAGCTTCAACATAGCTAAGTGGATAAGTGGCTGGCAGAAATATGCCACCATAGTATATATTAAATATTTCAATTTAAGCTAATATCTGTGTTTATGACACAATGAGTCATTTACCACTAGGTCTCAGAAAAGGAGTTGGTCACACATTGAAGAAATTAAAAAAAAAATGTTCTAATTTCTGTTAGTCAGTCAAATTCCTTTGGTTTGTAAGTCACTGATTTACAATCCCTTAATATATTTCAATCTATCAATGTCCTAACAATTTTGTGAAATATTTCATCATTTTTTTAAGAATTACCTAAAACTGGCTCTTTTCCCAAAGAACTGAAAAAAATCCTTGAATGAATTGCGTTGTATTATTAAGTTTCTTTCATATAATAAGGAGACAGAAATAGGAGGGGAATTAAAGTGTATAATGAAGAAAAAACAATCTTGTCTCAGTCATTGTTATTATTTTATATGGTATTCTAACATTAACATTGTATGGTTAACATATAAATATATGTATGTTCTATGTACAAAAATTACTTGATGAAAAAAGATGTATCACAAACCAATAAAGAATATAAAGAATTTAATATAAAAAAAGAATCACAGCTTAAACATCATTCACATGAGACAAAACGCTACCATATCACAGATCTTGTAAATTGTGTATCAAGAAATTAACTATATTCATATCATTATCAAACTAAGAGCAAACATTTGCTTATACTTTTCAAACCAATCTTCAGCAAAAATATTTAAACAAAATAGTTGTTTTATGACAATCAATTAAATTTCTCTCACAAGTTATAAAAATGTACTTATTTATTTTTGCTTGTTAAAATTTTGCGTAAGACATTTTCACAGCTGAATATCAAGTGCCAAAGATGGAAATCCGGAAAGTTTATTTGAGAGCTTCGGCTGTCACCAGCATTTTTCCAAGGTCTCCTGAGGTATGAAGTCTTTTAATTTCTTTTTCACCTCCTATATATTTTCCTCTCATGAATAACTGTGGGACCTGGAAATAAAAGAAATACTGATAAACAAATAAACACACACACAATGATAATATATCATTGGACTTTTTTTTTAAATATTTACATAATAAATTAACAATATTAAATTAATTCAATATTTATGACCCATAATTAACAGTCATAAAACTTCTGAAAAAAAGATAAGAGAGACGCACAATGAAGATAGACATTTATCATATGCTTTGTAACTTGTTACAGTTTTATGGGTCTTTTGCCTTGTAACTCTTGATGAATTACATAGATTCTCTGCTTGTCTATCATATTAGTTATGCTGTTTATAAATTAAGCTTTAATTTGTAATACATTTTGTTTCTAATGATACAATTTGATATATTCAAAATTACTGCAGGATAATGATGTGTTCATTCTTTTAAAATTTTGGTATCGGTAAATTACATGTTTGATGAATTGACCAATTAGAGAAAATGAAATCCACTTGAAGTCACAGTGAAAAGTTAAGCTATCACTGTCTGAAGGTGATTCCAGAGGTAACATACCCATCTATGGATCTAAATGTTGTGCGTTTGAACACCATTGGAGACAAGGATTTTTCATGACCCTCCTAGGTGCCAAGTACTGGTCCAAACCAGGAACCATCGAGAGGGATTAGTGTAAGATGTTAGAACTTGTTTCCCAATCAACATTAGATAAATAAGTTCAATGTGATTTTCCCGCTTCACTGCACTGACTCAAAAAATGCACTGTAACTCACTAGAACGCAATTTATACACTGGCTTATCTGGATCTGCGTGGATTGCAATGCCTGATAGGCAATGCTGTAAGCATACGCAGGCTTTCTATTTGTCTTCCATGAAAAAGTAGTGAAAATTTGAACTATAACTAACCCCTTTACTTCATATAGACTTATTTTGATTCTTTAGCGAACAGAGCAGACCCAGATCAGACAGCAAAGAGCTGTTTGATCAGTGTCAGCTCTGTTTGCTTATAAAGTATTGTAGCTTAGATTCTAAAACATCTGCATGAATTAGAATGGTCCATTGTTTTATAAACCATTTTTAGTTCAGTAAATTAATATTCATCAAGTGTCCTAAATTTGTACATGAATAGTCATGAGGTAAAGGGTTAACCCCAGCTTGTCTACATGTAGTGTAGGATGGGGTGTGTTATGACATAACATGACAAGCATCATCCCCTTGTGTAAAGTGTAGGTATAAGAATAGTATTCTGGATTTCATCAATCACATACCTTCAATCATTTTCAATCTAACACTACTCACAACTGTACATGATGCATCAGTACTGTAATTCATCTTGAGAAGACTGTATATTCTGGGGCTTGTGACATCACACTGAAAGATAACATCATTGTGATTTATGAGAAATTACAGCAAGATTATGTAAATATTCCAAACAATATTGTAAGGGCCTATAGGTTATCCTTATCAGTGAGAGACTCGTGTAAGCTGTCAGGTAGTTCAGTGGGTAGAGCACTCACCCTGTAAGTGCAGGGTCCAGGGTTTGAGTCCCTATCTGACTGCACTTTTTCCTCATCTGGTTACATTTGGTGCCCAATGTTGGGCTGTGACAAAGTGTTATGGGTGTAAGGGATATCATGTATGACACCTGCACATGGTTATATTTACCCTACAACTCCTAGAATTCAGGGTCAAATTCTAAATGGGGTATGAATAATGTCACAGTACCGATAACTCACAGCAGGGTTGAAATGTGTGTATGCGACCAGGTAGCTCAATCAGTAGAGCATTTGCCCTGGCAAAGAAAAATCTATTGTTTCATATACATTTAAAGTTTAGTCAATTAATATTCATCAAGTCATAAATTTTTTCATGAATATTCATGAGGTAAATTCTGAAGAAAACTTACCTTTGAAAAGTCAATATCAGCTCAGGATGACATCAACCCAGACTATACAGTACCATCAAGTTGAATCATGTCTTGTACTGATACTCCACACACAGTTATTAGAGTGCCCTCATTCTATAAATATACTTTATAAAAATCTTTAAAAACCAATATATCATTTTAACTAGATACAGTTTTGTGAATGTGTATGTATTTGTAGCAGTTGCTCGAAGTCCAGAATAAAACTTCAATAAAGATTTTGACTCAGCATTGTCTTTATTTATGTCCATAATAATACCTGGATTTATTACGGGTTCATTTGGAATGGTTTCGCCATTTTCAACATTCACTTTTGTGACATTCGTCTCAACAAATAAAACGTTGACTATTTTCTGAACATGTTTCATTAATGAAGAATTTGGATTTGAAGATATTCTTATCAAAACGCCAGCAAATCTGTTGTATTCATCATGTAATATTTGGATCTTGAAACATTAATCTCCAGGTAAAGGTTGCTAGTATAATATGGATATCATTGACTGATCACGCACTGAATGTGATAGAATGTCTTTACCTGAAAATGTTTAAATTTATATTCTCATTTTGTCCCTTTGACAGAAGATTTGGTAACAGGTAAACTTGAAATGAGTGCGCCATTTTAAATGTTATTCACACACACATGTAATCACTATATCATATATGGGTTTTATGCTTCATCCTAAAATGGTACACTTATGAAGGGATACCAGTGTTCCTAGATACCCTTATTTTACCCCCCCCCACACACACACACACACAATTTATCTTCAGAACAACCAGTTTTAAATCTTTTGTAGAGATGGTACAAACATTCTAGAATAGTACACACTTTACCCCCCACTTTCAAACTTTGTGGGGACAGTGGGTACACTAAGACAGTGATACACTTTGTTCTGCATCCCAGCTGTAATATAACATCCCTGTGCTAGCTACAAAGCGGTTTGCCTCAGCTAAAAAAAATCACAAAGCCGCGGAATATTCATAGTACTAAAATGTTATTGTATACGATGTTACTTAATGAATTATTAATCTTTTAAATCATTAATCATTTTTTTTACAGATATTTATTTTGATTACCTCTCTCCTGTCCGTGAGACAAAGAATCTGAAAATAATTCTCAATCTGATTGCAGTCCTGGCGAGATTCTATTTCGACTACTTCAAAATTAGGAAATTTTAATTTGTATCCATTTAATATATTTTTAACTTCAGAGCATCCTGGCGAATGTGTTTTTGAGAACAACAAAACCTTCCTCTGTGCAATTTTCCTGTCAACAAACGGTTTTGCACCTGCACCCGCCATTTTGGCGTCCTTAGAAATAGATTCACTGTTTCTGAACGCTTTACTGTAAGCACTTATCAAATAAAGCTTCCTATCAACATTGATTGCATAGTAACGACAAACTGCCCGCAGTGGTTACTTCCCTTATCCTTACAGTTATGCCGAAAAATGAAGGGGAGATAACTGCGTGGAGATTGATAGTAACGATTATTTTGATTACCTTGCCCCTGTATCTACTCTGCAATACCGTCGAAAACCGGTCTAGCTTCGTGGTGCAAAATTAAATTGTTCTTTTTTTTTTTTTTTAAATGACTCGAAAAACAACCAAGTTTTAAGTTGTGAATTGTGCGGGCCTATGTTCAATGTATTAAGATCTAACATGCACGTACTGTAGCCTAGTTTTTCAATTTGTATAGCTTTGTACATGAACGATATTAATGAGATTTATTTTAAATATATTATTATTGTCCATAATAAGTAAACAACAATTCAAATATTAGTAAACAAAGCCCAATAATGAAATGACAGACTACAAAGAATATAATTTTTAAAGTCATTACTATGGTGTGACATAACTACGGTAGCATAAACGGGACATGGAATCGCGTGCACACGCGATAACTAATACGTTCCCACACGCTAAATACCGCTTTCGCGCGTAGTAGCTAAAATGTGCGCAAGCGAGAGCCTAACCATAACTACTGCGTAAAGACGGCGGTTATCGCGTGCGAACGTATCCGTTATCGCGATAAAGAAAGTCCAATGTAACGTTACTTGGATATTGATGCACAATTTATTAATTATTCTGCAAACGTTAGATCTAACGGATTTTGTAAGAGTTATAGAGCCAACCTCTGTCTGAATATTTTTTCTCGACGGTTCCTTGATGGAATCAGTACTTTAAACCCGGGTATATCTAGATAATAAACCACCAAAGAGGTTCGAACCCAGCACCTTTAGCTTCGCTGTCATGAACGTTACCACTGGACAACAGCATCATCTCCATCATTCAGTCCTTCAACGCCGTGGGTTCGAGTCCCAGCCTGGTTACTCTGAGGGGATGTCTCAACGTGAAAGGAGTAGGTAATCCAGACTAAAAGCTTATAAAACTCCCACTGCAGTTACCTCCCTTGATAGTTCCCAGATGATGTGGCGTTATATTTACCAATGACAAATAGATGAATACAAATAAGTTAAATAAATTTGATACTTTGGAAGCGTCTACAACAGCGACATTCTCGTAAAAATTTTATCTGGTAGGTTCATATTATTTTATTTTTACAGAGTAATTATAAATACGTGTAGAATACTTTTAACATTTCCGTAAGAATCACAATTTGATCCAGTGTGTGTGTGTGAAATGCAGAATTTTGAAAAAGAAAACAAACAGCAACACTTTTTTTCGATTTGTTCAAATAGTTTATTTGAAATAGTGAAATTAAAGTAAATCATAAACTTTATAAGATACACTTTTCCATGTATGTGTACAATTAATACTGCTTTGGTTCTGTTTTTTTTTTTAAATGCAGCGAGTTATATACATGCTCTGTGTGTTTATATTACACTAATTTATTAAGATAAATATCTAAAATACATTGTTTATCTGCAGTTAAGATATATATGATAACAATACTTGAATTTACATTCATTCGTTGGTGTTATTGTGTATGCTTTAAGACTTGCGCGCAATAAGGCATTCATTTCAAAGGTCATTCATACTGTTTATTTCGTGAAAAATGACAACAACATGACTTCAAATAAAGATAAGTGATGAGAAAAAAAATATTCTTATCAAAATTACATGATTATGAAATGTAGTTTGCGCATGTCGCACATCTACCACAACATTAAGTACAGGTTTACACAAATGCATCACGCATACCCCCCCCCCCCCCCCCCCCCCCCCCCATAAATAAATTAATTAAAATAAAGGTCAGGTATGCAATCACTCCGAACAGTTTCTTTATCAATCATTTATGCAGATACTAGACCACAGTATATAAACGAGCCTACTTCCTGTTTTCGCAAGAAAGGTACAAGTTAAAATATATAGGCTCCCAAGAAAAGTACAGTAAACAGAAATAGTAAGTACTTGTAATCGCAAGACAGGGTATACATTGATTTGTAAAGGCTTGCAAGACATGGTACAGTGATTTCGTTTATATACTATATAGACAACATCACAATATTCCGTAACATTTTCATCATGACGTCATTATACTCGTACGTATCCAAATGGTTGACAATTGTTCAGCATCAAATTATTATACATGTATATTCATTTTACTAAGTCATGACTTTGTCTGTGTTTGTTAATAAAACAAATGAATACACATCTTTTAACATCCACAATTTGACAAACATCCGGTTTTCCACATGGAAGTTAAGTTTGATGAACAATTAACAGATCTGTCTGAATAGCTAATAATTCTAAATTTGCATCAGCACGGTTTATTTTCCGATAAATCAACAAATGTGTTAAAATCAATGCATGTTGCAGCTGCGTATCTGCACAAACCCAACAGGATCGGGTCTTGTCAGGAAACATAAGTCATTTTGTCAAGTCATACAAATGCGATATTTTATTTAAGCGCTTTTCATCCGACCGATATTGAAAAACAAAAAAACAAAAAACAGACGTATTGTTTGCAGTTGGTCTTCATCCCAATAATTGAGTTATATTCCAAAATACTATGACCAACTGAAGAAACCTTAGAGAAAGTAAAGTAACTGTTTTTTGCACATGTCTTATCAAACTTCCGAACTTCCGTGTTTAAAATGGTGCCGTATGTTGAGTTTTTATTGAAATGCATATGGGCACTTTTGGAAAGTGATAAATACACCAAAATAATTAACTATCCTACAAAGCATGAAACAATAAAACAAAGTTAAACCATCTAAGATCTAAACAGCCGTGCCTTGCATAGATAAAAGAGTTTAAGCGCAATATGTGATTACGCACTTTTTGTGGTCTATGCACCACTATTATTGAAACAAACGCTTTCAAGGTGCTGTCTCTTCCATTGCAACAAATATCACTCTACAACATATCGCAGATAATCCATGCATTTATCTGGTACATGAACACTTTTTTCCCCTACCCCTGTCCGCCATATTTGTTGACCATGTTACCACTGTGATAATGAGCGAAACCGTTTTGAAGAGTACTTCCACGAATCTCGAACTTCCTGTTAGCAGCATATCACTGCATAGAAATAAATGGAAAAATACATTGAAAATCTGCAACATTTTGTCTATGCAGCGCACCTTTCGATAACTTAACACAGCATACCCATACATCTTCAAAATGAATGGATACATCGAATAGAACAATATAAAACATCAAAATATATATGTAGTTGTAGGAGTATATCAAGCCATTTACAGAACTTTTCTTACAATTCGTGTTTTTGCAATAAACCGTGTTGCAGTCGATGGTAATGCTTTATTTGAAAATGTCATTTTTAAAAACGATCATAAAAAAGAACGATCAGCAAACGCTAGAAAATAGGTAAACCACCCATTCTTAAATTATAATCATGGTCCCATAAATGCTTAAAAGACTTTTAGTGCAGATGCAAGCATCCACTGACTTTGGGAGTTATAGGCTCTTTTGGTCTAGGTCTATAAAGGCTTGTATTTACTATAAAATTCCCAAGATCAATTTATGGACCATGTTCACGGATAACCTTAATCAAGAAAAGGAGGTGTATGGAATGTATCTAAGACATCAAGTTACATGACTTTTATCACGTTTTCTAAGTTTAGTAGAATTTGTTTCTCCTTTGTATAGTCTATTTACAACATCGTCCATATCGCTTTTTGTTCTCAATTTCCGCGGATTTTCACTCTTCTGTCTTGACATTGATGAATTTCTTCCACGGACTGGAGCACTCATAGTTTCTTCCCTTGTTCTTGGCAAGTTGCTGTTTTTAACAGCTTCGATGTCATCTAGCGCTCTGGATGGAATATGGTGATTCAGTCGTGTCACAAGTTTTCTTATACCTCGCGAAGACAAATTCTGAAAACCTTTGGCCTTTGGTAGGACTGCGTTATATTCCGGCAAGTACTCGTAATGCCGAAGGGGCAGGCCTTTGTATGACGTTTGTTTTTTGGCGTAATGACGTTTGATTGGGTCTATTCCCTCGTGGTATGACGTCACTCGTAACCGGATGTCAGGGGGCGGAAGTCCACTATGAATATGACGGATGTTACGTTTCAGAATGTCATAATAGGACGTCCGAAATCCAGCCGACATGTTTGTAAAATATTCCTTAGATATAGCAAATGTCCTCAAACGGCTCTTACAGCCACAACTATGCAAAACTACTTTCGACCAAGTTCTTATGAATAAAAATGACGTGTTTACAAAATCAACTTCCGCTTTTCATACTGGCTATTTAGGGGAAAGCTCACATATAGTACCCACTTCCTTCACTTCTCCAATCTTCCACAACGTCCCCTAAATTCCCCTAGTTTCCTACAACCTAAAACCCCCGAAAACAATGAGGAGACTTCATAATCCTTTATTAGAAAAAAATATGATACACTGTCACATCTTACAATGTTCATCACTTCATTTGTATTTGTACCCCTTTCAAACTTCGCATAGAGTTACTGCGCATCTGAACGGAACAACGTTTTTTATTCTGCGATGTACCGCGCTTTCCCAATTGTACATATTGACGTTGTTTTTTTTTTAACTTTTACGTTGTTATTGCAGAATATTCTATCCAAGTACAATTCATATAAGTAGATTCATTCACTGAAATAATGCTGAACATTACAGATTTATATGAACGTCAAACAATTTACTCTTTAAACACAATGCTGGACATAGCAATATTCAACAAAAGCACAGGATTGTGCATTAATATCTATCAAACACATCCATCCATACGAATCACAATTTCTCTTCTCATGAATGCTTTAGTTGTGTCTTTCCGAAACATTGATGTTTCACATGTGTATATATTGGCCAAAACATTAAAAAGATTGCAAAGATTCCGTGTCTTAAAGCTTAAAAAACATTATCACATAATAATTTAAGTGAACAGAAAATATTCCGAGCTTGGCTTTAGATAAATAAGAGTAAGTAATGAGTCAGTATATACGAGTACATTACTCTTTCACATTAAATCACAATTCAGTATTAACTGCATGTAAAGAAAAAATTTTCTTCCATTCATGTCACTTTGCTGCGACGTACTCCAAACAATTACACAAGACATGCTTTCATGCACCCATTGTCGAATTGTGACGATTCGGTAACCCAATTGTATTGACGCAAGTGAAAAAAAAATCAATTTAAAGGAACTTAAATCATTGCTGGCAGTATAAGAATTTTCACATTATCACATCGTGTAACTGTCAACAAACCAATCCTTTCAATTCGTTTATTTATAGAAATAAATCAAATGAAAAAGCGAGTAAAGCACCCGTTCAAACGGAGAGCTTTTCATTTTAAAAAAAAAAAAAAAATATCATCGCGTATAAAAGCACTTCTATCATGAATGAATTTGTATAGTTCCATGCAAATAGTGCACATAATATGATCTAAACGCTCTAACATATTTTAATAATAGCGCATAAATACTTAATACGGTCGCACCCACAAATCGAGTAAATGCAGTTGCCTATTGTAATCTTTATCTCAGAGCATAATCAACTAACATACCGGTGGGCATGAGGTACCCCCCTCCCATATGCGGTCACTAAAGCGGGTCTGACAGCAGCGATTTTGCAAGCAACCGTTAAAACATTGACACCAATATATCAGATAATTTGAATAAATGAACATGCAGAATGGTGATCGAATAATTATGATGATTGCGCGCTAAGATATTCAAATAGGTATAGCGATCTAAATGATTATGTATGATTCAATAAGTAGCGCATTTAATAACAACCACAATGCTTTTATAAAAAAAAAATCTTTTTGTTTTTTTAATTGTTGTTTTCTGTAAAGTTAACTATTATCTATTCATTTAAGGGGATTTCATTTGAGTTTACCCCTGCATTAAATCCACTCCTGTCCCAAATATTGTAAAAGTTCAACTTTAGTTTCGTGTTAAATACTGTTCTGGTATTGATTAATTTGTATTGAAAATTACTTGGATAAATATTTAGAAAGGTGAATAGATATCTAAACAAATAAACCCAATCGATTATATCAACGTTGGCTATCTTAGGTTATGGTTTTGACAAACATTGCCATTGGCATATTCTAAAGTATTAACACTTCTTTGTATGTGCCGTGAACTTTTTCTGTACGAGACAATGCGGTTTTATTGTCAGTTTTATCAATGTTTATTCAAACATATCTTTCAGTATTAAATAATGTAATGAAAACTAAATGTAATTTTTTATGAACTTTACAAGGCCTCAAACATACTTATATAAGAAAGTCGATAATCAACAAGCTGATATGGCTGAAAGAACAGTAAATTTTATGTCTTAAAAGTTATGTTGCATTTATTTTGTAAAAACAGTAAATTAAAAAAACACACACACACACACACAAAAAAACGTGGACCATATTTTTAAAGCAATGTAAAGAACGATACGTCGCATTAAACCCGAAAGATAAGTTGTTCTTAACCCACTTTGACATGTGTTAACAGAAAATCACACACACACACACACACACACACTCCCACACACGAGCTGATTTCGTTGACTCACTCGCACTTTTTCTTTGTTTATTAGTTTATTTATTTAGATTTAGCATGATACCTTCAACGTCAATTAATAACGCATTTATATTCAGCCTCGACTTTAATAATACACTCATGTTCAAATTAACAACAAATAGACAACACTTCAGTGAAAATATAGAAAACAAAATTGGAACTACTGAGTGAAAATATAGAAAACAAAATTTGAACTATTTCTCCGCGGAGTGAAAAAGAGGGAAATTTTCAGTGACACAACGTTGTCCATTGCAGAAGTACGTGCTATGATATAACAGAGTTGCAAGTAAACCCGTTTGGTATGATTATGTCCCTTGTGTTTGACGCACAGCTAGGTTTGGTCTGGTGTCCAGATAATGACCAGACGTGGTATCAAGCTCTGTGTATACGGTGTGATATCTCAGCGAGGCAGCACTATATCTGCAACATGTGGGCAAAAATCCTAAAATGACTAAAGTACTCTGAGTGGGACGTTAAACCATACGAAAAATCAAATATTAACTTATCAGGGGCATGTGTTATACAAATATATATTATATGTTGGTTTATATATTTGTGATTATTGATCAATCTACCATATACACTATCAGTGTTTGTAAATACGCATGCATTTAAAAAAAAAAATCTTTATATTTAGAATCCATGTACATTTTTTTGTCTTAGAATCAAGCCAAATGAATCCTACAACGCCATTTTCTGTCCCCTCCGGTGAAACCGGTTAGGGACTATAGATTTGCGCGCGTCCTTTCGCCCGTCCCGCTTTCGTGCCCGCTCTATAACTTGGGACATTTGTGAATGGATTTCAATTTAATAAAACTATTCCTCATAACTCAAGGGTGTATCGCATCAACCCCATATGCACCCTTGAAAGGTCACGGTCACAGGAATTGTTAGAAACTGTCTTTTGTGTTCATAGGCTACCTCTTCGTGTCCGCTCTATAACTTCCATATCTATGGATGGATTTCATAAAACTTTACAAAAGTGTTTGTCATAACACAAAGGTGTGTCGCGTCGCGCGCATCAATCATATGAGTCTTTTAAAGGTCAATGTCACTGGATTTGATAGAAATTCTCTTTGGTATTTATAGGCTACATCTTCGCGTCCGCACTATAACTTCAATATCTATGGATGGATTTTCATACAACTTTACAGAAGTGTTTGTCATAATACAAATTGTGTCGTGCGATCAATCATATGCGCGCTTAAAAGGTCAAGGTCATCGGTGTTGTTAAAAATTCTCTTTGGTAGTCATATGCTACATCTACGTATCCACTCTGTAACTTCCATATCAGTGGATGGATTTTCATTACACTTTACAAAAGTGTTTGTCACCACATGAAGATATATTGATGCAACAACCATATGCGCTCTTGAAAGTCAAGGTCACAGGAGTTGCTCGAAAATGTCTTTGATATTCATACATAGGCTTCATTTACATGTCCGCTCTATAACTTCCATATTTATGTTTGAATTTTCATAAAAAATTACTGAAGTGTTTATTATGACGCAAAGATGCACGTTTGCAAGGTCAAGGTCACAGGAATTGTTAGAAGTTGTCTTTGGTATTCATTGGCTACATTTTCATGTTTATAACATCATCTATAACTACCATATCTATGTTTGGATTTTTTTTTAAACTTTACTGAAGTGTTTGTCATAACACAAAGGTGTGTCGCGAGCATCAACCATATGCACGCTGAAAAGGTAAGTGCAGTTCGGAGATCATAACCCATATTTTTTTTTCTTATTTCTATCTGGCACAATTTTTTTCACCGGTGGGGACTCCTGACAGTCTTGCTTGCTATACTGACAAAGCCATGTTTAAAATTATAATAAGAAATGCAGGTTATGCTCAGCAGTTTTTTTATCAGTTATATACTTAAGGTTTATATGTCCAGTATACATGCATGTACCATCACAGCAGCGGGGAGGTCTTACCAACACAGCGGCAACGGAGGTTATACCACCACAGGAGTGAGGAAGCTCGTACCATCACAGCGGCGAGGTCAAACTACCAAATCATTAAGGAGGTCATACCACAACAGCGGCAAGGAAGGTCATACCACCACAGGTAATAGGGAGATCCTGCCACCATAGCGACGAGGTCAAGCTTCCATATCAGCGAGGATGTCATACCACTACAGGGCAAGGGATTTGAACCACCGCACCAGCAGGATGGTCGTATCACCACAGCATTCCATCACAGCCCCGGATGACTACAACCATAGCAGATTAAAAATGAAGGTCACACCACCACAGCGGCAGGTAGGTCATACAACCACAGCAGCTGGAAGGCCGTACCACCAAAGCGTCAAAGGGGATCATACCACGGAGGCTTTTCGGAGTTCGTACCACTGCAATGGAGGGGAGGTCACACCACCACAATGGCATGGGAGGCCGTACCTCCACAGCGGCAAGCAAAGTTGTATCACAGCAGAATGGGAGGTCATACGACCATAGCAGCAGGGAAATTGTACCACCGCAGAGCCAAGGGAGGTCATATAACCACAGCGATAGGGAGGTCAAACCACTATAGCCTCAAAGAGGGCCGCAAGACAGGGTATGATACTATGCTCAGTCAAAATAGAAAGTTTGCAGGTCTCTTTATCATATAATTTTGTCACCAGTCGACCGATGTTTGTCGAATTTGCAGCACATAATAAGTACACCAATGCCATTTAGTTGTAAACATGGATGTGTCAATTATGTTGTTTGTTTTGTGTGTGTGGAAAATTTTTTCCTACAGACATACTTGTCCATGGCATGTTATTACAGTGTGTGTGTGTGTGTGTGTTGAAATACAACACAACCCCAGTTTTTGTGTAATATCAGTATATTTATTCTAAAACATTAACTCATCATATTTTCATAAATAGGACTAAAAACTATCAACAAAAGCACTTTACAGAAATGTATCAAAAATCAAGAATCAGATTGCTCACTAGATCAAGAACTAGACTGCTCACCTGAGTTCCATCAGTTAAAGTAAAACCATGTAGGTCATTTGAGATTTTGCTGCTAGTGACCCCAACAGCAGCCAGACTCAAGGTTGCTCATCTGACATTGACTTTATCATATTACTACTCCTCGAAGCCTTTTTTTTTTTTTTTTTTTTTGTGAAATCATCTTTTATGGCCATATTACATCAAATACTTACCAAAAGTTTCAGAAAAGAAGATTACTGAAATTCTCTCTGTAGATTATATATATATATATATATATATATATATATATATATATATATATTTGAAAATATCTCTAAAGATTATATTACCAACATTCTATAGCACAACTAAATTATATTATATGAATTTAAATTCTCACCGATGGTTTCAGAGATCTTTTTTTTTTAATCATTTTAATCAAATTTATCATTTGGTTCCTTTGACAAGCAGAGTTCTACATGGATCAAATATATTTTTGCAACTTCTAAACTAACAACCAGTGCAATCTATGCAGGCGAACACATGACAACAGACGTAGGTTGATCACAATAGCTCACCTTGCATCAAGTATGATCAGGTGATCAAATAAAAGAAATTCATATGCTATACATGTCACAAATACAATTCAATCTGACTGAAGAAAACCCCCTTCAATGATGCAGTGCTATAAGTATCTGAACACGAATCACTGACATTCTCATTCATGATGATGAGAAACCTGAATTCGCTATTTATATATCAACCAATCAGATAACGCGTTTCCAAGTCATTTCATAAGTGAGTTTGTTCTGCCATGTTTACAGGCACGATTTTACATGATTCCAGTCGTCGTAAGAAAAGGAATATGTGATAGTTACTAAATCTTTCAAGATCAAGAAGGCTTCGATCTGTTTGGCTGGTGGAAGTTATCGAGAATGAGAGAGTCAATGGGTCGTCTTCAGATCCTCATAGCATAGTGTCATTGTGGATGTCTACTTTAGTCAGATTGAAATATAATTTCAGATTTTCTGGGCACTACAAATGGTAATAAATCGCATGCATCTGACGGCAATGACTACACATAAAGTACATTCATTTATAAACTTGGGCCCCTTACTGAAGACTGAATCATCAAACTGACAAGTTCTTTGAGAAAAAAAACCCACTGGCCTTGGACTAAGTTTCTTACAGTTAATATGCAATGGGCACATATTTCTTCAAAACATTATGAGGAAGCCATTTGGAATTTCCACTTGCATGAGCTAACATTTACATGTACGGGTAATCAAAATGAAAAAAAAACAAAAAAACTAGAAATGTGTCCAGAGAAGACAGATGCCCCCAACTGTCGCACTTGTGCAGGTCATGTCCTTAGTAATATATCCATGAAGTTTCAAGTCTGTAGTAAAAATATTTTCAGAGTTACATGCATCACAAGCATAAAATTCTATATTTTTAAAAAACAATGGCCTAGACCTCTGTCAACTTCCTAAAGGTTTGATGAAAAATACCCTGGTGCACAAGTTCATGTCCTGAATAATATATCCATGAAGCAACCTGTGCAAAAATGAGGCAACACAAGTGTTTACAGTTTGCACATATTTTATTAAGATTCATGGCAGACACACGAACTGCTGGTGTTTTGTAAAAGGCATGAATTTAACTTCTAGGAATCTTGATAAGGTTTAGAGTCTGTACACATTTTCTGTGGTAGTGATTTTGTAAATAGGATTAAACAATGTCACAAAAATACTTTGTCACAAAATAAAAATAAACAGACTTCTGTCATACAGAAATGAATGTCCTCAAGCCTTTCATCTGTAATATTGCATACCCATCATCATTATTACTTCATCAGACCATGAAGATGTGTAAAGACATTGATTTATTTACCTTAATTGACCCTATCATTTTTTACATCTAATCTTTCATTTTTTGTCCCTTCCCTGTTGTTGTTGTTGGGCCAAAAAAAAATATTTCTGATATCAAAAAAAAAGCTGTCTAAATGATAATGCTTAATAACTTATACATAGAAATCCTATCTTCAGGTATAATTCCTTAACAAAAAATATCTAAAATATTCAATCAATTGTTACATACATTTGACACCAAACAATTATTGCATACAATGATTAAAAATTTCACATTGATTAGAAGCCAATGGTTCAACGAGATGCATGTCAGTAACTGTTACATTGTAAACAAATGTAGCTGACAGACAGGCAGACAATAAAACACCAGAAATAATGAAGAATATATATGCATTATTTAGTACAATACAGATACAGACACACCTATTTTAAGTCAAGTGTGCTAGGCAGTCAACTTTTAAGATTCCAGAAAAAACATTATACATACTTGCTTATAAGCCGCCAGGGCTTACACAGCCACCATGTCACATTCCCTTGAACGGGCACTTGAAAGAAACAACTGTATGCATCCTAGGTGAATTGGAGTTCGCCTGCTCTGCTAAAGTATAAGTCATACAACAACATCCAGATTATTGCATGTAGAGGAAGGGGCACCTGGGTAGAACAAATGATTCATCGCAGATGAGATGGATGGCTTCATTTACATTTATTGAATGTGGTTAAAGATAAAAATGCAATAATGAAAAGAAATTACATTTGACTCTAAAAAATGTAAAAACGTCAAAAAGTGCACACTACCGATGATGATAGATTTAAACTATTCATTAGTACCAATTAGTTCAAATCTACACTAGATCTTTCTTTGTCGAAAGAATACTGTTTAATTATCATGTAGATGAAACAGCTGGGAGTATTTTTAGAAATTATATGGGAATTTAAAACAATTAATATTTCAAATTTTAGTTGCATTGTGACATACATGAAATATTAGGTAGTGTTAGAATTATTAAGGTGCATTATTCATTTTTACATTTTTAACATTCAAGACGAAAATCTGCCATTCTCGAAATAAATCAATCCAAACAGACTACAGTAACACAATAAAAGGTCAAAAACACTCTTTTACAGTACAAACAATCATCACAATATGCTTGTAATTGTAGAAAAAGGGACATACATCAACACGACATATTCATATCAATAATTCACTAAAAAGATCATATTGTTAAACATAATTTTTATATTTATTAGCCTTTCCTTCACCTTTACAATGTTAATCTTGCCATACCTTTCGAATCCATGAGACTGACTATAGGCTCCATGACCTTGACCTTTAATTCCATGACCTTGATTTCTACACCATAACCTTGACAACAGATACCACAATCAGAAGATTTGACACCATGACCATGACCTTTAACTCCATGACCTTGATTTCTAAACCTTGACCTTGACCACAATCATGAGGTTTGGCTTAATGACCTTGGCTTCTGACTTGGAGATATGGATATTTGACCATGAAACTCTGACCTTTAAATCTATGACTTTGACTATTAAACTCTGATCAAAACCAATTTTTTTTTAATTTTCAAAATTAACATGCAATGTCATAATACATTTAGAGACAGTCATTTGTGAAGAAAAATTCTTTACTTTTAAATAGAAAACAAAAATTCCATTGCTTAATTATATCACAAAGACAAATATAATTAAGAAATACCATATTAACTTGGGCCTCTGGATATATTTATCATTAATAATCTTAATAGAGGTATCATCAAATTTATTTGATGGATATTTCTGCACTGCATTTTGTCAATGGAAAAGAAAGTAAATTGTCTCCCTTTATAAATTATATTCAGTTTCCTTGATATCCACAACAGAATATAGTAGGACATCAGTGCAATAGACTGGCTCAAAGGTCTCCCCTTAGATAAGTCAACAATTAATAGCTTAATGCACACCTCTTTATTGTGAACAGCCTTTGAGGTTACCATCTGTAAAATCTAGATTGGTGTGTGTGTGTGAGGGGGGGGGGGGGGGGGGGGGGGGATGAACATCCAGGTTCAAACCATAGGAATGCCCCCACTCACACTTTATTTTGTGGTTTAACTATTCAAAGACTAAAGGCTGTAAATTGTAAAATGTCAATAGGCAATTTCACCAGGGGATTGGCCATCCCTGATAAAATTCACTAATTTAAACTGACAAATCAATGACTGGGGAAAAATCTCAAGTGTATGTTTATTTCCTATTGAACAGTGTGAGGAATTTTACACCAGTATGTAGATTAGGTGTTCGGGAAGTGCTTGATGATTTACGTAGGTTTACGTCTCATTTCAGAGTGAAATGGTCTATAAGATGGCCATCTGAGTATCAAAAAAAAACATGTAAGTCACTAGGATTTTAATCTGGTGACCAAAATGGAAACACATGACCGACCCAATACACTGAATGCCTCATTAATAATCATAAAGCGTTGCAACATTTTTCTTATTTGACCTATCACTGTACACTTACAAACAAAGAATCATATCATGTCTCAAAGCATAAAGCATGCATTCCAGGGAAGAACCATAACTAAGTTGTGAGAGCTTGTGGTCTAACTTATTTGTCATATGTTTGTTACAATAATTGTTTGCATATTTGTATCACAAAAAAAGACAATAAAATATGCTTGAATCAGTATTTTCTAATTAAAGAGTTCTAAATATCCAAATTAGTATAATACATGGTAAAAATCATTATTTTTCTCATAGGGATTAACGGTCACTGATATAAAAAATTGCAAAATGCAAAATATCAATCACACAAAACTCATTCATTTCAGAATTTAAGAATTCTACAAAATGAACCCAAAAAATTTACACATGAAACTGTCTTTGATAATCACTAAATATTATTCAATTTCACTGAAAAATATGATTTTACATTAGCTAAAAAGTCACAGAAGAGGTCTGCCTATGTTTTCATGGTTTCAAGATGCAGCCTGATTTTCCACAACTTCACCATTCATCTGTTCATCTCCATCTCTGGCCTTATTCTTGAACCAGCCATAAACAAAGTCGAGAACCTGTGCAGCAAGTTTCTTGATGGCATCTATAGGTCTTGGATCACAAAGAACTTTCTCTAACAATTCCAATCCCCCTTCTTCCTTCAGTAATGGACAATACTTGGACGCTGAATCAAAAATAAACAATAATACACTGTAATAATCATTTATTTTGCATTAAAAATAGTGTTCCCTGGAGAACATGTGTCACCTGTTGAAAAAAAAAAGCGTGATAGAAAAAGTCAGACAGACGATGGAGACATGAACCCTATGTGTCATTTCTGCTTACAGCAGGTGACATAGAAACATACAGGTCCATTTTGGCACTAGGTAATTCATATGTGAACCACTGGCCTAAATAAAATCATACAGGTCATTTAGTAAAGAGGTTCAGAATTGGTAAGGGGCATGAAAGAGAAATACTTACGATACACCTGGGTCAGGTTACAGAGCGCCCAGACAGACCAGTACTGTGATGCATGAGACGGGTGACACCTCACCAGCCGCAAGATGGGTCCAAATGACCTGTGGACAAAAACATGGGGATTACACAATGTTAGTCATTTGTTTAGAGGCTAGCAGTGTGAAAATTGCTGAAGGAGTGGTTGAAGTATTATAGTAACCAGCAGTAGCAGTGGAGGAGTCAGTTAAGTCTTATACAGCAGTGGTGATAGTAAAATGTAAAATAAACTAGAGCCAGGGCTTTCACTGTAGGGCAATTGCACCCAAAAAAGTATATAAAGGACTGTTATCTCCATGTTTCCTGAAACTCTATCAAACTGTTTTTTGGAAATAATAGACAGGCATTTGGATAAATAGATATCTCTCCACCCCACCCCATCCCCCCACCGTATCTATATAAAACAAAACCATACCTGTAGTTTATATTGCGTTTGCTCTCCAGAGGCCAACGTTTTATTGCATCAACAATCCTTCGGATGACCTGATTTCTGTCAGGGGTACTGATAAGCCAAGCCTCTTCACCGTCAGACAGCATGTGGGCCAGCACTCCAGCAGCATTGTAACTGACCTCTATCCCATCTTTAGTGGACTCCAAAAAATTTCTACAAGTTCACAATTACAAAAATTATTAATTTTGTAAATACGGAGCCTTTACTATTTACTATGCTTATTTAGACTAGACTAGACAATTTGAATTTACCATCGCTTTGACAGTATTTCAGCCATCTAGCTAGGTCCAGCTAATAACAGGTGAAGGAAGACCCCGAATGCACGGAGGCATCCGGGTAGAACCACCGACCTACCGCAAGCCAGCTGGAAGGACTATGCTTATTTACTGACATTCATTGCAGTATATCAAACTAGATCTCATACCCCAACTATGGAATGGAACTAAGCAGAATGGGACAGGACACTGTGATCCCTTTAGTACAGAGCCCCTCAACTTGTGTGTTGATAGAATAATTATTCATATGTAGCACACAGAATAAAATACATGCTATAGTAAGATACATTTCCAAATAGAATCATTTGATCCAAGAAGAGATAAAAGATAATAATCAACAAAATATGCATTGATTATTAATAGAAAGTTTGCCAAAAAAAAAAAAAGAAGCTTACGTAAAGACAGTGACATAGTCTTCATTCATCAACGTACATCGCAGTTTCTCCACCTCTGCTATATTTCCCTGTAATTATTCAGTCATCACATTTTTTTGTTTCTGCTCTCAGAACACATAAAATTTATTTTATTTTTTGTTTAATTTTTGGAAATAACACATTCATCCATCATGACAATACCTTTTTAGTATTCGACAAAGTACCTTTTGTCTGAGAAGGATTCATTAAGTCGTAAATTTGAACATGAATATTCATGGGGATTTAAAGTAAAAGGTGGGTTGATGTGAGACTTTTAAGATGTTTCTGACCTTGTGATGTTATCAGAGTACATATACCTTTGTGGTCTGTTTAATGCACTGCCACTGGTTGTGAGTAACATATTGGTTCACTGTGTGTTACTTTATTTTGATATTTGTGTGTTTCACTTTGTTATTGTCCAGTGAAATGTCTATGCATCTTTGACACAAGATGGCGATCTCAAATGTATCTTTCCCTCTGTCTTGACATAGATATGCATGAATTTATCAATGTTCCATTCTTCTTAACAGCACCCTACTGGGACACGCACTGTTAGCGAGAGAAAATTGAGAAACAAATCAAGTTCTACAGGTTCCTTGAACTTAGTAAGCTAGATGTGTTCTGGTTCTGTAATTGTCATATTGTTAACATTGATGTGCTTTCAAATATCACTGCAATTAAATATAATCATGTGTTATTGTAATATGATGTTTGTTTGTTGGGTTTAACATCCTACCAACAGTGTTTCAGTCATTTCTGGAGACTCTGTCTATCTGAGACAGATATAGTGTTGTCATACTATAGTATCAAGCCATAACAATGTGGCAAGATACCACACCTAGTCACATTATCCTGACACCGGGCCAACCAGTCCTGCAACTATCCTTATATGCTGAGTGCCAAGCAAGAAAGCTACACCAGCACCATTTTATACGACTTTGGTATGTCGCGGCCAGGGATCAAACCCACAACCTCTGGCTCCCAAGGCTCCTGTAGCATGATCTACATTCTTTATACAGAAAGTAAAGAAACTCTTGAAGCTACACGGTGAGATACCTTTGTATATTTAAGACCCTTGCTTGTATATTTCAGGGACACCAGAATAAGAACAGTTATACAAGCTGGATTAAGACTGAACCTCTCTCATCCTTTTCTGCTAAGACAGAAGAACTGGCCTGAATAATGAATGAATCAAACACATGATGCCTGGTTCCCTAACCACTGGACAAGCCAGACTGACGGCCAGTGTTGGGGATACGGTTAGCACCTAGACTCCAAATCTGTAGTTATATTTACAACAACCGGAAGATTTAATTTTTAAAGGATAAATAAGTCAGTTTTTTACAACTGAGATGACTGATCCCGCAAACAGCCAGTGCTGAAGGTGTCTATAGTAACACTGAAGCATAGAAAAAGACAAAGCTCCCACTATTGTACATTATTACCTGATACCTTATATAAATGATAATTAAACATTCTTTTCCCTGGTTAAGAGTGTTTTTTATGACAAACTGCTTCCCTGGTGTGCAATGACATCATCAGGGTTTACACATTTATTTATCACATTACATTAGCTGTTTTCACTGGATGTAATAAAATAATTGATTGTTTAGGAATTCTTTGTTATTTCATTTGTGCAATTTGATCGAGTGACCAGGTAATAAAACAATTATTTCATGGTAATTTGTGCAACAGTGAAAAAGTAAAAAATGTTTCCCTCAGTGTCAGGGATACCATTCTGAACTGTTGCTAAGGCATTTGGCAACAGTTTAGATGTCATCCCCGATGCTAAGGGATAAAATTTTCACTGTTACACAAATTACCATATATAACTACATGTTTTTTTTGTTGTTTTTTTTTTAAGAGCTGTGAATGGCACAGGTGTCTGTCAAATGCCGATTACAGTCCCAGACTTAAGCAAGAAAATTGTATCAATACTATTTTTAACAAAATTGATTACTTTCAACAAGGGACTGAACCTATAACATTACAGTTATGTGGTTTTCTTATTACTAATCTTTGCCCATAAGACCTGACCTTAAAATGTAGTGTATTATTATTATTATCATTAATTATAAAATGAAAAGAAACAAAAAAGGAAGTGTTCTTACCATCAGCCCCATCATGTTCCTCAGTAATTCTTCTTTATTTGGAAACATCTGATAAAAAAAATCAAACTCTTTATTTAACAGTTCCAATCATTAAATATTGTAGAGGAAAATTTGTCTATTGTGAAAGTTCATTTGTCACATATTAGCAACTGTATATGTGTTAATAATACATACAATCAAGAACAGTATACATGTACTAAGTCTTTTTTTTTTAATTACTGAATTGTTAAAAATACTATAAGAAGAGCAAATGACCTTTGGTCTAGATAATGACACACTCTCTGGTTATAAGCAACCTCTATGCCCAATGCATGAAAATGCATTTACAGTCAAGGGGTTTAAAGTCATTAAAGCCACACCATGAGATTTTGAACTTAATCAGTCTGTGGCCTTGACCTTGAGCAAATGACCTTGGATAAAAGTCAGCACACACTTTTGGCCATAGGCAACCTTTGTACCAAGTATAAGATTCTAAGGTCAAAGAGTTGCAAAGTTATTGCCAGGAAAAGAAAGAAGGATGAACAGACAGAGAGATATTGTGATTCTTATCTACTCCCTCATAATTCATTTGCAAGGGGTATAGATATTTTCACTTAGCCTTCAAAACTGATCTTCAAAAAAGTATGAATACTAAACCATAAGATTGACAGGTACCTTGAAACAGTCTAAGAACAAGTACATGCCACTCATGTCCATAAACCTTTCACAGTTGGACTCAGTCTCATCTGTAGATAAAACACAAAACATCAGAGATGTAGGACATTGTACAAAGGTTTAAACGTTCTTTGCAAATTTCAGATATCGATAATATTGCATATTCATCTTTCTCCATATACACATGTACAGTGGTCCTAACTTATAGCGAACTTGGATAAAGCGAACACTCGATTGTAAGGAACACTTCCACTAGGTCCTGTTTTACCCTCCTTTTTATTATCTTAACCCTTTCCCTCATATAGACTCATTTTGACGCACTCATTAGGTACCACATAAAGCCTGATCTGCAGAAAACCACAGTTAAACCTTACCAAATTTAATTATAAAGTCCTCATTTCCAGACAACTGAGGAGCAGCGAACAGCATAAAACCAGATCAGCCTGCGATTAACTCGCAGGCTGATCTGGTTTTATGCTGTTCGCATAGGTCTTTTCATGGTGTCCTCTATGAGGGAAAGGGTTAAATTAAAATCTGTGTTTATAGCATACTGGCTATTATCGTCACCTCGGTTAGTAGGAACCCCTTGAGATAATTCCTTATATTGATTACAAGTAAACTCGGATATAGTGAACAAAATGTCACGGTCCTGACAAATTCCTCCAATCCCTGATAATTTTGCTATAACTAAGTTTCACATATATAATACAACGAATAAATGTCATCTTAGTCCATTGCTATCATACTTAAAAACTTCACCATAAGGAACACCAATCATCATTTAGCTAGCTGATTACAAAGTCTTAATCATTTTCGGCCGTAATTGTAACTGACTTTAAAGTAAGTAGAAATACACATCATGCCTACACAAATGCACAGGTGCATGGGTAAAAGTTGGAAATTAAAAAAAAAAAAAACCCTGAAAATCCCGATTTTAGCAAATTTTTTTATATAGTCTTATATTGAATAAGAAGTCATTTGGCAATCAGAAAAAACCTGAAGTTCATGAATTCCTGAACACTTTTACCCATGCAAGTGAAAAATTCCTAAAATTATCCATCGCCTGTCTCGAAGATGAGATTGTAAAATCAAGAGAAATACAAAGAAATGCTCTGGGTTTTCACACACCCTACACTAATGTTTGATTGTACCTGTAACATTCCACAAGGTGCTCCAACACACTTCCAGAATCTCATCACATACATGGGCCTCCAGTTTCTGTCGGATAATCCTGCACATCACCTGAAGAGATCCAATAAATCCCCTGTGAAAAGTCTAGTTCATCCCATCCCTACCATTAAAACTCTCACAAAATGACTTACAAGATATGTATTAAACTGTAAGACATTTAAACAAGAGTCTTCGAAGTAGAAGATAACTAGATTTTACATACTTTAAAATCATCAATTTTCATGGGGCACTAATTTTCGTTGATTTCGTGGAGGGTTTTAATCAACCAGTATCAATCCCCACCAAATATATTCATTTAATAGACCTCAAATTTTCCAGGACATGAACCCATGAAAATATGTAACCACAAAATTTCTTTAAGTGTATAATCAACTAATTTTAATGCCAAGGAAAATTAATGATTTTACAGTAGAAGCCATTCTCACTTAAAATACTGCATACAATAATCTTAAGAGAAACGATCAACAGACAACAAGGAAAGCATAGTCTACCAACAGAAAATTATGGAGAGAAATAACTTTAACACACGTGGCACCTGGACAAGTTAAAATACAAGTAATCTAAATTTCACAAAATGTCCTGTATAAGAAAGTAGTTTTCAATATGGAATACAAAGGGAAAATTAAAATTGTGCAATTTTGACCTAGTATTTTAATTAACAGAATTTATGGTCTTAAAAGTTCTACTGTGCCTACTTCATCTTCTGTTCACGGGGTATAAACATGAGATCTACCTCAATGGTACCCATATCGCCCAGGGTCTGTTTTTGTTCACCCTCCACTTGACAAGCTAGGCTGTTCAGCAGAAAGATACCGATGCGCTGCAGGAACTCATCGCTGGAATCCCCTTGTAACATCTTCAGCAGAATCTTCACCAGTCGATTGTAACAATACAGCTGTAAAATGAAGAAGAAACCAATGAAGAAGATGATCGAAAATGATTGTCTTCAGTGTTTGACCATATTTTCTCAAATTTGCTCACGTTTCCCATGGTCCAGCCTTTATGGCAATATGATGGCTGGGTACTTAGGTCAGGTTAGATGCTTTATAGTATTCTTACCACAAACACAGGTCTAACGGTACAGTCACACCTGTATTGAGGTGTCTGTTTTTAAAAGTGCCAAGAGCTCCTTAACGCAAGTGGCTGCTATAGGAGGTTCACAGTACAGAGAAATTTATTTCAAGAATTATAAAGCTTAAAACACATCGGCTGCTTATTGTGGGCCCCAAGTCCACATTAAATACTCTACTGAAGAATGATTTTCTTGCTCAATCTCAAAATATGGCCGTTTATAGACTCAAAAGGGATTTGAGTATGATAAACGAATTTGAGTCTATGGCTCTACTTATATATTTTCGAGAACTTGCAGCTAGGTGGCAACTAACACAGGTTTTACTGTATAAACTAGAGCTATCATTAAAGGTGATCAATACCCTCACATCTAACCTTGTCTTCATGTAATGTGAGTGGTATAGCCCTCACCTATGTGAATAGGGCATAAAATTTATGATTTTGTTCTTACCACTTCATAGGGTATGTTGAAATGACAAAGTGTGAGGCAGCCATTTCTCATCATCTGCAACATGAAAGTAAGAAATCATGGATTGTTGAACAATAGAAAACTAAAGCTTACCTTGAAGGTAAAATACCACTGCTCGGTTCTTGAACATATTATAAGAAAATTTAAGTGACAACAAACTGAATGTCTCTTAATAAGCATTTACCAATCATTTATGTCAATAATTTTACTTATTTTTTTATAGAAAAAAAAGTATAACTAAACTTTATCTTTATTTTTTAGTACATTTTTTCAAGCAAATGCCCAGCAGAATACATTTTCTGAAAAACTTTGTAGATTTAAGAACATAGGTCAGTACTTGAGTGGTCAAGAAAGTTTACTTACCGTAACCTCTCCCATGTGACCTTCCATTGCATCAAGCAGCGAGTGAATAATACGCCTGAAATGTTTAGAGAGTCCAGTTAACATCCACTGACAGACAAGCATCATGAAATACAGATCATGTAGGAGGAACTAAGCCTTCAAGACTCTTTACAGACTTTACAGATTTGACCTACTGACCTACTTTTGGATCCAACCTGACCCATTATCGAAAGGGTTCAAGATATCATCAAGACAAACATTCTGACCAAGTTTGAGGAAGATTGGATCAAAATTGTGGCCTCTAGCGTGTAAACATCAAAATTGTTGACAGACGACGGACAATCAAGTATCCCAAAAGCTCACCCTGAGCTATGCTCAGGTGAGCTAATAAAACAAATGTGTCCACCAAATTTGACCTATTTATAATGAAACAAGTGTGTCCACCAAATTTGACCTACTTCTAATAAAACAAACATGTCCACCAAATTTGACCTATTTATTTTCATGCCTTCAAATTCAAAATTAAGGACTTTCATAAACTGAAAGTTATACTTTAAATTTTAAGGGGTGAAGAGATGAACCTTAGTTCAACTAGAAGTGGGTGGGGAGCTCGGAATATCAGTGTTCTCAAGGGGTGGGGGAATTGATATATCCGTTGTTCCTGTTGTAGATTAAATGCTTTGTTTATTGGTACAAAAGATGCGGTTTGTCCACTACAGACAAATGCTTTTTACTCTTAATGTGCTTGAATTGGAAGGGTCATTCAGATTTTCATGTGAGGAAGCCTTCCAGCTGACTTGCGAAGGTCGGTGGTTCTACCGAGGTGCCTTTGTGCATTCGGGGTCTTCCTCCACCTGTAATTAGCTGGACATCGCTATATGACTGAAATACTGTCGAAGCGATGGTAAACTCAAATAGTCAAGTCAAGTCTTCATGTGTGACTTGACTGCATGCTCCGATCAATGATCTTATTACAATAACAGCAGTTTGCAGCATGTCTGTCACCTATGAATTCTTAAAACCAACTGCAGCAGCATTCATCACAAAGTCAGTTTGGTTGAAAATGCGCTTCTCCATATATTTAGTTCTTTGCAATTTGTTTCAGACAAATACTTTCCTTGACTTTACCGACGATAGGCGCTTGTTGAATCATTGCAGAACAGTCAAGCATCTATACTACCATGTTAGGGGGAGACTAACATTGGAGCAGTGCGGTTCAAACAAGATTTTAAGCACTATCACCTATATGAATACGTTTTATAACTAGAACTGTGTCCAAAGGACACGGATGCCCCCACTGTGCAGATGTGCTCGTAAACAAGAGCAGCTTCATTTAATGTCTACAAAATTCTGTTCTTATTATAGCGTTTCAGTTGAAATTTCCTCAATTATGTATTAATGATAAAAAAGTTACCTAACTCTTGAGGCATCATATTTGGTTTCTTTACAGATGGAATACAATATTAGTGTCTGAATAAAACAAAACTTTGAAACACATGTCTGGTCTCCTAAAACTGCAGGAACACAATGCTGTGATCAGAGAAATATGTTGGGTATACAGTTACTTTTGGCTGTGGCAACTCATCTTTTACATAGACAAGATCAATAATAGATCCACTTAAGTGTGTTGGTAATGTCACACACTGGCGATAATTAAGCAGAGATTCAGATAGTCTTCTGTACCAAACTGAATCAACGTTGATGTTGAAATCACCTAGGATTATGTCAGGTTGCGTATCGTATACTGTGCTGGTAAGATCTGTACATTGTCCATCTACACATTAAGGTTATTCATCACTGGAAGTTTAAGCAAAATCTGCCATCTGGTTTAAGAGGAGTTGCTTTCACAAAATTTCTATATGGTATATAGTGAAAAAATCAACAAAGGGCCATAATTCTGTTAAATTTGGTCGCCACGAAAAATTCCTTCCTTTACTTCCATCTACACATTAAGGTTGTTCATCCCTGGAAGTTTAAGCAAAATCTGCCATCGGTTAAGAGGAGTTGCTTTCACAAAATTTCTATATGGTATATAGTGAAAAAATCAACAAAGGGCCATATTTCTGTTAAATTTGGTCGCCGCGAAAATTCCTTCCTTTACTTCCATCTACACATTAAGGTTGTTCATCCCTGGAAGTTTAAGCAAAATCTGCCATCCGGTTGAAGAGGAGTTGCGTTCACAAAATTTCTATATGGTATATAGTGAACAAATCAACAAAGGGCCATAATTCTGTTAAATTTGGTCGCCGCGAAAATTCCTTTCTTTACTACCATCTACACATTAAGGTTGTTCATCCCTGGAAGTTTAAGCAAAATCTGCCATCCGGTTTAAGAGGAGTTGCGTTCACAAGATTTCGGGACGTACGGACGGACTGACGGACTGATGGACTGACGGACTGACGGACTGATGGACTGACGGACGGACGGACGGACGGACAAGTGCAACGCTATATGCACCCCACTTTGTGGGGGCATAAAAAGCTTTTCTTCTGATCAATATTGAAATTTTATATTCAAGGGTTTTTCAAGACCTTTCAGTTCATTTTTAAGGGTTTTTCAAGGGTTCTTAAGGCAAAATGTGATTTTTTCAAGACAAGACATCAAATTCAAGACCTGTGCGAACCATGACTTTGGTATGTCATGGTCAGGGAACCTCTCGCTCCTGTGGCAGACACAGAGGGCATTGAGAACAGTACAGACGTGGCAGTACCAAAAATAATCCCTATGTTACCTTTTAAAAATTACATGTGTCCAAATAATCAAATATTACATTCACCTTTTCTGCAAATGAGTTATCCTATGTTTGAAGGTACCTTTCACAATGTAAAACAAGGAAGCACTCCCAGAAATCTGCACGTGCTTGTCGTGTTTATTCCTCTCCATGCCAGCAAGAATACCCTGAAAGTCAGAAAGCACTTCACCATCAACTATTAGACTAAATTGTCAATGTCTTAACCATTGTTTTTTTACAAGAACTGGCCAGAAGCTCAAATTACTGCTTAACCCTTACCCTCATATAGACTCATTTTGACGCACTCATTAGGTACCACATAAAGCCTGATCTGCAGAAAACCACAGTTAAACCTTACTAACTTTAGTTATAAAGTCCTCATTTCCAGACCACTGAGGAGCAGTGAACAGCATAAAACCTGATCAGTCTGCGAGTTACTTGCAGGCTGATCTGGTTTTATGTTGTTCGCATAGGTCTTTTCATGGTTTCCTCTATGAGGGAAAGGGTTAAAACATGATATATCCCAGCTATACTTTGTTAAGATTTATTAATTTAATATCAAACCTGAAAATACTGCAAATCAAACCCAACTAGAAGACTTATTATTTTCAGGAAGAACAATGCAAAACAATCAATTTTATATGGTCCTACCCAATTTTTTCAGTAAAAATTTAATCCCAAACTTCATCAAGTATAACAGACACATCTTATATTAGGATAAGTTTGAACTACTTGCATACAGTATAGCAAACGACAAGGACTTTCCCAGAGTTTACAGATGTTTTCAAATTGACTTACAGGCTATGAGATAGCTACACTGGGTGATTACACAAATATGCTGCCTATCTGTTCCTCTGTTACTGTCTGATCTGGCTTTTAGTTTGTGGAAAATGGAATGAAATAGCCTTTTGGGGCCATATTTCAGTTAACCCTTTCCCTCATATAGACGCATTTTGACGCACTCAATAGGTACAACATAAAGCCTGATCTGCAGAAAACCAGAGTTATACCTTACCAAATTTAATTATAAAGTCCTCATTTCCAGACCACTAAGGAGCAGCGAACAGCATAAAACCTGATCAGCCTGCGAGTAACTGGTTTTATGTTGTTCGCATAGGTCTTTTCATGGTGTCCTCTATGAGGGAAAGGGTTAACATAATGTTAAATGATCCACATCACCTGAATGAATCAAGATCAACCAATTTCAAGATCAGTCAATTTATAAGCTCTTCATCCACCTAAACACAGTTGAATATTTAATTACTCTCTAACCACAATTTGTAGGAAGTGAGATAACAAATATCATCATTTCACTATGGCCACTCAGGGTGAAGTGATCAGTTTATCTTATACCAACAAACATCTCATCTGTCTCTCTCTTGCCTAAAGCTTAGTTAAAAATAAAACAAGAGTGTTCTCTGGAACACATGTGTCACCTGCTGAAGCATGACAGACAGACAGACAGACAGATGATGGAAAAGTGATCCCTATGTGGCACCTCTGCTTACAGCAGGTGATGATGGAAAAGTGATTCCTATGTGTCACCTCTGCTTACAGCAGGTGATGATGGAAAAGTGATCCCTATGTGTCACCTCTACTTACAGCAGGTGATGATGGAAAAGTGATCCCTATGTGTCACCTCTGCTTACAGCAGGTGATGATGGAAAAGCGATCCCTATGTGTCACCTCTGCTTACAGCAGGTGACACAAGAAGATGCAAATAATACAATGTATTCAAAGAAATCATTCACATAATTATTAAACATAATCCAGTGTCAATAACCTTTCGAAGACCTGGTGCTGCATGTAGATATATACATCCTGAACAAACGCTAATCTTACCTCCAATGCTGAACAATGATGGTTCACAGTTTCATATCGGAACTTGTTGAACAGATTGTTGAAAGATCGGGTCAGCAGGTTTGGCTTTTCTCTGTACACATGCACTGACAACAGTATCTGTGCTTCTGTTGCATCACCTGTTACCTAGCAACAGAAGAATGGATGACGTTTGATTCACAGCCATCCCACAACTGCATGCTTTAACTATAGTTGAAGCACAAATTTATACAATTAATTATGGATATTTAACCCTTCTCTGAGAACTTACATTGAAAACAAATAAAACTAGAACTGTCGCCTAAGGGCTTACTAATACCCCCCCGCAAGTGTTTTTGTCAAACATGGCTTTGGAGCATGAAATCAGAATTCTTGTATGCAACACTCCATCTTAATATACAGAGGACATATGTGCCAACTACATGGAAATCTAGTGATCCTTTGTAACACATACCTATGGATATACCTATGTCTATGGATAAATATCATTAAGATTCACTGAAATCTATCAATGGAAGAAAATTGTAAAACAAATACCATCAAAGGGACATATCTTTAAAAAAGTTATAAGAAAAAGCGCTACTACAATGTCTAAGGTTGAATGACAGCAAGTTTCATTGAAATCCCTCCAGTAGTTTAGGAGGAGTAGTCTGCAGAAAATTGTAAAGCAAAAATCATCAAAGGGGCATAACTATAAAAAAGGGAGGTAATCCAATGGGAGGAGTAGTCTGCAGAAAATTGTAAAGCAAAAATCATCAAAGGGGCATAACTATAATAAAGGGAGGTAATCCAATGTTATATAACTAACACATGCTTCTACAATGTCTAAGGATGAATGGCAGCAAGTTTCATCAAAATCCTTCCAGTAGTTTAGGCGAAGTAGTCCGCAGAAGTTTGTAATGCAAAAATCATCAAAGGGGCATAACTTGGAAAATAGGGGAGGTAACCAAATGATATATAGATAACGCGCTTATACAATGTCTAAGGATCACTGCCAGCAAGTTTCATCAAAATCCTTCCAGTAGTTTAGAAGGAGTAGTCCGCAGAAGTTTGTAATGCAAAAATCATCAAAGGGGCATAACTTGGTAAATAGGGGAGGTAACTCAATGTATATAGATAACGCGCTTACAATGTCTAAGGATCATGCAGCAAGTTCATAAAATCCTTCCAGTAGTTTAGGGAGTAGTCCGCAGAAGTTTGTAATGCAAAAATCATCAAAGGGGCATAACTTGGTGAATAGGGGAGGTAACTCAATGCTATATAGATAACGCGCTGCTACAATGTCTAAGGATCATTGACAGCAAGTATCATTAAAATCCTTCCAGTAGTTTAGGCGGAGTAGTCCGCAGAAGTTTGTAATGCAAAAATCATCAAAGGGGCATAAATTGGTAAATAGGGGAGGTAACCAAATGATATATAGATAACGCGCTTATACAATGTCTAAGGATCATTGCCAGCAAGTTTCATCAAAATCCTTCCAGTAGTTTAGAAGGAGTAGTCCGCAGAAGTTTGTAATGCAAAAATCATCAAAGGGGCATAACTTGGTAAATAGGGGAGGTAACCAAATGATATATAGATAACGCGCTTCTACAATGTCTAAGGATCATTGACAGCAAGTTTCATTAAAATCCTTCCAGTAGTTTAGGCGGAGTAGTCCGCAGAAGTTTGTAATGCAAAAATCATCAAAGGGGCATAACTTGGTAAATAGGGGAGGTAACTCAATGCTATATAGATAACGCGCTAATACAATGTCTAAGGATCATTGCCAGCAAGTTTCATCAAAATCCTTCCAGAAGTTTAGGAGGAGTAGTCCGCAGAATTTTGTGTCTACAGACGGACGGACGGACAGACGGACGGACAGACGGACGGACAGACGGACGGACGGACAACCTGATTCCAGTATACCCCCCCCTAACTTCGTTGCGGGGGGGTATAATTAAATATCAGTACATGTACTTGTATTCAAAATGTAACTAGGAATGTGGCAATCTCATTAACCTAACTGGCACTCGTTAGGTAGGATCTGATGACATTGCATGAAAGGTCGACTAAAATTGACCTTTGATTAGCCAATCAAATCGATGTCTTCAAAGTGCTTGGTTATTCATGAATTCATAAATATTCGCAAATGGAAATTTTAATTTTGCGGATATAACCAGGATATTCCAATTTTCAAATTCAAATTGTTTTGAAATGCACATTCTGATGGGATATCATTTTCTTAATAATTTTCATGATGTAAAGGTCAACTTAAGACAACCTTTCACAAGATGTTGTCAGATCTTTGTAGCATATAGTATTGGAGCTAAAATGAACAGCTATTTTAATGAAATTGGAAATGTGGTAAAAATAAAAAGAACAAGAGCTGTCAGAGGACAGCACGCTCGACTATTCAAAATGCTTGTTGGTAAATCAAATTAAATCTATTTCAATTCTTGCCTTTCACATACCCTGTACATAATAATAGTCAAAAATGATATACCTTGATAGTCTGATACCCCTTAATATTTTTATGATGTCTAAAATCAATCCCATGCCTAGTTACTGAGACATAAGCACAAGTTAGAAAAGGGCCATAATTTGCATCAGTCCAAAAGTTATCCTCCTTAGTTTTCTGATGCCCTTGAAGACACTCCTTAACTTTCTAGTCAATTCCACAAGCAATTTCTGAGATATAAGCTGGATAGTAGCTTGAATGCAAAAATTTAACCAAAATTCTAAGTTAAAAGTGCGTCATAATTTTTAATATACTCCATCAAGTGTTATCTTCCTTTATAGTATGATACCCCTAAACATATTAAAGATGTTTCAAATCAATCCAAGGCCTGGACTCTGAGATATAAGCATGAAAGTACCTTGCATGCAAAAATTTAACCAAAATTTCTGCATTAAAAAAGGGGCCATAACTTGTAATATATTCCATCAAGAGTTATCTACCTTGGTTGTCTGATGCCCCTAAACATATTCATAAGCTTTCAAGCCAATACCATAAATGGTTATTGAGATACAAACTAGATAGTAGCTTGCACGCAAAACTTTAACCAAATTTTCTATTGCATGCAAAACTTTAACCAAAATTTCTAAGTTAAAAAGGGGCCATAATTCATATCAAATTCAGTCAAGAAGTATCTACCTTGGTTGTCTGATGCCCCTGAACATATTTATAAACTTTCAAGTCAATACCATAAATGGTTATTGAGATATAAGGTTGATAGTAACTTGCACGCAAAACTTTAACCTAAAGCTGCAACGCCAACGCCAATGCCGACGCCAGGGCGACTACAATAGCTCTCATATTCTTCAAATAGTCGAGCTAAAAACAGGCTTACCTTGTCAGCTGGAAGATTTTTTCTATGTGAAGCTTCGTTAGCACAATTAAGCATCCCCAGAAACACAAACCGTCGACCATCATTTCCTGGGAGATCCTCAACTCTGTAAATAGCAATTTTTCACTTATCAGTGGTTCAGAGAAACTGTTTTATTCATCAAAATACATGTTTATAAATAAGTATTTCTTAAAAGGAAATTGAACCAAAATTATGGTTAAATTTCAAAGTGAATTTCAGTAAATATCTATGGACATCAAAAGACAGCCTCCATGTTTTACTTGTGTTCAGAAAGTATGCATTCAAAAGCTATGTTTGATCCCTGCTGATAGTGAAAATATTTAAAGATCTTTCCACCAGCAAAATACTGGTCAAACCCAGTTTGGTAACTTAGATTTGAGAGGGATTTTGATGCCTTTGCAGAGCAGACCATCAGACAGTTCCTGGAGGGAGACCACTCCACTATTAAGGCCACTTTTTTCATGACCCATTTGTCCTATATCCTGTTTATTGAATCATGATTATCAGACCACCTCATTATTAAGACCAGTTGACAGCAGTCCAATAGGTGTTCTTTTTACTGAGGTTTTACTGTATTCTTCAAGTCATAAATTTGTACATTAATATTCACCATCATGACATAAAGGATTAAAGACATATGTTCCTTATGTATCCCTCAACTTATTTTTTCTCCACACTTACTGTTCATCTTCCACATGGTTTTGAGGACCCAGTTTATGAGAGACCGGCTGAACCGTCTCAAACCCGGCCAGGTTGGTTCCGGAGATGTCCAGGTAGGTCAAATGTGGCATGCTAGTGATTAACCCGTGCAGTCTTTCACTGGCATGCTGGTAATACACCGGTAGGAACTTTGTGTCATCCCCCTGGGATACATCCAGGTGTCTAAAGAAGATATGGTGTCAAACATTATTGTGAAGGGGAGAAGTATTGGAATTATTGGGAAACACTATCAAATATCATGTGAAGCCTCAGGCTAATCTGAGAGCTACAAAATAAGGACAATTCAATTTGAAATGATGGTAATTGCTAATTAATCCAGACCAAAATAAATAAGCAAGAGGGCCAAGATTTTTTTATATATATTCAAGAGCAATATATAAACATCTAGACCCCATGTCATTCTGATTCCTGCTCATCTGAGATACGATGTAGACATACATTGACATTCTGACCAATTTTCATGAAGATTGGGGAAAAAATGTGGTGTCTGGTGGACTCACAAGTCGTCAATGCCCAATGGATTAAAATAGATTACAAAAACTTATTCTGAGCACAAGAGAGCTAAAAATTGTAAAAATTCTCACCCCCACCCTCTCTCTCCCAAACCCCTTGAAAATGATTTTTAATAGCTAAAAATTAAGAAACAATGAGCCCTGCTGCTTATAACAGATATTCACTTCTGTTTTCTCCAGCATACATACCGTAACTGTTTTAATTTACAGAGGTTATCCAGAGCCGTTTCACATCCATTGAGCACATCACTCAGGCATAGAGAGACTAAATTAGGAAGGTCAAGATCACCTATACCTTCTAATGTTCTCTTCTCAAGATGGCACTCACACAAGTCCAAGTGGGTCAAACCCTTCAGGGGTCGTATCACACGATCAAGAAGGCTCACATCATTAATATGTACTCCATCCATTGAGTGGAATGTTTTTATGTCTCTTAAAACGAGTACACGCAAATTTGGCAGATTAAAAATTGCATTATCTGAATCATCATTTTCGCTGGCATCACCACGATCATGTGGAAACAATGGCTGATCGTCTGATAACAAGAAATCGAGTCTTTCCAGCTGGTCATTTCCACCGAGTCTTAAAACGCGCAGTGTTTTTGCTGCCTGATTAATGGCTCTGACATACTTTGACTTGATTTCTGGACAGTATGTAATGTCAATTTCCCGCAAAGGATGAAGACAAAGGAAATCCAACTGTTCTGCATTGACAGCTGTAAATCGCAGAGGAAGCTCAGTCAGCACTGTGCTTGCACGATTACTAAAGATCCCAAACACGTTCTCCTCCTGGTTACTCAGATGCTTGGATTGTTGAGCAAGGCTTTTGAGAAGTTTATCACTAAGACCTTGAGGAATGGTAATACCTTGCTTTAGACAATATGAATCATCCGTACGGTCTAGGTATTTGAAGACATTTTCCAGGAAGAAGCCGATACACAGGTCTTCGAGAGACTGAGGCTGAGTCATGCCCCATTCATCCATATTGTGATTATGGGGTCAAAAGGTCATCATGAGGTCAACAAGATCAAAAGGGTCTCTTGGGGGTTCACAAGGGGATCAGCACTGTGCACCAACAGCTTCAAGACTGAAAACAACATTATAAGTCAACTTCAAGTACTAAATGGCAAAAGAATTTTGTTCAATAGTGAAGTTATCATAATATGCTGACAGTAAAGATTAAAACTATCGGTCATGATAATGACTCTGTTGTAATCGTTTTTATTCAGTGGAAGAGGCTAGACACCACTCAAGTGACTTTGGTAGAGACGGACATGAACTCCTGAGCTTAACTAGTATATTTCCATTCCAAAAGCCCAATAGCATACTTCCCAATAACTACAAGTATTATATATTATATAATTCAGAAAATTCCAGTTTGCAGACAGTAAGCTTCAACATTAGAATAATATTAGCAATAGTGACCTTGATCTTGATCCATCAAACATGAAATGCACATCAAAGCTTTATCTTCACACAAGGTAAACATGTCCTAATTTGGTCAAGATGTCACTTATGATAAAAGATATTTCAGAAATTCCTTTTTGGAAAAATGGACCAACCGATAGTGATTCAAGTTTCTAATTCAAAATTTTGCTTGACTTTTATATATAGTGGTGTCTGGTGGTATCGCGGGTTCTCTGTTATCACGGTATTGTCATTTTGTTAGGAAAGACTTTGCTGATCGCCACCTATTGACACTACTTTGTAAACAGGAAGTTGCGACATTCATTGAAATAAACAGAAAGTAATATATTCCCGTAAATGGTAAGAAAAATGTATATTTCTTGCAGTATACTGACTTCCTACTATCACACATCTGCTTATCACCCCATGTCTGCCAAAAAAAAAATTTATATCATAAATAATGAATTGACAGTCTTAACTCACAAATGCTGGATCTTCGTCTGCTGCATTGTTTTATGAATGATTATTGTTTTGATTATGTAGCGACACCTGTAGGTGGAGCCAGCAGTATGTTTTAAGAAATACCGTGATACCAGAGAATCATGGGATTTTCTATGTAGGAACATGGCGAACAATAACATGTTTAAATATGTTATTAGAAAGGCTGAAAAAAAATTGTTTTTACATTATGGTACAAAGCTAGAATAACACTGACATACAGAAATGTATAGATGATAAGACTTCATTGATAATTTAGTTCCGTTCCAGTCGTTAGTACTGCGATATTTGGGAAAACCATCCTAATGCCTGGTATTATATCAAAAATGAAACAAGATGTTGAAATTCCATTTTTCATAATGACATTTTTTTTTAATGATTTTGAAATGTATATAACGTAACCCAAGATTATTGTGCTTAGGTTGGTGAAAAATATACAATGTTATAGCGCAACAAATATGATAGTTGAATTTTTACTTATTATTCTGAGCGTAAGAGGCCAGGGCTAAACAAGCATTATGAGTCACTCATGCTTACATTATTTTCACAAATTCAACTGTTTCAGAAAATCTGACACAAGATTTTCAGCTCATTCTTGTATTCTATTAATCCTATTTCTATTCTTTTGAACATAATCTTAAAAAGTTTTACAAACTATTGTTAAATCGACCATGTTTGTTTTCATACCCCACCCACTAAATTTCCTACGGCGTGAAGCTGTCATTAAGGAAATTTAACTTTGTCAAAGTGGAATGATTGTGATGATGTATAAATACAACTTAATTGTATTTTTTATAATAATTAATTATGTAAATTTAATGACATTACACTTACATTTGATATTTATACGTCTTTCTTTAAGCTATTTTCTCCGGAAGTTGTAAAGTAAAACATAGCAGCATAATTCGATCACGAATATCGTTTTTATGAGCACGGATCGAAGTACATGGGTGGCCAAGCACACTCGGTCTCTGGAATATCAATAAGAATAAGTTATCGTTTGGACCCTTCTTAAGTCACCAAAACTGCAATTAAAATTATAATAAACAGAAAACATCCGGTAAGGCATCTGTAATCTCTACTGAGATCCGCTCCGGTTATTTTTTTCGTATTGGCCAGCGGAGAGCAATACAAAAAAATAACCGGAGCGGATCTCAGTAGAGATTAAGGCATCGGGTAAGAAGATCGAGTGCAAATAATATTGGAAATATATAGAGCTGAGGAAACTTATAAAACAGAATATCGATGAACCTGAACAGAAACGTTTTTGGTCATGCATCAAAACAGTACCCAAAGATACCTCTCAAGGATCAAAGTAAACTACTTTCTGACCCGATAGATAAAGCAAACATTCTCAGCCAGCAATATAAATTAGTATTTACTAATGAGGACACTGGATTAGTGCCCTTATTAGTGGAAACTCCATATCCGTCTATGCCGGACATTGAGATTGAGACACCGGTTATCACCAAAATTGTTAAACAACTTAAACCCAGCAAAGCATCTATAGCAGACCTCATACCAGCAAGGATACTTAAAGACCTAGCCGAAGAATGTGAGCCTTTCTCCAAACTATATACCAAAAAATGTTTGGAACGTCAAGAATTACCCGATGTATGGAAATCAGCAATTGTAACTGCAATTTTTAAGACAGGGGATCGCTTCAACGCCAGTAAATACGTACCACCCAGTATCACTCACTTAAACACATTATAGTCAGGTCACTAATGACACACTTAGGAAACAATGGAATTTGACAGACAGTCAGCATGGCTTCAGAAGGAGGAGAAGTTGCGAAACACAGCTGATCACCCTGGTTGAGGCACTGATGGCAGGTCTGGACAAACATTGTTCACAGTGCTGGATTTATCTTAGGTTTTTGACCGAGTGCCTCGATCACAGGCGACTGTTG
>CM037785.1:60987598-61037598 GCA_021229015.1 Solen grandis
GCCAAGCTTGATCACTACGGAGTAAGGGACATCACACATAGGTGCATTAAGGCCTTCCTGAAGAACACAACCCAGAGAGTTAATTGTGGTAGATGGTGAAAAATCCGGGGCGGAATCAATAGTCAGTGGCGTCCCCCAGGGTAGCATACTTGGACCGATATTCTTCATGGCCTCCCACAAGTGTCCTCTAGGACCAGGCTCTTTGCAGATGACTGCTGTCTGCAAGCAAATTATACTGTTCACGATGCTGAGGCTCTGCAGAATAACCTTTTAATACTGGCAGAATGGGAAAAAAACACGGGGTTTGTCATTCCGTCCAGAAAAGTGAAGTGTTCTAAGGGCACACCGGAAGATAAGCCCCATCTCCCACTATTACAAGTTGAAGGCCATATCCTCGACAGTGACACCGTGACAAAATATTTAGGTGTCCACCTTGCGGGCAACCTATCAGGGAACACTCACATCGAGAAGATTGTGAAAAAAGGCAAACAGCACATAGGGATCCATGCGTTGAAACTTGCACATCCCTAATGTAAACATTAAGTCAAATGCCTGCTTCACTCTAATAAGACCACAACTGGAGAACTGCTGCACTGTCTGGAATCCACATACAACGAATTTGATACAACAACTAGAAATGGTACAACGTAGAGCTGCAAGGTACGCAACAAACCGCTACCACAACATCAGCAGCGTCACAAATATGTTCGACCATCTAGAGTGGGAGACACTTGAGGAGAGAGAAACTAAGGCCCAGTTCACCTTATTCTTCAAGATTGTCACTCTAGTTTCTACATCTACACAGTAAACACTTAGCAGGAAATACAGACAGCAATCAATCAAGTCATCTTAATACAAGAACCCATTCTTCCCACGGACCATCTCTGCTTGGAATGACCTGCCTGCACCAGTTACAGAGGCCTCCGACTTACTATCTTTTTAGCAGGGGCTATCCACTATCTCTCCTTAGGACTTAGGGGAAGCTGCAAGTAAACCATTGGTGATTCCCAGGGCTGTGCCGGTCGTGGCCACTATAACCGGAGAGGTCTGGGAGGAGAAAAGGCGAAAACGTAGCACTCAAACATGTTCACTTTTTTCTATCTTTTTACTATCAATTACTACTCTTATTTTTACTTTTTTCACTCATATTCTTTTTTCTTCAGTAACCACCCATCACGTGATAGCCAAGACTGACTGCGATGATGTAACCTTGTAGATGTAGAAAAATGAACAAATAATCCTGTTGTTGCAAGACTAAAGGAAAAAAAGAAAAGAAAGTACAAAATAAAGATACGGTCACATGTAGTTGAATTGTGGTTATTTTTTAAGTAGAATTATCTTGAGGGAACGACCCGAGAGCATCAAAAGTTATGCTTTGGGAACAAAATTAAGAAACTATCTTGTGGGAATGAGAAACTATCTTGTGGGAATGATCGACTTACTTCTCTTGAGGAAACAAGATATTGTCTAGTGGGGGCGAATTTACTGAACAATAATGATTATTGACATCATTGTGTCGATGGAAATTCTTATTTAACACAAAAATGAGCACACGAATTTTAGTCATTATCCATGTTCGCTAATGATTTTAAGTAGTTCCCTCAAGATGATTTCTCGATCCCATAAAATAGTTCCTCATTCCCTTTCCACATGATAGTATTTTGTTCTCTCGAGATAGTGCTACGTTAAATAAAAAGGAATAACCATGTCACTTCCATGTATTCATTCTTTTTATTTATTTATTTATTGTTCCTTCCCATGGGAAGGAACATATCTATAGTCATACATTTCAACTTGACAGTTTCAGATTCGCTTCCTGCGGAGATGTTATCCCGCTTAGTATCTGATTTGCCTCATGATACCTACGATGAGACGGGATCCAATCGGAAGTGACGTGATAGCAGAAACCGCCATTTATCCGCCATTTTAACGTTTTTGATGACGTGTTGGTTTTCTGTTATCAGCAAATCAGTTGCGGATCAGGTGATATCACGTGATGTGCGCCATTTATACGCCATTTTATCGACCATTTTTAGTCAGTCTAGCAGGTGCGTGCAGGTTTAAATTACGGCTTCGTGTTGTCCCGATTAAGAAAACACGATATCAGCCTATCATGCTTCCTACATTGATCACGTGTGAACTTTATATACACTCAGTACAAAAAAAAAACGCAAATGACGTTTAGAGTTAAATACATGTATCTAGACATCAGAAGTCCCAGCAACATCAGGAGTACCTCAGGGATCTGTACTTGGCCCACTTCTCTTTCTGTTATATATAAATGATCTTCCAGATACCATAACTTCTCAAGTTCGTTTATTTGCAGATGACACTGCCGTTTACCTAGCTATAAACAACAAGCAGGACTGTATTACACTTCAGAAAGACCTCGACAAGCTGGTGCAGTGGGAAAAGAAATGGGAAATGGAATTTTATCCCAGTAAATGCATTGTTTTAAATATTACTAAAAAGAAGAAAGCACTTTCCTTTGATTACAGATTACATGGACAAGCTTTAGAAACAGTGGATAATGCCAAATACTTAGGAGTTACAATATCAAAAGATCTCTCTTGGAATAAACATATTGACAACATTACTTCTTCTGCTAATAAAACTCTTGGTTTCCTCCACAGAAACATCCAGACAAAGAATAAGGAAGTTAGAGAAGCAGCTTACAAAACATTGGTTAGACCTCAAGTAGAATATGCCTCTACAGTCTGGAGTCCTCATACACAGACATATATAGATAAAATAGAAAAAGTACAACGCAGAGCAGTCCGATGGGTTAATAATAACTATTCTTATTACGACAGTGTCACCAGCATGCAGAAGGAACTTGACTGGCAAACCCTTCAGTACAGACGTGATGTCACCAGACTTCTTATGTTTTACAAAATAGTAAATAACCTTGTTGCTGTCCCATTACCTGCATATCTTGAAAGACCAGCGAGGATATCCCGCCACTTACACTCTTTATCTTACAGGCAAATTCATACTCCAGCTAGCTACTTTAAATATTCCTTTTTTCCTTATACAGTGATACTTTGGAACAGCTTACCAGAAAATATAGTCTCACAAAATGATCTTTTAGCATTTAAACAAAAGCTCCTCTCGTTTCAGATAGTAGACCGTCCCTGAATCAACAAAAAGATGTTTTTACCAGATCTTAAACCTAACATATTCACCTTTTTTTCAGAAAATTTTCTCACCCTAACAAAATTTTTATTTTAACAGTTTTATCCTTGCACAGACGCGCACCTGCCAGTAATACCCGAAAGGGGAGTTTGTGCAGTATATATAGATAGATAGATAGATAGACATTCACAAGGGACAAATAGCGAACGAAAAAAGTATCTCAAAGCTTACCATTTATTTGATGTATACAAGAATTGTATATCTCCTCAGTTTTTTTTTTTAATGACACCAATTCAATCATCATGACATCGTGACAATTAATGTAAAAGTCACAGTTCAATAATTTGTGTGCCCCCCCCCCCCCCCCTGCTCTAATGATTTTTTGGCATCGCTTACGCATTGAGTTGATAACCCGGTGGGATGTTATGCCACTTTTGTATAGCTGCCTGTTGGAGTTGTGCTACAGTCTGATGCACTGGAACTCGGGAGTGAATTCGTCGTTTCAGTTCATCCCAAATATGCTCAGTTTGTGCCATGTCGGGTGACATGGAGGGCCAATCAAGGACATTGATGTTACTCGCGGCAAGGAAATTTAAAGTAAGAATTGCCGTGTGCGGACGAGCATTGTCATGCTGCAAGGTACCACCTCCTCGGAAGTGTCGATTCATGAACGGCACAACGATAGGAGCCAACACATTATGTACGTACGACTGGGCGTTGATATTTCTGTTGAAAACAACCAGGTCCGTGTGGCTGAATTGGGTAACCCCCTTCCACACATGAACTGAACCACCTCCCCACCTGTAAAATTGTTGAACACAAACATCACTAAAACGTTCTCCTATACGTCGCCACACACGCATCTTACCGTCGGCCTTACTTAGCATTATCTTTGTCTCGTCCCCAATAAAACCTGTACCCACAGACGCCGGGTAACTCTTAAATGTACCCTTGCCCATCATAGACGTTATTGTTTGTGATGGCGGGTGAGAATTGCAACTCCTAGGCTTTAGGACGTCGAAATCTGATGCCAAATGATCGTAGGCGGTCCTCAATGTATTTGGATAGACATGGCGCCTGAAAGTTTCGAACATTTGTATAATCAAAGCACGGAAAGTACAAATTGTCGTTATGAAAAACACAAAAACATCAATGAGTATTTTAAATATTGTTTGAATTACATTAAAAATCAATGTGTGTCTACTCATCCATGCGTGCCAACCGTCTGTCTAGCAGTGTCTGTTGCTGGTAGAAATCGGTTTCGCAAGTGGCTAACCCTCACATGGTTGTCCAAACTCCACACAGTGATCTCCCTTGCAAGAAAAAAATATCTACAACTGTAAGGGGAGGTAACTACTACGTGGAGTTTGATGGTTGTCCGGTCTTCTTGTGATGACACGTGGGCGGTCAGACTTTGGCAGGTCTCTCACGTTGCCAAACGTATTGTAGCGGTTTTGAAGTCTCTTTATAGTGCTGGCATGACAATTGAAGTGCCGTGCGATAGCTATTTTCACCATGCCAGCCTGAAGCATTCCAATTGATTCCTCTGACTTTCCTTCAGTCGTGACATAGCTACTAACGTGGCCAAATATAAACATGTTTTCCAATCTGGACTGTCTCAGAGCTACACCAATACAAGTCCTAAATTGCACGATGAGCTCGTGCATAATGTGTATGCGAGCAAAATACTGTTTATTAAGTTGTGGTCATTGAAGCGAAAAGAAAAACGAGAGGGTCACTTTTGACCTTGAGAAGGATACTTATTACCGACTGTATTGTATATGCATATTCATTTCCACCCACAACATGAAATAATAGAAAAAATAAATACGAAAAAGTTGCGTTTCTTTTTGTACTGTGGGTATATTATTTATATCTTTACAATATACTGTATTGTATACGTCTAAATAAAGTATATGTTATGTTCCAGAACCTCACCCGGTGCTTTAGAACCCATATCAATAGCACAAGCCAAAAGACGATGACCTGCAAATTAAAACATAATACACGTTGTTTATACTGTTTAACGATTATTACATTCAATGTCACAATTTATTACATGTATCAGTCGGGCCAATACAGACAAGAGGGCCAAGATGGCCCTAGATCGCTCACCTGAGAAAAGTATCATTCATTGCCTGTACAAAACAGATTGCTTTAAAATTAAGATGATGAGGTGAAACAATGTTCAGGAATTTTCTGACCCCATCCACAAAAGATATCATCATGACAAACATTCTGCCAAAGTTTGAGGATGATTGGACCAAAAATGTTGCCGTCAGAGTATAAACAAGATTTTTCTAAGATTTGACCTACTGACCTACCCCAAAGTTCAGTCATCAGACAAACATTCTGACCAAGTTTGAGGAAGATTGGATCAAAATTGTGGCCTCTAGTGTGTTTTTTTTTGCCTCTCCTACTTTTTGATCCACCTGACCCTTTTCAAAGGGTTCAAGATATCATCAAGACAACATTCTGACCAAGTTTGAGGAAGATTGATCAAAATTGTGGCCTCTAGTGTGTAAACATTAAAATTGTTGACGGACTACAAGATTTTTCTAAGATTTGACCTACTGACCTACTTTTTGATCCAACCTGACCCATTTTCGAAAGGGTTCAAGATATCATCAAGACAAACATTCTGACCAAGTTTGAGGAAGATTGGATCAAAATTGTGGCCTCTAGTGTGTAAACATCAAATTGTTGACGGACGACGGACGACGGCCGACGGACAATCAAGTATCCCAAAAGCTCACCCTGAGCTATGCTCAGGTGAGCTAAAAATGCATAATGCAGACTGGCGCTTTTGTAAAAAAAAAAAAAAAAAAAAAAAAAAACAGGTAAAAAAAAGAAAGTGAGATTCCCCGGGGGATGAACATTCATATACCTGATTTTGATATATGTTACATATTATTACATTCAATGTCTCAAAATATAAATAACTTGTTAGACAGAAAACGCAGACTGGCATTACTGTAATATATGTTCTGTTCTTTTCTGCAGAACACGCAGACAGGAACAATCATACAGCGAGATCCCACAGGAGAGGGGTAATTAATCAGCGTGTGTATATTGGGAATAAACATTGACACTGGTTGAGTTATTCGTTTGACTGGGGAAGAAATCAATTAGGAATGTTTGATAATGACAGCAGAATACAATATGCTTATAAATCACTCAAATTTAAGTTTGAACAGAAAGAATAATCTAAATACAAATTGACAAAGTGGATATTGTGTCAGATACATGATTTAAAACTATGATTATTACATTCAATGTCACAATTCATTAACGGTCGGGCCAATTCAGAAAATGCATAACGCCGACTGGCGCTTTTGTAGAAAATGCGTTTATACCCCACCTCTTGGAGGACCGGATGTGACCAAGTTGCGGGACCTTGTGGTGAAATAATTTTTCAAATGGTAATTCATTTTCCGGCTTCATCGGCCTAAAGTTAAGCCTAACGTTATTTCAACTATCAATGTTTCGTAACTTTTCCTCCGTGAGTATAGGTATATCTGTCAATGAAAATCGTCAAAATATTCATTCGGCGCTGTGTTACGTCATCATCCCTGGGTAGGTCAAAAGTGAGGTTAGACATCTACGCCGAAAAAAAATGAATAGATCTAAATATTATAATTACATTTAATTAAATCCCTCTTGACGGTTCCTGGGTTGGAAATTTGCGCCTGGAAAAGTCATGAAAAAAAAACGGGATTCGAACTGACAACCTTCGGATTCGCAGTCGGATATATTATCCCTGTACCACGGCGCGCCTTTCATGAATAAATAAATGAATTAACTTAGTTCTTATAACATTTAAGTCTGACTGACGCTGCAAGGTCAAATTTTAATTAACATATAAAGCCCTCGGACCTGGTGATTTTTTTTATTCTAAAATTTGAAGTAGTCAATAAATTATATTAGTTGAATATCAGATGGATTGAACCGTGCATTGAGGTAAGATTTTAGGGTATCATAAATTTGTATTTTGAAGTCACAAAGACAAAAGCTGGTTTTCAAAATCCTAACAACTTTATATAATGCACCGTTTCATTGATCAAATGATCCTTGCTGTCTTTTTGCCAGTAAATTCGATATGTTGAATGTGCGCAGTAAACGGAAGAAGAAGTTTCCGCCACGGGTGAAATGAAATTAAATTAATAAGGTTTTGCTTATCAAATAACCCACGGTCGATTAAGAAGCATCGCGTATTGAGCAATCGTGGGTTTCGACGACGGGCTCTGGCATGATTTGTACATTTTATGTATTGGGAAAGAAGTGTTTAATACTCTTTCTCATGCATCCACATGATGGCCATCTTTATTAATTTTCTCTGTTAGCAGGGTCTCTATATTAAACAGCAAGTATCAAGGGAACGTGCCAGTGCATTCAGATGCAGGCCATATTCTATAAACGCGGGGACTGGAAGCTCCCTCAAATGATTATCACTATTAATAAATGGTTGAGTATTTTAGCGCGTGAGGTTAAAAAAAATGCATTCCGATAATTAAGTACTGATTCGGTTGTGTATCAATTTGTTGGTACTTTTCTCTAAATAACTCAGCAATCCCGTCCAAAACCCATAACCGGAAGCATGTGGCCCCCGTTCTTTCTTTCTTCCGTCAGTGAAACTAAACGGTACTGCTCTCACACTTTAACTTAAAAAACTAATTGAATCGCTCTTATTTATGTTTAAAGCACTTTGCCAGAGTACAGAATAAACCATATTTGGCATTTGATTCATAGAACGTCTCCATTTGAACATTCCTATCGGTAAAACTATGGGAAAACGCTATGTTTGGTAACCACTGAGCCTTACCCCACCCACTTACTGAGGCACAGAACATGTTTCCGTTTAAAGTCGTATGTTTGCTGGAAATGAGGGAGTAAGTCAAATGGCGTCATTAACAGGAAACTTGTGAAAAGTCTCGGGTTTCTTTTTTGTATATAGAATGATCTGGAGATGACACAAGTGACAAAATTTAATACAATACATGGAACACATTTTCCGGCGGTCCCTGTTTTGTGTTATTTGTGTACTCTTTAAAAAAAAGTAACATGTTCTATTTTCCGGGTCAGTATCACCACATGGGTAAACATCAATGAAAAGTCAACTTCAGTTTGGAAAAGTTTTCCTTCCATGATACTGACCTCATGGGGATCTAATCTCTACTGAGATCGCTCTGGTTATTTTTTTTCGTATTGGCCCGGGCCTTATATAAAAGCTTCAGGAAATTTACACCGATACCCCTACCTCGTTTTGGCCGTTCAAATCGATTGTATTAGGATGCACACCAAAAAATCCACGCATGTCTAGTAAGAAGACATATTTTTCTTTCCTTTTCATTCAACAATTGTCTTAGCTTGCCGATTCCATGAAATACGGCGATGGAAATCACCAAACCACTCATCTCATATTCTTAAACAGACATTTTGTAAATATTTATCACGTGATTAGTTGCGAAGCAGTTTAAACTACAGCTCGGGTCAGTTACGACTGTTCAACAGTAAAAGGTAAATGTTCTTTGCCAATAAGTCGGCCCTGGCAAAATCAAAGAAAGTTTGCTGTATAAAACGATTTTTCAAAATAAAGTTTATGTGATATACATTCTTTTTACTTAATAGATCGAGAAAACCATACACCGCTCTGTACCACATAACCCGCGAATTGAACCTAACTGTAGTTATCCAATCACAGATTAGTCATGTGATAACCATCGTATGTAAACAATATGGCGATTTAAACGGCGAGTTTGGAGGTTTCGTGAATCCGTAGCTGTAAAACTGGTGAAATTGGTAAGCTGAGACAATGATGTTGAATGAAATGGAAAGAAAAATGTCGTCTTACAAGATATGCGTGGATTTTTAGGTGTGCATCCTAAAACAATTGATTTGAACGGCCGAAACGAGGTAAGGGTATCGGTGTAAGTTTCCCGAAGCTTTTATATAAGGCCTGAGTAGAGATCCAGCAGAGGCCAATACGAAAAAAAAATAACCGGAGTGGATCTCAGTAGAGATTAATGGGGATCCTGACACTGAATGTGTTAAAACATGGGTACTACAAAGCTTATACAGAATGACAACTTGTGATGTCTGTTTTTCCAAGATTTTTTGATCATCTATCCATTCCAGTTTATTTGATATCCTTAGAATATACTGGCATCAGCAGCACATTTTTATGTATCCTGTACAACAGATTTGTGATCTCCGTGTACAGAATAAGTTGAGATTCTTCAGAAAAGATCTTAATGATAGAATGGACTCGTGCTTAAGAGTAAAGATGCAGTGCTGTTTATGAATATGTAAACTTTTATGTGTGAATTGCTTACTACAATATTAATGTTCTTTATTAAAAAATGATAGCAAGGTAAAAACAACAAACAAGCTTATGACTGTGATCTTTTAAACCAACAACACAGATGGTAGCGTATTATGGTCATTTTACTGCTTCACATAAAAGTAATGTTGAACTGGTTTATGTGCTAATTATTCATGGACTCCTGACAATTTAAAAACATGTTCAATTCTTTGCATAATAAAATTGTTGCCAAGTCATACATTTAAATGTTAGAAGACAGGAAGAAGAAAATAAACTGTTACAAACATCCATATTTAAACCATGTGAAATTTTTAATAGTTTACTACCTATATCCACTAAACTTCAGAGAGTTTTGCCATGAGAAAAGTCTGACAGCCTGTACATGGAGAACATGTGCTCTGCAGCTGACTGTTGGGATTTTTTTTAATTGTGCAGCGGTCCCAATTTCTGTTTTGCCCAGGTGGTCCCAGAGTAAATATATCTAAAGTGTTTTTGAGACTTAATAATGAATAGACATCATCTAAAACTTAAAAGAATGTTGTATCATTTTGATCAAAATCACTTTGTGCCAATACAATGAAATTTGATGTTTTCAATTATAGTCCCAACCATGGAGAGCTGGGATGAACCTGCTCCCGCCGCAGTGGCGGAACTGCCCGAGATCAAGCTGTTTGGAAAATGGTCCACTGAGGATGTCCAAGTCAGTGATATCAGTTTAACTGTAAGTATGCTAACTTTTGCTCATGCTTAAAAGAAGTTCTATGTGACTGACTTGGGGAAAAAATAAGATGGGGGTTAGATTCCATTTCTACGCTGGACTGAATGGACTTTCAGTGTATCACATATTTCTAAAACTGTTCTTTTCTTTGTTTCACTTTAAAATGTAATGGTTACAATAATTTTTATACGCCCATCTTAAGATGGGGCGTATTATGTGAACACTCACGGCGTGCGGGCGGGCGGACGTGGAACATTTGTTGTCCGGGCTCTAACTTCAATACCGTTTGCCCAATCCTTTCCACACGTGCATGGCCATAATATCTCGGATGAGTTCGATATCCAGCATTATCGCGTGAATGACTTAGAAGTTAGGGCCCTTGACGTACACAAAATACTTGAAATTGTGATTGTCAGGGCTCTAACTTCAATACCATTAGTCCAATCCTTTTCAGACTTTTCACACATGTGCATGGCCATAATATCACGGATGAGTTCGATATCCAGCATTATCGCGTGAATGACTTAGAAGTTATGGCCCTTGACGTACACAAAATACTTGAAATTGTGATTGTCCGGGCTCTAGCTTCAATACAGTTTGCCCATTTCTTTCCAACGTTTTCACACATGTGCATGGCCATAATATCGCAGATGAGTTCAATATCCAGCATTATCGCGTGAATGACTTAGAAGTTATGGCCCTTGATGTACACAAAATACTTGAAATTGTGATTGTCTGGGCTCTAACTTCAATACCGTTAGACCAATCCTTTTCAAACTTTCAACATGATTGTTTTAATAAGTAACATTCATTAACTAATGGGATTTAGGAGACAAGAGCTTGTTTCTCTGAGCTATTTCTGAGAGTCCCCATACTGTGATGGGCGTATTTTGTGGTAGTCCTGACCCTTGTTTATTTTGTAACATTCTCTTTGCACATAGACATGTCTCATGAGTCCAAACAGTTGATGATGAACTCTTGGAATCAATTTGTTTTACCTGTATTTGCCAAGTTTTCATTAAAATAAGTACATAAAATTGCGAGTGCAAACATATTGTAATAGTTAAAAAATACTTTTTTTTTTTTCAGCAAAATGTGAATTCCATTCACATATTTTATACCCCAAAAACATGTCTGTGTAATGCAAGTGGAAAGTTTTTGACAGTAACAGTCATCTTTTCATAAATTTGGAAGTGTAATTGATTATGAGGATATCCAGCTTTCTGCAGAAAGATAGATTTTTCCAACTATGTATATATAAATGAGATGAAACATTTTTTTATACCAACTCTTGCAGGATTACATTGCTGTCAAGGAAAAATATGCCAAGTACCTGCCCCACTCTGCAGGTCGTTACCAGGTCAAGAGGTTCAGGAAAGCCCAGTGCCCCATTGTGGAGCGTCTGTGTAGCTCTCTCATGATGAGAGGCCGAAACAACGGCAAGAAGCTAATGGCTGTCAGGATCCTGAAGCACGCCTTCGAGATCATCCACCTCCTGACTGGAGAGGTAAACCATTACTAATTACTGGAACAGTAGCACTCCACACAGCTTTAGGTTACATATTAGGAACTTTAGTAAAGTAAAATACTTAAATTAACAAGAATTGTACTTCCATATTTCTAACTTTCCCTTCTTAATTTTCAAAACTTGTGGGCAATTTGGGTTGGGTTATCCGGTCATGGAATTAACCCACAAGTCTGATGCCCAAGGTATGCACATTTTAATTTTCCTAAGTGTAAAAGGCTTGCATATTTTGAATTGCCATCATGCATATATTTTTCTATTACATATGCATAACCGTGGCCGAGAGGGTGAAGTCGCTGACTTTGGCTCTCACTCAGCCCTGCACCACGTGGGTTAGAGTCCCGGCAGGGTCATTTGGGGATTTTTATGTGAGGATGCCTTCCAGCTGGCTTGCAGTAGTTTGGTGGTTCTACCCGGATGCCTCAGTGCATTTGGGGTCTTCCTCCACCTGTAATTAGCTGGATGTCGCTATATGACTGAAGTACTGTCGCAGCAATGGTAAACTAAAAACAACAACATATACATAAAATTAGGCAAACTTTGATGCATTGTATTTTTAGCAGTCTTTGTAACAGGATAGACAGAAATTTGGTTCGCTGATGATGTCGTACGGGAAATACATGTACCTGTAGACTGGACTACAGTGCTTACGTTGGGCCTGTAAATTATGATTTGGGTCTTTCAAATTTTGAAAAGTAAAGGCCTGAAATGTAAGCTCATAGCTGAGTTTTTAAACATAAAGAATTGCAAGGCCAATAACAGCTGCCCATGTCTCGTTTCAGAACCCACTCCAGGTCTTGGTCAATGCTATCATTAACAGCGGACCCCGTGAGGACTCCACAAGAATTGGACGTGCTGGTACAGTGAGACGACAGGCCGTTGATGTGTCGCCACTGCGTCGTGTCAACCAGGCCATCTGGCTGCTGTGCACCGGTGCCAGGGACGCATCCTTCAGGAACATCAAGACCATTGCTGAGTGTCTGGCCGATGAGCTCATCAACGCTGCCAAGGTATGGAACAAAGTGACTGGTGAAAGTAGGGGGATACTTTACAGTATTCCCATAGAAAATATGTTTTTCATTTATTCTATGTTTTTACATCATAATGAAATTTTTTCTCATTGATATATATATGGAAAAGATATTTCCTTAGTTACGTTAGTTAATTTGACTTTAATAAATTATGATTTATATGTATATGACAAAAAGTGCTGTCCCTGGTATTAATAAAAAGTTTAAAAAAAAAATTTGTAAAGACCAGATATTCTGAAAAGTATCTGGCCCGACTGGTGAATTCATTTCAGTCTTGTGAATAATTCAATACATTCTGTCCAAATGTCTCATAGAGTTTCAAAGTGTTGAAAGTTCATTTAATTAAATCAGTAATCTATGAAGATATGGTAAAAAAGTGTTTAATGATAAACAATAATGAAATCTTGTTGTTTGAGTTTGGTCCTGTATAGTTAATTTCGGTCCTGTGAATCTTGTAAAATAACAGAACCTGAGATTCCTAAAAAGTTAACTGAATGTCTGAAAGACATGTTCAAAGTCAAACTGGAAGGTTAGGTCTGTCATCTGAATAACTAGAGACCAATCATCACTGACACATGACTAATTGATAAAAAAAATCTGTCTTTGTTCCAGGGTTCCTCCAACTCTCACGCTATCAAGAAGAAGGACGAATTGGAAAGAGTTGCCAAGTCAAACAGATAAACTGTATTTTTGTGGGCTTTCAGTGTTACCAGCAACTAAAAGAAAAAAAAATGGAAAAAGAAATTAGTGTTGTTTTTTTGTGAAGTCAAATCAGCTTAAATGATACAAGAAATTTCCTTAAATGAAACTGTTTGAAATTTGGAATAGAAGGAAAGAAAACGGAGAAGTGATCCCAACAGCAGGTGACACAAAAGAGTCTATGAATATTTTTTTCTTTTTCTTTTTCTTGAAGATCTGCTTCAACTATTATTGAATGATAGAGACTATTAATATCTAAAATAAAATCTTTCCTAAAACTTACCACGGAACCAAAACCACGGTTATTAAGAAAATACATTTTTACACGCCGCCGGAGGCGGTCGTATATTGGCGTCATCTTCTCCGTCTGTCCGTACGTTCGTACGTCCATATCTTGTGAATGCAACTCCTCCTACGTTTCTGAATGAATCTTTTCAAAACTTGGTCAATGTCATTACTATAATGGGTAGATGTGCATGAAGTGGCGATTTTCCGGTTCATTGATTTTTACAAGATTTGTGTCCCTTTGAAACTTAGTCTCTGTAGCTGAATGATATTGCAGCCTTGTGAACGCAACTCCTCCTACATTTCTGAATGAATCTTTTCAAAACTTGGTCAATATCATTACTATAATGGGTAGATGTGCATGAAGTGGCGATTTTCCGGTTCATTGATTTTTACAAGATTTGTGTCCCTTTGAAACTTAGTCTCTGTAGCTGAATGATATTGCAGCCTTGTGAACGCAACTCCTCCTACATTTCTGAATGAATCTTTTCAAAACTTGTTCATTGTCATTACTATAATGGGTAGATGTGCATGAAGTGGCGATTTTCCGGTTCATTGATTTTTACAAGATTTGTGTCCCTTTGAAACTTAGTCTCTGTAGTTGAATGATATTGCAGCCTTGTGAATGCAACTCCTCCTACATTTCTGAATGAATCTTTTCAAAACTTGGTCAATATCATTACTATAATGGGTAGATGTGCATGAAGTGGTGATTTTATGGTTCATTGATTTTTACAAGGTTTGTGTCCCTTGAAACTTAGTCTCTGTAGCTGAATGATATTGCAGCCTTGTGAACGTAACTCCTCCTACATTTCTGAATGAATCTTTTCAAAACTTGGTCAATGTCATTACTATAATGGGTAGATGTGCATGAAGTGGTGATTTTCCGGTTCATTGATTTTTACAAGGTTTGTGTCCCTTGAAACTTAGTCTCTGTAGCTGAATGATATTGCAGCCTTGTGAACACAACTCCTCCTACATTTCTGAATGAATCTTTTTATAACTTGGTCAATGTCATTACTTTAATGGGTAAATGTGCATGAAGTGGCGATTTTATGGTTCATTGATTTTTACAAGATTTGTGTCCCCTGAAACTTAGTCTTTTTAGCTGATTGATATTTCAGCTTTGGGAATGCAATTTCTTGTATGTTTCTGACCTAATCTTTTCAAAACTTGGGCAATGTCATTACTATACTGGGTAGATATGCACAAAGCAGGGGCTTTGATGTTCATCAATATTTGCAATAGTTATGCCTTTCTAAACATGTTCTCTTTAAAACACAACTCAAGTTTCTAAACAGGTAAAAGTGCATAAGGCAAGGATTTTCTGGTACAGTGATTTTTTCTAGAGTTATGGGGAGAAAGAAAAAAGGATTCAAATTGATACTGCTATTTGACCTACTGTCATATTGGAAGCATTTTTAGGGTTCTATCTCCGTTCAGCTAAATTAATTGGTCTTACAGACTTCATTATGAGGTTATGCTTACAGAAATGTTAAAAGCAATAATTAAAAGACCCCTCTTGGTCTTTATATTTTGTGGCGGCGTATATTGTGGCATCACTGGCACTCTTGTTGGATTTTGGGATCAAAGATCAAAATTCAACCAAGAGCACAACTTACCGTTATGCAGTTGAGTTGCATATTGCCTTGATGTTAAGTTGTGTACTTACCACTTGGTTGCATTTTGAAATATTTTCAGTTTACTTCTATGCATTGTAAAAAAAGGTTGATGCTACCATCAGCATGATGGAATTTCGTTCTGTAAAGGTTTTATAATTCATTGATGAAATTTTAGCATTCATCTGTATGTGTAGTTGGGCACAAGCAAGACGGTATAATGCATTCGTAAGGAATCTCAGACCTGGAAAAAATCACTAATATCACTCTGCTAAATAAACCACTGAGGCACCCAGTCTCTTCTCGGTGCATGTCTAATTTGGATAGAGGTTGACAAGTTCCCATATTTTTTTCAAATTTGTCCATGTGAATAGAATAATAGTACACAATTTATTTCGAAAACTTTTGACATGTACCTGCATTTATGTAAAAAAAAGGTAAAATTATTTGAAATTACTTTCCATGGCAACACTCAATTTAAAATATAGATAATTCTTCATAAAATAATTATTTAAAAGGTGAAGAAAAATATGGTACAATTTGTTCACCTCCAATTACAATAGTAGAAATGATAAGGAAATTGACATGGGCTATCTAATAGATATACATTGGGGATGAAACGTAGTCAATGGTTTACTCGAAAGGTGCATGCCTACAGTCGACACCAACGGCATTCATCGCATGCATGTACGAGGGCCATTTGAACAGTTTTGGTAACAGCTGAATACAAGTAAAAATTAAACTGAGAATGTAGTAAACAGAAAAATGTTTGATATTTCAACAGCAGTAGCATCATCATGATCCCTACCACCGGATAAAATCTCGGACATCTATCTTAAATATGTGTCAACATGACGTCTTTTCGCAGCTGTATTCTTTTTAGCTCACCTGAGCACATAGTGCTCGTGAGTTTTTAGGATCAGTGGCTGTCCGTGGTCCGTCCGTCGTCCACAATTGTTTCATACGATATCTCTGAAACCAACAGGCCAACTTGCCTATGATGTTTCTTATGAGGGCCCTTCGTGGTCGAGAGAGTAAAGTCGCTGACTTTAACACTCACTCAGCCCCTCACCGCGTGGGTTCGAATCCCTGTCAGGGTCATTCGGATTTTCATGTGAGGAAGTCTTTCAGCTGGCTTGCAGTATGTCGGTGGTTCTACCCGGATGCCTCCGTGCATTCGGGGTCTCCCTCCACCTGTAATTAGCTGGACGTCGCTATATGACTGAAATACTGTGGAAGCGACGGTAAACTCAAATAGTCTAGTCCTTGCATGAAGCTCTACCATGTTGCTCAAATGGTTCCGGTCCATTGCATATCTGGGTAACAGGAGCTAAAAATAGATTTTATAAGAGAAAATTAAAAAAAATCTTCTCCGAAAGCTTAGATATTTGGTGTGTGGCATTGTCTAGTGCACCACTACCAAGTTTGTTCAAATCATGACCCTGGGGTCAAAATTGGCCCAGCCCCAGGGGTCACTTGATTTTACGTAGTCTTATAAAGTAAAAACTAGAAAAACCTTGTCAGAAACTACAAGGCCTGGAGCTTAGATATTTGGTGTGTGGCATTGTCTAGTGGACAACTACCAAGTTTGTTAAAATCATGGCTCCGACCGCTCCATGGATCACTTGATTTTACATAGACTTGTAAGTTGTATAGGAAAAACTAGATAAATCTTCTTGTCAGAAACCACATGACCTAGAGTTTAGATATATGGTGTGTAACATGGCCTAGTAGACCTCTCCTATGTTTGTTCAAATCATGGCCCTGGGGTCAAAATTTGCTGTCACAGGTGTAACTATATTTTACATAGACTTGAATAGGAAAAACTAGATAAATCTTTTTGTCAGAAACCACAAGGCCTAGAGTTTAGATATTTGGTATGCAACATGGCCTTATGAACTTCTACCAAGTTAGTTCAAATCATGGCCCTCGGGTCACAGTTTGCCCTGCCCTAGGGGTCTCTTCTGCATCGTTTATGTATTCAGTATAACTCTTTATAATAACGTCGACGTTGCACGTGCACCTATTAGTTTGGCGTAAAATAATGCGCAAAATCACATTTAATTTGCAGTTGAACTACGTGTATATCGTATTGGCTTATATGAGGCTGCATATAGCTGCCATTTTCCCGAAGAGCAGAGGGCGTTTTGTAAGTTACAAAGATATGTGGATAGTTGAACAGTGGTGTGTACAGTCAAGTAGAGGGAACGTTGAAAGTATCAATTATGGTCATTATATTCGGGAAATGAGCCCGCCACTGTTGCCGCCATCGTACTTGCGTCATTTCCAATTGATGACTATCGGAGACGGATAGGATACGTGTGCTAGAATTATCCAAGCACTTTATGTGCTATGACACATTATAGTAAAATTACTAAAATGAAAAGTTATTTCTAAATAGGCGAATGGTTATATCCTGCTGGATTAATCAACAAGTAATGTGGGAAGGAACGTCGACGTCCGTGTCTAAAGAGGGAACGAATTCACTATAAGCAGGTACCTTGCATTTCAAAACGTACCACGAGTAGTAGAGAGCTCACATATGCTGGTTCTAAATAATTTATAAAATAAATAAATAAATAATTTTTATAAAGGCATCGGAGAAATGCTGAAAAAAAAGCGGAAAAAAAAACCCCGCTGACCTGCAACTGCTTTGCGGGTGTCAAAACTAGTGCATGACATTGCGTCTGTACATATGGCAGACATTATATGCGGATTTCTGAAACAGATAAATGTTGTTAAGCTTTTTTACTCTCCGTAATCACCCGATCTTGCCCCTAATTAAAGGTCAACCACAAAGAAAATTTTACTTTTTCTTAAACCCTACCTATTTTGTCCATTTACCACGAACAAACATTTTTTTGCGAGAAAAAGTCTCTTAAAGTATGTTAAATGCCGATTTTGTTAGCTGCTGGGCAGTATTTACTTTTAAGCGTCACGTGACCCCTATGACGTCATTTATAGACCAAATATCATTTGCCTTCTTAATTTCATATAAATGTATGTAATCATTAATCATATTTAAACCGTTTTAATCAAACCTGTCATATTTGTTTTTGGTCTAGTATAAAGTTAAAGGTTTTATCGAGTTGTCTCTGTGAAAGTTTCAGTTTCCATTATTGCTGGTAGAAATTTTCAAAAACGTCTATAGCACTGTATACACAGAAACAATATGAAAGGGCCTTTGAAAATTGCTAAGTGGTGAATATTTTGATGAAATTAGATAAATATTTGCATTCTCGATGAGATATATTTCATATCCAATCAAAACAAATACCCTCTATGGACTATATTGAATTTTACGCCTAACAGAATCAGCGGTGATGCGCGAGCTTTGAGGCAAATATGGTTATAGCTAGGGCTTGCTGGGGGATCCCCCCATTCCCTGGACAATTTTGAAAACTGTCCGCTATGTGCGTTTTCATGTGCTATAGGCATATTTGGCATTGAAAATCGATAGTTTAAGGAGAGTAAGTCAACAAATAAACCGTTTACTCGCTAGATTTTTTTCTGGAAAAAAAGCAAGAAAGTATATAAAACAAATACACTCCCCGTTATGTCCATAATATTGTAGTAGAGGTATAAAATGGCACTTGTACTATCTTACCATAGAGCTAGCTTTTTTAGAGCTAGCTTTTGTGGCGATGTGGTAAAGTGTCCGATTTGCAAACCAAGGGTCCCGAGTTCGAATCCAGCTCGGAACAGTAGGATTTTAATTGGTTACATTTGTGGGACTTTCTAAGGGTACCATCCCTTCTACAACTGTGAGTTATTTACGTTGGGCGCCAAATGTAACCAAGTAAAATCCTACTGTTCCGATCTGTTATGTACTGTTATGACCTTTATATTATTATTTATAGAATATCTCTTGACAATAATCGAAGTGCTATTAAGTTTTGTTGTTTTGTCAGATTCATGAGGATTCAACCGCGTACTCACGTTTAGGCAGCTACCGTACTACGTGCCTGATAAATGATGTTTCTGCGCTAATGTGGTATTAACATTGCAAACATATTTACCTTTTCACTAGTCCTTCATAAAAATAACCCACACGTACGTGTTACCATTTTTTCATATTTCATGTATACTCATTATCCTGATATTTTGTATTTCTTGGCGTAGTTGGAATTTGCCCAAGCTGAAAGTTAGCTTCAAATCCAACAACTACGAAGTCCTTTTTTAGAAAAGGCCCACCCTATGACTTGAACGCATTTATTAACTGGCGACGTACGCGCCTGCAGTACGCGCACATAAAGATATTACCTGCCAGTAATACCCGAAAGGGAGTTTGTGCAGTATATATAGATAGATAGATAGATATACTTTTCAGATTAAAAGAAGTTACTTCCCTTGTTCAAATATTTTCATGTACGGAGCCTAGAGGTGAGGATCTTAGAGTGACAATCCTCGATATATATGCTGCAAGTAATCGTTTGTCCGTATCTTCATTTATTTTTTTTGTTAGTTGGTTGTTATATTATGTTGATTAAACCACGTGGTTTTATATATGTAATAAATAATACAGATATAGTGCAAATTGCAATACGGCCATTGCAGGTATTTTGACACATTGTGTTGTAACATTTGTCGTCAGCAAATTTTTAGTTAAATACCTTTCCATTCACTGGGTTCAGGATCCAAATCTAGTGTTGGTGAAAGAGTTTTGACAGACTAAATCGAGGGAGAGGGTATCCCACAGATTTATACTGCAGACATTTAACCATTGTAAGGGATGCAAGTCGGGATCCATCACTGGGCCAAGTTGTGTTAACAATAATTACAAGAAAATTAGCAACCTTACATGGTTGTTTAGCTCAAATGTCTGCTTAGCACCAGTGTCTTCTAACCTGAATTCAGATGTAAGAAATGACTTGTTCTATTAAGTTGATAGGGGACAGGATAGCTGCAGTTATAATACATAAAAACATTGTATGAATATATTCATGTAATAACAGGCTAATGGACTGTGTTTTCTATTTAAAGAAAGTTCATAAATTCTTTGATATAATGAAAGAAAATGTTTCTCTCCACAGACAGCTGTCATATAAGATTTGTACTCTAGAAGTCCAAGATCTTCTCCAGTAGAGATGTTGTCCCAATCTTTGAGAAGACTGTGTATCAAAGCAGGCAATTTATGGAAGTCCTCTGTTAGATACAAGGTTGTGTTTATTCATATGCAAGGGCTGTCCCATTAAATCATAGAATTTAACATTTGCAGAAAATTTGTGTAATTACTTTTGTATACTGTATTTCAGTATTTGTCCATGTACTCCAAATGTTTTATCTCAATTCTGCCCAAACTAAATGAAAAATGAAATATTGCATGGCATATATAACAATATATGGGGCATGTCTGCATTAAAATATCAATTTTCTCAAAATATCCTGTACAATGAGTGACCCAGAGCTCATGAAGTCTAACCCATTCCCTGCACAGTTCATGGTGTCATTGTTAATCTATTATACAACCTTAATTTTAAACTCAAATATGAAAAAAATCTACAAATTACTGAGCAGTGGGACAGCCCCTTATATTTGTTTACTGTGTAGTTTTACTTTATTCAATAAAACTTATAAGTCATACTTATGAGAATTACAGGTAAGTAGCAAAAAAACTCCTGTACTTTGATAACTTGTATAATTTCAAACTTCAAGGAGCAGTTTTCCAAATATCACATACATGTAATCTGAAGTATAATGCAAGTTCTGCCATGAGCTCAATTACCAGTACTTTCCATTTAACTAAATAAATGGCCCATTGAAAGCCAGAAGGGATCAGTAACATATTAAAAAAGAAGGCTGATGAGCCCTTCTGGCTTCTAATACATGATATGTTCTCTTAGTTTCCAAGTCTCCTGATTTCCGATGATCTTCAAATTATCGCAATTTCATTGTATTATCAAATTACTTTAATTTGATTAGTTTCATGTTTAAGGCCACAGAAGCAGATCTGAAAGGAATGGTGGTGGCCCCTGTTTCTCCATTTGATTCAAATGGGTAAGTTTAATACCAAGCGAAATTTAATTTTATATGAGTAGTCAGATTGGGAGAGGAGATTGGAATCAAACTTAGATCAGAACTGACAAGAGGCAGAAAAATTCAAATGTATAAAAATGGTTCAGAAAAAGAATTAAGTAAGAAGAAAAGTCATTAGTTAAAGTTGTATAAAGATTAATGATTCAAAACAAAAGAGATGATCAGTTTTTAGCTCACCTGAGCATAGCTCAGGGTGAGCTTTTGGGAGACTTGATTGTCCGTCGGCCGTCGTCCGTCAACAATTTGATATTTACACACTAGAGGCCACAATTTTGATCCAATCTTCCTCAAACTTGGTCAGAATGTTTGTCTTGATGATATCTTGAACCCTTTCGAAAATGGGTCAGGTTGGTCCAAAAGTGGTCAATAGGTCAAATCTTAGAAAAATCTTGTTTACACACTAAAGGCCACAGTTTTGAGGCAATCTTCCTCAAACTTGGTCAGATTGTTTGTCATGATGATATCTCGAACCAGTTTGAAAATGGGTGGGGCTGGATAGAAATGTAGGTCAGTAGGTCAAATCTTAAAAAAATCTTGTTTATACTCTGAGGGCAACATTTTTGGTCCAATCATCCTCAAACTTTGGCAGAATGTTTGTCATGATGATATCTTTTGTGGATGGGGTCAGAAAATTCCTGAACATTGTTTCACCTCATCATCTTAATTCTAAAGCAATCTGTTTTGTACAGGCAATGAATGATACTTTTCTCAGGTGAGCGATCTAGGGCCATCTTGGCCCTCTTGTTTAATTTAATTTGTGTCAGGGGGGAATAATGAAGGAATATCAACTGTTGCATTTCAGACGTCTGGACAGCCTGGCCATGCAGAGATGTGTACAGTACTTCAAGGACACAAAGTTTGATGGGATGTTTGGTAATGATTCATGTACTAAATACTTGAAGATAAGCATTTATTTGTAGCTTTGTGATTTGTTTACTGAATATTAGCTTGACTGTTGCAAGAATAAAGAGAGGTATATATATTCTACTGACCTTCGCATAGAATCTGAGTTTGGTTAAAGTTATGTTGGTAATCTTCATTCACAGATATTTTTTTTCTCCAATTAGAGATCTAATCTGAATGAAACTTCTCAGAAGGAATGCAATTACCTTATAGGAAGTTCATATTGACCCAATTCCTCAAAGCTACTTTGAGTGATAAACTTATCAAATGCTCTGGTTAAAAAAGAATTTGGCAAGCTTTGTTTTCAGAAGATACCTTTGTAACTAGTTTCAACTGGGATCAACACTCATACACATGTTGCCTCAAGGATAATGGACTATCTTTAGATTTGTTTATGAAACTTTACAGGAAGAAAGTCCATTTTAGAGAGAACCTGTGTATGGGTAGAACCCACAGCCTCTAAGGTCTTGAAGCATACATAGAAAATAAAGGCCTTTTTTTATGAAAAAAAAAAAAAACGTTCATTATGTAGTTGCGCAAAAATTCATTTTTTTTTCATGAGAAATGCAAATTTTTGTAGACATATTGAAATAGAGTGAATTTGTTCATTAAAAGCTTTTTACATTGATGTAGAACAGATTAATGTTATTATTTCATTGAGAATTTTTTGTTGAATGACGTAATTATTGATTGTAGTTAATGGCACACTTGGAGAAGGGATGAGTATGTCACAGAGTGAAAGAAAAGAATCAGCTGAGAAATGGATAGAGGCAGCTGATAAAAGGTATGGGTGATTTCAGTGGAATGACTTTTACTTTGTAGCCCATCACTTATTTTAACATTTGGGATGGAGGCAAACTGTCCTGAGAATAATACTATAGATATATACCTAGCGTAAATGATTTCTAAGCAAGAGAAGCACACAGTAACATGTTTAATATGGCAGTATCTCTTTAAAATTATTTCATTTTTCTTGAATTAGGAATTCTTTTTTATGGAACATTCTTTATATTCTTCAAGATTAGCAATTGTGACAAGTTATTTTCCGTCATTCACAATTTCTTCAAATTATATCATCTAAACTGCATGGCCAGTTGTGATAAAACTTTACAGATGTGCAAAGAAATTGATTCCATGCAGAAATCTGGTTGAAATATGGAAGGAAAATGACTTTGTGAAAGCTTCTTTTCCAAATTTACTGACCAGATTGATATTCTGACACAGATGTTTACAGTATGGTAGAAAAATTAAAAATTTTCTTTTCCAAAACTATTGGCAAGATTTAATTTTTGGCACATATGTTCCTTTGTTCACCCTCAACCTATTTAGATCTGTTAAAAAATACGGCTGAAAAGTGGGCAGAGTCTGTTCTCCATTTATGTATACTATATCATAGAAACTTGAAAAATTTCCTGTCCAGAACTGTTGGCCAGATTTGAAACAACTCATTATCATATTGTTAAATGAAGGAATATTCTACAGGATTTTGAAGTCTGGCAGTATGTAGGTACACTATTAGGACATGTGCTCCTGTTTGATTAATATTTTTCTCTTGCATAGAGTAATTTCTATTCTTATTTCTTTCCTTTTTCAATAGTAATCTAATTTTCACATGTTCTGTTTTGCATGTTTTTTAGCTCACCAGAGCAAAGCTCAGGGTGAGCTATTGTGATCCCGTGAGCGTCCGTCGTGCATCGTGCGGCGTCAACAATTTTTAGTGTTTACACTCTATCACCTTTATTTCTTAAGCAATCATCTTCAAACTTTAAGACAATGTTTATGACCATAATGTCTCGATTGAGTTCGACCCCTTTTAATATTCCAAAAATGCCATATTTCACGTTGTTTACACTTTAGCATCTTCATCTTTTGAGCAATCATCTTCAAACTTTATGGCAATGCTTATGACCATAAGGTCTCAATTGAGTTCGATTATGGCTGAGATCCGTCAATTAGGTCAGGAGTTATGCCCCTTTTAATATTCCAAAAATGCCAAATTTCATGTTGTTTACACTCTAGCATCTTCCTGTTTTTAGCAATCATCTTCAAACTTTATGACATTGTTAGTGACCATAATGTCTCGATTTAAGTTCAATTGTGGCTGAGATGGGCCATTTAGGTCAGGAGTTATGCCCCTTTTAATACAAAAATTGCAAGATTTCACTTTGTTTATTCTCTACCAACTTCATTTTTTTAACAATCTTTTTTAAACTTTAAGACAATGTTTATGCCCATAATCTCACTATCGGGTTCAATTATAACTGATATTGACTTGTAAATTTAGGAGTTATGCCCATTTCACCATAAAAAAAAGCCAGATTTCACTTTTACACTCAAGCATCTTTATTTCTTAAGCAATCATCTTTCTCAGGTGAGCGACCAAGGGCCATCTTTGTTTCTATTGGAGGCTTGAATTTGTTTAAAATAATAGGGATAAACCTTAGCAATACATTTTGGAATGTTTTTTCTATTTTTTTTTTCAGCCTGTACATTATCCTCCATATTGGAGCAGGGAATTTAGGAGACACTCAAGATCTGGTAGGTACAATACTTATCTGGCATAGAAAAGAATTGTCATTTTGTACAATACATTTATTTTTTAAAACTTTTCTTTTTATAGCTAACCTGAGTACATAATGAGCTGTTGTAATCATTTGTTCATTAGCTCACCTGAGCACGTGTGCTCAGGATGAGCTTTTAGGATCGATGAATGTCCGTCGTCCGTCCGTCCGTCCGTCGTCCGTTGTCCACAATTTGTTCGTTTGCACTCTAGCATCTTCATTTTATGAGCAATTATCTTCAAACTTTAAAACAATGTTTATAACCATAAAATCTCGGCCAAGTTCGATTATGGCTGATATCGGAACATTAGGTCAGGAGTTATGCCCCTTTTAAAATTCAAAAAAGCCAGATTTCACATTGTTTGCACTCTAGCATCTTCATTTCATGAGCAATTATCTTCAAACTTTATATCAATGTTTATAACCATAAAATCACGGCCAAGTTCGATTATGGCTGATATCGTACCATTAGGTCAGGAGTTATGCCCCTTTTAATATTAAAAAAATGCCATATTTCAAGTTGTTTACACTCTAGCATCTTCATCTTTTGAGCAATCCTCTTCAAACTTTATGGCAATGCTTATGACCATAAGGTCTCGATTGAGTTCGATTATGGCTGAGATTCATTAATTAGGTCAGGAGTTATGCCCCTTTTAATATTAAAAAAATGCCATATTTCAAGTTGTTTACACTCTAGCATCTTCATCTTTTGAGCAATCATCTTCAAACTTTATGGCAATGCTTATGACCATAATGTCTCGATTGGGTTTGATTATGACTGAGATCAGTTGATTAGGTCAGGAGTTAAGCCCCTTTTAATATAAAAAAAATGCCAGATTTCACGTTGTTTACACTCTAGCATCTTCATCTTTTGAGTAATCCTCTTCAAACTTTATTACAATGTTTATGACCATAAGGTCTCGATTGAGTTCGATTATGGCTGAGATTCGTCAATTAGGTCAGGAGTTATGCCCCTTTTAATATAAAAAAAAGCCATATTTCACGTTGTTTACACTCTAGCATCCTCCTTTTTTTAGCAATCATCTTCAAACTTTATGACATTGTTAATGACCATAATGTCTCGATTGCGTTCAATTGTGGCTGAGATGGGTCATTTAGGTCCGGAGTTATGCCCCTTTTAATACAAAAAATGCAAGATTTCACTTTGTTTATTCTCTACCAACTTCATTTTTTTAACAATCATTTTTAAACTTTAAGACAATGTTTATGCCCATAATCTCACAATCGGGTTCAATTATAACTGATATTGACTTGTAAATTTAGGAGTTATGCCCATTTCACCATAAAAAAAAGCTAGATTTCACTTTTACACTCAAGCATCTTTATTTCTTAAGCAATCATCTTTCTCAGGTGAGCGACCAAGGGCCATCTTGGCCCTCTTGTTTTTTGTTGTCAACAATTTTTTTTTTTTAAGTAACATCACATCTTAAACCACCAGTAATGAATTAAGAAAACTTTGCACAGATTATCTATAGATGGTCTCTCACAGAAATGGATAAAATAAACATGATCCATGCAGAACACTTGTTTCCATGGCAACTAAATAATTGTACTCTCTAAAACCAGTGGTCAGAATCTAATTTCATATTTAAAAGCAAAAAATCCTCACCACATGGTCCTCTTTTTTCCCCTCTACTTGTAAAATAATTGCTCAGTTATAAAATAAGGCCCCACAGGGTCAGCTATATCTTGTATAATCTATACACAAATTAACAAATTCATGTACAAAGTTATGGACTGATTTATATATATTTACTGATCTTAAAATAGTATTTTTGTTTGTCTTTTTGTTGGGTTTAACGTTCTACCAATAGTATTTTAGTCATTTGGAGACAATGTCAACTTGAGACAGATTTGGTGCTGCCACACTGCAGTATCACGCCATAGACATGTGGCATGATACCACACCTAGTCACATTATCCTGATACCAAGCCAACCAGTCCTGCAACTACCCTTACATGCTAAGCGCCAAGCAAGGGAGCTATAACAGTACCATTTTTTACGACTTTGGTATGTCGTGGTCGGGGGTTGAACCCACAACCTCCTGCTCCCGAGGCGGACGTTCTAATCATTCAGCCACTCGGTATTTTTGTGTCGGCTGCTTAGCATGGCAGACACACAGGAATCACTTTGTCCGTTGTAGTCTTCAGCAGCGGCGTCACACTTTGTTCAAGACTGGCATGGATTCAATCCAAACTTGGAACATGGATACCTGAGGAGGTATAGAAGTACAGTGCACAAGGCACATAACTCTGGCACATCTCATTCTTGAATTGATTTTATTTGAAAAATTTTGTCTAGAGCATAGTTTCCACACTATTGTATTGATTCACTCTAAACTTGGATCATGGATACCTTTTATCAACTGTAAATGTGTAAATCTTGCTTGTTCTACTCCAAACCAGGCTCGTCATGCACAAGATATAGGTGTGGATGCCATCGCAGCTCTGCCACCTACATACCATAAACCTACAACCGAGGGTAAGATTTTATTCATTGGCTGTGTTGTTGAAGCATATACTGTAAAATCATTAATTTTCCTTGACATTAGATTTTGTTGATTATGTACCTAAGGGAATTTCATGGGTACATTTATTTGTGGATCTATGTTCTAGAAAATATGAGGTCTACATAAGAGACAAGTTTTCATGGGGATTAATATTCATGGATAAAACCCACCACAAAATCGACAAAAATAAGTGTCCCACGAAAATTAATGATTTTACAGTAGTTGCTTCCTGACCAGACTGTATCTGTATCCATTGTCAGAATTTATCAGCATATTATGGGAAGCATTACTACTATGAGGATATGTACATATTATCAGCATAATACAGTTCATGATTTTTCACAGAGTTATTGTCCATATTTTTTTTTCCAAATCTTGTCCAGACAAATTCTAAGCAATTAACGATTGGAAATTTCAATAAAATTCTAAATTCATTTTAAAGATGGTGAAATGCATGCATTTTCAACAAGATTGGATTTGATGATTTGTCATACATTGATTATATTGATTAACACTGATAGAACACACTTGTTATATATATATATTAACAATTGAGTAATTAGAAACAATTAATTGAGAGTTATTTTAATAATAACCATAACAAGAGGGCCAAGATGGCCCTAGATCGCTCACCTGAGAAAAGTATCATTCATTGCCTGTACAAAACAGACTGCTTCAGAATTAAGATGATGAGGTGAAACAATGTTCAGGAATTTTCTGACCCCATCCACAAAAGATATCATCATGACAAACATTCTGCCAAATTTTGAGGATGATTGGACCAAAAATGTTGCCCTCAGAGTATAAACAAATTTTTCTAAGATTTGACCTTCCTACTTTTGGTCCGGCCCTGCCCATTTCCGAAAGGGCTCAAGATATCATCAAGACAAACATTCTGACCACGTTTGAGGAATATTGGATTAAAATTGTAGCCTCTAGTGTGTAAACAAGATTTTTTCTAAGATTTGACCTACTGACCTACTTTTTGATCCAACCTGACCCATTTTCGAAAGGGTTCAAGATATCATCAAGACAAACATTCTGACCAAGTTTGAGGAAGATTGGATCAAAACTGTGGCCTCTAGTGTGTAAACATCAAAATTGTTGACGGACGACGGACGACGGCCGACGGACAATCAAGTATCCCAAAAGCTCACCCTGAGCTATGCTCAGGTGAGCTAAAAATTAACTATCAATGATTTTGTTTTAAACAGAGCAGCTGGTTGCCTACTTGGAGCAGGTTGCTATGGCAGCACCAGACACACCCCTTTTGTACTATGAGTACAACATCACTACTGGTGTCTACTGTATGTATGTTTATTTTTCTTTTAATGCAAACGCAATTAATATTTGAGTAATTAGCTTGAAATTGCTACATGTAAATATTAATGTGGTGACAAAAACAAATTAAAAAACAAAAAAATTACTTGCTGAGTATGTTATACTGTTCATGCAATAGTCAGTTTAACAGAGTATTATGTACCTTTTAGCAAACCATGTTCACCAAAGGAAACACCAATGAATCAGGAAAAGTTTGATAAAAGTCCTGCCATTTAGACTATATATTGTGTTTGTTTGACCCCCAGGGTGTGCCATCTTCACGCACCCAATGGCAGGTTGACGGGTTGGGGTGGGGCAAATTATTAATAAGGGGTTCAATTTAACTTGTTTTCCTTAGGGCGGTGTGGTGGCTTTAATGGTAACGTGCTGGACTGCTAATCCAGGGGACAGAAGCTCAAATCCCAGTCAAACCTAAAAACCTTTGAAAATTTATGTGATGTTTTCAGTGCTCCTGATCATCAAGAAGCTCAGTGCTGGTTCATCAAAGGGGTCAGTTTGGAAGAGGCTAGATTATCACACCTGGATCTCTTGTCTCAGTCTCCTCAAATAGGTTGCACCTGTCTGTTAGTGTTAAGGGAAGATAACCTGACAGAAAAATTAGGAGAATTGAATGTCAGATGTGCTGGGCATTTTCTAAATAAAACTGCAGCACCTTACAATATATGCATTAGAATGTGCAGAACAAACTTGTTTTCCTAACTTATTGCAGTGAACATTCCAAGGGCACTACAGTTGGCTGAGTCAAGGATTCCTACGCTGTACGGTCTAAAACACACCTCGCCAGAGTTGAATTCTGCCTTGAACTGCGCAACAGTATGTGGTGGGAAATACAGGGTCTTTTTTGGAGCAGAAACAGTATGTACTGGAACATGTATATGTACCATTTTAGCATCAACTTTAAAATTTGATATAATAAACATGACTGATTCTTTTCATTTTATTACTTATCTGCCAAGAAAAAGAACTATTGACATTTAAAACCTACTTTTGTGTCACCTGCTGTAAGCAAAGGTAACACATAGGGATCACTTTTCCATCTTCTGTCTGTCTGTCCGTCCCTCCATCTATCCGTACTCATGTATACATGCTCAGGTGGCTATAAGAACAATAGATAACCGTAAATTTTCCTTGATGTTATTCACTCAGCATTTTTAGCTCACCTGAGCACGTGCTCATGGCGAGCTTTTGTGATCACCCTGTGTCTGTCATCATCTGTCTTGTGTCGTGCGTCATCGATAATTTGCTGTAAACCACATCTTCTCTGAAGCTGCTGGACAGAATTTAATAAAACTTGGCAGGGATGATCCTTGGGTGAACCTTCACAAAAGTTGCTAAAATAAACTTGATCCATGTAGAACTCTGGTTGCCATGGCAGCAGAAAGAAAAAAATTATGAAAACTTTTAAAATCATCTCCTTCAAAACTACTGGCTAGATTTCAAAATGTTTTTGTACAGATGTTTCTTGGGTACTATCTACCAAGATTGCTAATATTAATTCCGATCCGTTAAAAAAATATGGCCGTCAAGGGCGGGGCTAATTTGCCTTATATGTATATAGTGAAAACTTTAAACAAACATCTTCTCTGAAACTGCTGGACAGAATTTGATTAAACTCGGCAGGAATGATCCTTCAGTGAACATTCATAAAATTTGCTAAAATAAACTTAATTCATATAGAACTCTGGTTGCCATGGCAATGGAAATGAAACAATTATGAAAACTTTAAAAATCATCTCGTTTTGTACTCTGGCCAGATTTCAAAATGTTTCAGTACAGATGTTCCATGGTAACCCTCTACCAAGATAGCTAAAATTATTTCAATCTGTAAAAAAAATATTGCCACCAGGGGTGGGGCTAAGTTGACTTATAAGTATATAGTGGAAACTGTAAACGACATCTCCTCTGAAACCGTTAAGACATAATTTGATAAAACTTGGCAGGGATGACCCTTGGGTGAACCTTCACATAAGTTGCTAAAATAAACATGATCCATGTAGAACTGTGGTTGCCATGGCAATGGAAAGAAAAGAAGAAAATTTTAAAAACATTTCCTTCAAAACTACTTACTTGATTCCAAAATGTTTTGGTACAGATGTTACTTGGGTTACCCTCTAGCATGATTGCTGAAATTATTCTGATCCGTAAAAAGAACATGGCCACCAGGGGCAGGGCTAATTTGCCTTTATATAGTGAAAACTTTAAAAAGACTTCTAAAAACTACTGCCAGATTTTAAAATGTTTTGGCACAGATGTTCTATGGCTACCAAGATTGCTCCTTTAGAACAGTGGTTCTCAGGTGAGTGATATAGTGCCATCATGGCCCTCTTGTCTTTAATATGTGGCTATAATTGGCTCTTATGTGGCAAGAGAGAATGTGGCAAGAGAACAAAAGATTAGCCATATATGTATACATATCTGAGAACGTCTGTCTGTCTATCCCTCAAACTTTTGCCGTTGCGCTTCAGCAGGTGACACAGGTTATCCAAAGAACACTCTTTTTTTATGGAAAACCAGTAAAAGTTTCTGCATTATTACTATGAATAAAATAAAACATTGCAAACAATATTGAATAGAATCAGTGTTGTAAACTTGCTATTAATACATTTTGATGCATTGACAAACAGGAGCAGACCCTGATCTGACATCTCCATTTAATATTTTATCTCAGATCTATACTGTCAGAACAGTGAAGAAAAATCCATTGTTTCCATTTAGTAAATTAATATTCATCCAGTCATAAAATCATGCAGTATAGGGTTTAATATATATTCATTTAAAAGTCATGCACAAATTAAAACCTTTCCAAATCACTGAACATGTATTTATATTTTAGTTGTATGGTATTCAGATTTGGTGTTTAGGATAGTTCATGTTTCTTTTATAAATAGAATGATTGTGTTATCCCCTTCTATTTCAGCAATACCTCCCAACTCTTTGTCTTGGAATCCCTGATGTTATTACATTGCCATATTTAGGCAAGATGTTCTTCAATATCAGAACAGAATTTGAAAAGGGAAACATCAGCAAGGCTAAAGAAATTCAGGTATTAGTTTTTTTCTTTATATATGAAAAACTATCAGAATGAATTTATAGGTATGATTATTTATTTTACATCAATTTGGAAACATTTTTATTACTATGATTATGTTGGTATACTATGCCATGCTAGGGTATAGATGTCATGAAAATTAGGGTAATTATGTGTTCAAGTATTATCTGCATTAAATTAAAAATATGACTTTTACAGTTAAAAATTTCCATCACTTATTCTTTGTTTTACATCAAATTTGGGCAAATTCTTGCAATAACATTCTCAAGAGATAGTTTTTAAACTTAATTAAAGAGGAGATGAAAGAATTGATTTGTAGGTTGATTACTTCCGTTTTATATATAAAAAAATTAAATCAGTTGATATGACTTCAGGTTAATAAATTTTTTTCTCTTTCTTCCTTTTCAGAAACAATCTTTAAATCTTACAAATATACATTCAAAACATGGTGAGTAGTTAACTGAAATATATAAAATGTATGAAACTAGTGACTATTCAGTTAATATTTCAAGCTGTTCAGGATTTCATACCAAATTAATCTTTTTTATATGTATCAAGGTTTGTATTATGGCAAGGGTTGTCCATCCATATATCAGCAAAATTTTGTGCTTGCAGTTCATTTTGCAGTTTTAAAGGGAGTTCAGACTCAAAGATATGACTACAATGAGGTGTAAGTAAGTTATAATATGTGATGTGAGTCATGACTGTGATCACCCAGCGTTCAACAATTTTCCTTAAATGATAACACTTAAAACTCGAGGCAGAAATTAATGACTATTGGAATGGATGATCCTAGGGTGATACCTTGCATAGATTACTAAAATTTAAGCACTTCAGTTGCCATAGCAACTAAAAGAATTTTGTCAAAATCGAAAAATCTAAAGATTTTCCCTAAAACAGTGGCCAGAGTTAAACTTAATTTTTGCACAAATACTGACCTGTCCATTATTATTATTTTTAAAACAAAGCTGATCCCTTGAAAAATGAGGCTCCCAAGAGTTGGCTTGTTTCTTCATGTCATTTTTAGCTAGGGCTGGGTATCGCCAGCAAAAAAGTGTCACAATGTATTATGATATTGTAGGCCAGATACGATACAGTATCACGATACTTGATAATATATAAATAATGTAGTTCTAACATGGCCAACCAATAGTTTTCTGCTGTTAATTAGATATCCATGTCCATGTTGCTATGCCACTTAGACACATGGAAAAATGATAGAAAAATGCATTATGAAGTTGATTTTTAATTTTAAAAAAAATCTTCTTTTATCTTATTTTGAAATTTAGTTTACCAGTCAATCTAGTCAACAAAAGGTAACGATGGAAATAGACACTTTATTCTGAAGATATAAGCTGCAGGTCAAGCGGCATATTCAATTTCACTGGTTTACACCAAAAACTGTCATCCATTGAAGTATCGTTTGAGAATCAATTCTTGGGGTTAGAATCACGATAAGGTATCATCAGAAAAAAATGGCGATATATTGATGCATCGATGAAATCTACCCAGCTCTATTTTTAGCTCAACTATATGAAGTACGTATTGACCATAATTTGTATTCAATTTGGTTTAAAGTCATTGTACTTGTTTGTTTTGTCATGAAAGATCTTCGTATTATTATTAAATCAATAAGCATAGCTGATTACTAAGATGTATGCATCCTTGTATACAAAACCTTTAACTAAATTTTCTAAGTTTCACACAAAATCTTAACCAAAATTTCAAAAGGCTCCATAATTTACAAAGACTTCAGTCAAAAAGTTATCTAGCTTAACCCTTTCCCTCATAGAGGACACTATGAAAAGACCTATGCGAACAGCATAAAAACAGATCAGCCTGCGAGTAACTCGCAGGCTGATCAGGTTTTATGCTGTTCGCTGCTCCTCAGTGGTCTTGAAATAAGGATTTTGTAATTAAATTTGGTAAGGTAGAACTGTGGTTTTCTGCAGATCAGGCTTTATGTGGTACCTACTGAGTGCGTCAAAATGAGTCTATATGAGGGAAAGGATTAATTATATGATGACTAGTTTTAAGTCAATCCCATTCCAGTAATTGAGACACAATAGTATGAAGCATGCTAAACATTAATCAAAATTTCAAAGTCAAAGAAAGGTCATAATTTGAATAAAATTTCATCAAGAGTTATCTAACATGTTTATTATAATGCCACTGTTTGTTATCAGGGTATTCAGTATAGCGAATAAGCCCAAGAAAACTGCTAATTTTGAGCAGCTCAGTACCATTATACAACACAGCGGGAAGTGTTTGATGTTAATGGCTAAATGACCTGTGGTCAGTCAAACTGCTAGGAAGGGCTATGAATTGGGTCATTTAAGAACCTTACTGGAGATTTGTAAATCTCCTCACCAAGTCAGAATAACATTTTGAATTGACTCCTCTTTACACTTGTACACAGAGTATGGGTTTTGCCATCTGCAGAAATCAAAGCACTGATTGCATTTAGAGAACAGGTTTTTTAATGTAGCGATGTTGCATTTCTTTTGTTATCAAACTAGATTTGATGAATAAGGATCAACAGTTCAAGCAATGCTAGTAAATCCAATGTTATAAACCTTGCATAAACAGTTGTAACAGGAACAGTAAACGCAACAATATTCTGACAATATACATATTGTCACTTTACTCCCACCGTTTTTCTTGCCAATATTTTATAAGATTTATGTTAGTATGTGTATTTAAAAAAATTGGCAAATATAAATCAATGATCTTTATGTATGGAATCTTTTTGAATTAATTGATATAGGTAAATTGATAATATTAAATACTACAAAAATATATATTCATGAGAACATATATATTAAATATTGCAAACTCCTGGCTACTAAGGTAGTACTTTTGTGAAGATAAACTTGTGAAATGTTAAAGATAAACTAGTGAATTCTTTAAAGATAAACTGGGGAAATTCAAGCAATTGATTGTATATATCCAAATGAATAGCAACTGACTTGTTTGCGTATTTACTGTTTTATTACAGTTTATGAAACATGTTATCTCTAGCATCGATAAGGGATTATTAACTCATTTTAATTCAGTTTCCATGTCAATAGTTCAACTGATCAAAGATTTACTAAAGAATTACACCCCTTAGTGATAGTGATAAGACAGAAAAAAATGTTACTGTAAAAGAAGAGAAATTTTGTGCCTAACCAAAACATTATCGAATGCAAGCAACCCTGTTCCAAAAAGCAATTCAAGGATTTGCTGCTTAATGTAGCTGTTACATCATCATCTTGTTTGAATATAGTAACAATTGTTACACTATGTAGCAACTATGAATTTCCCTAGTTATTTACATGACAATGAAGAAAAGATAAAGAAATAAAATTATGCTGCAATTATATACACAATAGAATGTATGTACCTATATAAAAAACCTAAACTCTTCTGATCATCCTGTGTCCCTCCCTTGTCATACGTCCTCTGTTATGTGGTGTCAACAATTAACTTTAAAAGATATCAACCATGAAAACATCGGGTAGAAATTGATGAAATGTTTAGGTGGCCCTTCACAAAAGTTTCATTAATAAACTTGATCTTAGCCATGGAAACCAAAAGAAGTTTGTTTTAAAACAAAGCTTCTCCACTTAAACTTAAATGGTCAATTTTTAAGTTCATTTTGAAAAAAAATGGTCACCTCGTAGCCCTTTACCATAATTGCTAAAATAAAATTGATCCCTTGAGAAATAAGGTCCCCACATGGAAATCCATGACGTAAGGTCTATGCTATGGCCATAATAATCAGAAAATGATGGCTAGCCATTAAAATAAAAGAAGAAAGAAAGTAAGAATGAAAGGTTGGCTAGTTCTATACAAACTCTTTATAGAAGATTTCAAACTTCTGTGGCATTTCAATAAGCACATACGTCAATGCCATGTCCCATCATGTTCTACACTTCCAATGCATGAAGTATGCTTTAATACTAATGCATGGAATCATAATTTATTATGAAGACAGCGCAAATAAATGTACTGAGCACTATGGCCCTCTTTGGACTTTTCTCATTCAATCTACTTTAGGATTTGACTTAAAAGTCCAAACTTCATGGTGTTTAGAAGCATCAGACCATCAAGTTAAATAACTTTTGATTGAATGTCTTATAAATTTTGGTCCCTTCTGATATTGATTTTTTAAATGCATGCAATTAACTATGCTGCATATGTATATTTGAGTAACAAGCTAAATGATTTTATTTAATACTTCACTATGTTCTTTAGGGGTATCAAATGAGCAAGTAAAGTAAATTAATGCAATTTATGGTCCTTTTTGGCCTTTTTCGCATTAAACATTGTGATGCTAATATCTCAGCAATCACTCATGGCATTAAACTTAGAACTACATGCATGTAAGTTTTAAGGGGTATTATACCATCAAGTTAGATAACTCTTGTCTAAATTTTATATAAATTTTAGCCCCTTTTAAAGTTAGAAATTTGGATGTAGTTGCATGCAACTTATAAGCAATGGAATAGTTAAGTGCACTGCCTTATTATTTCCATACATTAATTATATTCATTCATTGAAGGATATAAATCATTACTTTAAAACCTGCAGCACTTGATTTCTTTCCATATGTAACTTGCATTACACATTACCATCACTCTGGTTGTTACCGGTCATATGTTTTAATTTTTCATGGCCAGGACCAGTGTATCAAAGACAAGGTGGAAAGCGGGGGTATAAATCACAATTAGAGATGATTCTAGTTTCATTTTGCACATTTATATGGTCACATCATAGCCCTCTACCAGGATTCCTAAAATAGAGTTGATCCATTGAAAATAAGGCCGCAAGAATGGCAGCTATTTTCCTTATATCCTCTATGTAGATAATTTCAAAATTATTCTCCTTTGAAAGCAAAGTTCATAATAAAATTTTGTTAAGCTTAAATATTGTTAATCCATTTAAAAATGAGGCCTAGTTTTCTTATATAATCTGTTTAGAAAATTTAGATTCTTTGTATCTCAAATTTGAATCTGATTGTTGTTCAGGGTAACTGGGTAGAATTGCATGGTACTCTGGTGAACATGCTAGGGATAACATGGCCTTCTTGAAAATTCTTTTCTGACATATCACATGACCAAATTTCCCTTTTCTGTGTTTTCTTAATGTTTCTACTTTCTACCATTCAGTTTCAAATTTGCAAACACCGATTTCAGGATTTACTCCAAATAACATCTGTGGTAATTTACCATGACTAGGATAGGGTCAATGAGAGATCATAACAGTAACCCCTGCTGGTCACACCAACATGCTAGAAAGTGTATACCGTTACCTGAATCTCAGAATTTGTGGAAAGTTGGGGCTTATTTGCTGGACTGTATTGTGTGTGTGGATTAAACCATGATACCAGGGAAACAACACTTCCCTGTCTCATGTTAAAAAATTCTCCCAAAACGATATGTAGTATTTGGGTTATTGGTTTTCATGATTTTTTTCTTTTTGTACTAGGTGGTGGTATTGCCTGTGCCAAGGCAATATTCCAGATGTTGTCAGGGATACCAGTGGGGCCACCACGGTTACCACTGTTTGACCTGACCCCGGAGAGGAAGGAGCTCCTTCAGGCAGATCTGAAACAGCAGGGGTTTCTACCATATTGAGGCTAAACAGAAGAGTGAGAAGACACACCCCTTTACATTGGATATCCCCATGTCTTATAAAACAGGAGCTGTAATTTATGGACACAAATTTTACTGACTGCTAGCGTTGTTTTTTTTTGGCAATAAAAATTGTGCATATCAGTCTTAGATACCGTAATTTATTTAGAATGGGTATGTTATATAATAACACAGTCTTGTCAACAGATGTCAGCATTTCATTGGCAGGGTATAATTTTGTGATATTTCTATATCAGTATTGATTGAGACTATCAAGTACAGATTTTATTTTTTGAGAAATTCTATAGGTGCTGTATTTTCCAGAGTATAATTATTCAAATACAGTAGCTTACTTACCAGATATAGTGAATATATTCCGTAATTAGTTAGTAAACAATCATTGTGAATATATTTTATGAGAAAAAGGTAAAGAAAAAGAACAAAATGTATCAGTATTTCACTGCATTATTTTTATACTCAGTATGAATCTATCTGAAAGTGTCTGTTGCAAATTGAGAAAAAATGTTTTGTTTTTATTTGAGAACTCATTCACAGCCACATTTCTACAACTTTCATATGAGGAGAAAATCTCAATAAGCTTTCGATTTAATTCTGTATTATATGTATGTGAATTATATTCTTTGATTTTTGATTGGTAAATATGTTTAATTTACATATTTAACTGTGGGCATTATCTTTAAGCTGTTCTTTATATGCAAATCTTGGAAAAAAATATTTACAGTAACCATTTATAAAATGACATTTGTTTCTGTGTATTATTACATTTTACTATTTACAGAAATGTCAATGTAATCCTCTATAGTTGTGAATCTCAATTTTTACATTTTATAGTATATATTGTTGAATTTAATTAGGTGAATCTACCAGGAGAAAATATGAAAGTTACTTAAGCACTGTGTGAGCTCTTATTATTACTACTGTTGCAGTGTTTGTATGTATTTTGTGTTGCAATTTCTTTTATCATGTCAGCAGCATTATTTTGTACACACAAATGAATATCCAAAGATTTGTTACAATCATACATGTATTTAACTTTTTGTTGAATTATTTAGAGCATTGATACATATATGATAAAAATTCATGCCATACTTAAGTATTAAATGCTGTTGTTTAGGTACTATTTCATGTTGAAAGTGGGTACCTAGTCTGCCTGTCGGTCTGTCCTTCTGTCTGTTCTGCCTTAGATTTTCATACTTCTAAAAGAAGAGGGTAGTAGTAGAGTAGAGGTATTCATGACCAATGACATTTCATTTCTATATGTACTTAAAGTTTCTGGACTAGATTGACATTCTCTTTAACATACACTGCCATCACTGACAAGGCCTATCCAGAAATATGCAAATTTTTCATCTACTGACATTGACCTTTGACCTTTTTTTGCTGTAACTTCTGAAAACTTTAAAATGCCTGTCATTTCAGAACCGTTACCAACAGGCCACTGATATTTCACATGTGAATTCCTTGTGGCAAGACCTTTCCATCAATATTACACTTTTGGGACTTTTGACCTTGACCTTTGACCTATGAAACAAACATGCAACCATTTGTGGCTTTAATAAAAATACAATTTACAATATGAACTATTTCACTTGTTTTAAGTATCTGCAATATCTAGTCATGAAGTTTATGATTCATTTTTAAAATAGCAGTATTTTGAAGTTTATAGTTTATTTCATTTCATATAAGAGTATACATGCAGAGCAATATTTGAAGTTGATGGATATTGAATGATAACAAGTATAACTGTCTTGTTCACTCATTGGATTTATTTACTTACATCTATACTTAAAGCATTATTTTAAATTTTACCCAAGATATTTTCCTGAACAGGTGCTTTTTTACGGACTGGTTCTCTCAATTCCTTAACTTACATAAATATTATTATATGATTAAATGGCTAGTGATACATGTATTTATGTGATATTTCCTGCCAGTATTAAAAATGTAATAAGTTTTATACCCACTACCTTAAACTGTACATTAATATTAAGATGTGCCATGAATGAATAAAAAACATACTATTTTGATTGTGTTATGTATTTTATAAACAAAATACCAAATGAATACAAATCTAATTGCACCCACAAAGAGCGTAATGTAAATGAAAATTAAAAATGTCCACAATTTAGAAATCATCCATTTGCTTCCAAGTCTGAAATGAGCATAATCTAATTTGGATTACCATAATTAAAACTTATAACTCGCTTTATATACATATATACCATATTTTTCCAATGTAAAATGGGACCTTATATGATCAAAATAAAAATGACCTGTTACATCATGACCATTAGATAACCTGAATTACACAAAACAGAGATTGAGCAATTAACTTAGTCAGGAACCTGATGTACACTGTAGTCCCTTACCAAAGGTAAAGGTAGGACTAATGCTGGATAGGTCCCAAGAATCTTATTATATTTTCATACTTGTGCTGTACCTATGACATCCTGACATACTTTTATCCCATAAATTACAAATGTTTCTTTAACTTACAGCTATTTTTTTTCTATGGGCATTTTTTTCCCTATTATTATGTATGTGTGAGTGTTTTATTTGACTAAAAGCAAGCACACAATATATATGATAAAACATGCCAGTAGTTTATGAGCCCCCAGAGATAAACTTCAACACACAGGCAAAGCTCTGCTTTAAAAAAAAATCCACTGAAATATGTCTTAAAATGATGTATATGCTAAGACTAAACTTTCATGATTAACTCCCACTAGTCCTATGCTTTTCAAAGAGCACTGATTTACCACTAGCACATTTTCTTTAGCTGTAGATCTATAGAATGACAATACTTGCTGCCCAAAATAGACTTTCGAAAGCATGTAGAGAAACACGTGTACTCAATGGCCCCAGAGCTTTTCTGCTGCCTTAGACTATTTCATCCTTGAATACTCTGATTCAATCAAGTTCCCTCTCGCTCCAACCTCTGCCTGGCTAAGTCTATGATTTCCATCATTATTTCTGGCTTCATAATGTCTTTAACGGGAAACTTGAGTGATGCCTCATATGTGTAGAGTATACTGGTGTCAAACAACAGCATCCGGTGGTGTGCCAGCGCCAATATGCAGTTACCCAGTCTGGCTATGACTTCACGGTCGGCTCTAGAGACGGGCTAGTTGGGAAAAAATAAAGCTTAATCTTACACATTTGTAAATCATGAACAATTATAACAAAGAATAATGCTAAAACCATGTTGTATTCCAGTTTTTATTTCAGAAAACTTAATTGAAGAAGTTCTGTGGGAATGGGTATCTCTGATAAAAAAAATCAAGAATAATTTGGTTGTAGTTTTTGCTGTCATACAAAAATTGAAGTCTCAATATGATGATATAATATTTTGTTTGTGCATGCACATTTTGCTAAATAACAGACATAGTAAACTAAAACTGGCATCCATAACCGGCTACAAATAATTTTTTAATAAATCTGACATGATTCTTAACAGTTCTGAACAATTCATACTTACAATGTATCATTAGTTTTTGTTGACATATCAAGTGAGGCCTCCACTTTAGTTGTTTGTGAGAAATTTGAAAAAATATGGTATAAATAATGAGTGCCAAAGGGGTCTGGCAAGAGGTGTTTGTGTGTTGGGGAAACCCCTCTTTCTCCTTCCTTTCATGCCAGACCACTTTGTAATGGGCTGCGAATAATTCTAAATAAACCTGATATGAATTTTATTAATATATCATTAACATCCATGCATAATTCTTTCAGAATTGGTGGTTACCATATATTTTCTCCAAACACCATAATTCATTTGTGTTACAAGAGTTTTAAGACCTTTGAAAACCATCCAAGTATATCTAAAGGTAAGTATTACCTCAAGATGCTGCTCATATCCCCCTGTCTGTTCCGCGACCTCCCCCTCTGTTGGAGATATCCAGATATAACCGTTGTTCCCCATGATCACTGTGGCCCCACATGGTAAGTTGTGGAAGTGGGTCTTGCGCCTCTTGATCAGGGATGGCGACACCAGGAACAGACTTCCCTGACCTAGCTGTTAGCAAGCAAACAAAAACATTGTAGATTGCAAGGGTTTTGACTGAAATGTCATACCAAAATGTTTTGTTCAGGTATAGCCAGGGAGTCAGTATTTGTCTGCTGTTTTCGGATGAACAGACCACTTTCTCTCACTGTTCAGACTGTATTAAGGTTTTTAAAAACTGAATTCCATGTTTTTGAGGAAGACATTGTTTTCTTGATGTAAGAGGGTAAAACCATTTGATACAAGAACTTCTAAAACAAGAGCACCGCATGCAAATGTAAAAGCTTCACTGTTTGTTTTTTAAAAAGGGGGTATATCAATTTGGTCAAAATGGACCTACATGTTATTTTCCCTTCTGATAATGAACAATTAATGAAGTTTGATGACAGACGGTTTAATAGATTAGAAATTCTAGCCAAGTTTAAATATTTTCACAGTATTCTTTTTAATAAAAGGGAGTTCAGTTTGGTAAAAAATGGACCCAAGAGTTATGGCCCTGTAAAAGAACGCAGCGCTTGTGATGGTGAACAAGTATGTAAAGTCTGATGACAGAAGTATTAATAGTTTAGAAGTTATGGCCAAGGATAAAGTTTTTCACCATTATGACATCAAAGACAATGACACCAGTGATGACAATATCTTGATTTTTTTTTTTCTTTGAAAATCAGACAAGCAAATAATATATATGACTGTAAAAAAGTTTAGAAAGAAAGCATTACTTTTATAAATTTCGATTTAATGAAATATATATTATGTTATATATGATTATATATTTCATATATAATTACTATATAATACTATATAATTATGCAATATATATTTTAATGTTTTCCAATCAATGTTAAAGACCCATCATACCTTTCCATACTTGAGACTGCGAGTGTGAAGTGAGAGACTGCCATCTGAGAACACTGACTGCACTTCTGCCTGGAGAGTAGTCAAGGACTTTCATCATATCTTTTCCTTTTTTCTCCCCATCTCTCTTTTAATCCCAGCCTGCTTCCTATTTCATAACCATACTTTCCCTCAACCCATCTACTTTCTTTTTAGAAACCAATCCCTTTATTTTTACATTTTCTCTTCCAATCTTTTCTCCATCAGCATCCCTCTTTCACACATTTTATTTCTTAAATACCTCTTTCATACCGCTCTCCTTTAACAGCTCTTTAATTGAACTAAAGTCATATGGTAAAATTGGTAAACAAGTTTTCACAACAGGAATCTCACTCAACGGTTCCTGGGTTGGACTAGTACCTTGTGCAACCTTTAGTCAATCAAAACTACCACTGGACCATTTACCCCTGTCCTATGAGCTGTTTACAGCCACCCCCCTCATCAACCCTTTTATTTAAGGTCTTAGAATCCTAAAATCCATCATTTCCATCAAAGCCATGCATATAACTTCCCAGTATAAGCTTTTAAAATGTCAATCAATGGGAATCTTAGGGGGCAAATTGACATTTTATGACATGTGACAGATGTTCTTTATTACCTCCCCTTGTTAATGAGTTATCTCCCATGAAAACTAAAAAAAAAAAAAAAAAAAAAAATGACTTTCTCCATTTTTCTATGGTAAAGTTTAGATTTTTTTTCATCAAATTTGAAACAGAATCTTATAATCATTATAATGCATCTTTCTACCATGAGTTTTTCTCATAAATCAAATTCAGTTTTTCATATACACAGAAAATGTATATTTCCCATAGATTTCATTGATAACTTAAAGAAAATAAAGATTACCTCCTCCAAATTAGATAAAAGTTGAAAAAAAAACAAACAACTCAGTTTCATAGAAAATAACCATCCAGTAGCAAGATATGGAATATGGCTATTAGGGTGCTAATACGTTAACTATAAATCAATGACTGACACTGCATCAATACTACAGGTAACATAATGTTGAAAATCTCAAGTTTTTTTGCCCAATCCAAGGATACACTAATCAAGTCCCCTTCTTTCAGGTAGTGTCTCATTAACTTCTCATCTTCCTCTGAGCGTCGCCTCTGAAAAATGAGAAATATTTTTCTATACTGACTTATTTTTCAAAACGTGTTACTGATATACAATAAGTGAGTTTATTTCTGTTAGATATGTTTTTAATATGAAACAAAATGAAATTAAAATACAAAAATATAGTCTTCAAGAAGCTTTTTTTTTTTCAGGAATCATCATCTCACTCTTCTTTTTTGTTCATTTTTTTTTTCTACAGCAAAATATGAGAAAAATATGAAAAGGCAACAATCCTTTGTAATCTCCATGACTGATATTGCAACAGTACTAGAAGTGATTAAGTATATATAAAGTCCATTTAAGAAACAACGAAAAGGAATATGTTTTTCTTGTTGGACCAAAGGACTGAAAATGAATAGCATACAACAAATCTTGTCTCAAACTAAATACCTTCTGATCCAGGATATATAGTCCAGATCCATTATAACACACTCCATTCTAATGTGAAAACTAGTATAGCCTCGGTCCAACAATGGATTTCAAATTGTTACCATATTTTTAGATTATATATTGTTAGATAAAGGTGCATTTCCACACAGTTATGAGGTAGTCAAATATGATGCGGGAGACCTGGATCCCAAACATAGCATCGTACTGGAGCTGAAATTTGAATATTTTCACACACAAAAAAAGACAACATCAACCAGATACCTTGTCATTTACATTAAAAGACTAATTAAAGCTATGACATGCAGGCATGTTACAGTACACTTACCAGTTCACCACCTGGCAGGTTGACTGAGGACAACATCAGGAGGGAGTCCAGTTTGGCATGGGTGTCTACCTTCCAGCGCTTCATCCCAACTTCCAGGATCCTCCCCACCACAATGTCTCCCACCTCCCCATTGTACCTGTACATACATACAAGGGGTGTTTAACCCTTTCCCTCATAGAGGACACCAAGAAAAGACCTATACGAACAGCATAAAACCAGATCAGCCTGCGAGGGTTAAATAGTATCCAGAAAAGTTCTTTATCAATATGGTTATTAGAGAAAAAAAATTGAATTTGATATGAGTAAAAAGTGATACATAACTATTATGTACTAAAGATTTAAATTAAATTCAAACATACTTCATATTTTATTTTTCCTTTTCAATTTAGTTTACTGGTCTAATAAGAACAAAATGATGTTATACACACATATTCAATTACTGAAAAGCTGGTAAACTGATTAAATATCTGCAGGAAAAGCCTGAATATGCATATACATTTGTAATTTACTGATATCAATTCAAACTAGAGCTATCATTAAAGGGAATAAATACTCCTGCTATATTGCCTTGAATCAACAAGATACTTTTTTTATTGAAAAGCAGGGACAGGATAGGTTGGGACCCAGTGATTTTTTTCCTTCTATAACTGGTACTCATAACAGAACCCGTTCACAATTTAGAGGGGACCCAAACTGATGCACAATTCAAAAGTGTATTTTGATAAAGGCCTGGTTTAAGCCCTTCCTACTCTGCTGAATTAATTTCAAAAGTGCTTCTCTTCCACAATATCTTGGTTTCTTGAAAAACATACCAATCCCTACCATGTTGCAAGGTATTCTGTCTTAGCCAACATTTTCTCCTCACAATATTAACAGAAATGCTCCTACATTTTTTCACAATTTTATGATAAACACCACTATTTTTTCACAAATGAATGGGTACCAGAGCCATTCACAATTCATTGAAACAATCACTGGGATCATGTGCATGACTCGACTTTGTGAAGCAGGGGTATAGTTAACCCTTTCCCTCATAGAGGAAACCATGAAAAGACCTATGCGAACAGCATAAAACCAGATCAGCCTGTGAGTAACTCGCAGGCTGATCAGGTTTTATGCTGTTCGCTGTTCCTCAGTGGTCTGGAAATGAGGATTTTACAATTAAATTTGGTAAGGTTTGAGTTTGGCTTTCTGCAGATCAGGCTTTATGTGGTACCTATTGAGTGCGTCAAAATGAGTCTATATGAGGGAAAGGGATAAACAAGTGTATATACCCACCTTGTCTTGAGTGGTTTCACACATATCAGTTTGTTAACTCGCTGTACCACCCCTGCCACCGAGGCATGGTGCTTCCCATCTTCCATGAATGTCCCATGGCCTCTGAAAATAGTAAATATTTGAAGCTTGAAAGATATGAAATCAATAAAGGTAACTAAAATCAAATAACTGGGAGTTGTTATGTTGCTTTAAGCATAACCTGCAAAAGTAAAGGAGAAAGTCAAGTGGCTTGTAATTTGGGACTGTTTTATTGATTTTCCACATCAAATGAATACTGAAGCTAATATATTATTTTACTGTGAGTGTGAGCACAAAACATATTTCAATGAAAGACATCTTTTTATTTGCCTTATACCTAACCAATGACAAATTACATGCCAGGGGTGTGTGAACTGCTGCACTTCATGTCTAGCAAATTTCCGATGCTTATTTCACACAATGTCATAGTATTTTGATTCATTGATATTCTTTCTCGCTTATGCATTGTTGCAGAATTATCCTTCAGTGCGTTCTACAATAAAATAATAAATAAATCATATAAAGAAGATTGTTGAGCATTTTAATCATCTAGATTTGTAAAAAATGTCACACACCTAAACAAAAGCTTGTCATGCAAGGACATTTATCTAACAAAGGTATAAGCAAATAAGTGCATGTATTGCTTGTCAGCCAGACAGAAATTAGTTTGGATATCTAGTATTGATATTCCCATGGCCAGTGGTAATATGTTTGTCCTAATAAAAGTTAGTTGCCATGAATAAAGTAACAAGAAAACAAAGCTAGTTACCATCTAGGTATCATAATTGGTAAAAGGTCTGCCAAGGTGTTTTAAATTCAAGTCATGGGGATAGAATTAAAACATACCCAGAAAATCTGTATTAAAGTGTTGTTGTTCTTTCAGCTGAATATATGTTCCATTATCCTCCAGAACCATTTGGATAGTCATTGACAATTACAAAAAAAAGAGGTTAATTATAATGTAGTTGTAGCAAATCCGCCAGTCATCCATCCAAGCAATGACCCTACCCAACGTTGCTTAACTTTGCAAGTTGGGAATAACATTACCCAGGCTCAAATTTGACACTAGCAATCTTACAAAATGCGTGTGCAGACCTGTGAACTTTATTCGGTCTGAAAGTGGGAGATCTGTGCTCCCAAAGTGGGAGATTGGGTTGTGTGAGAGGGAGAATTTTCGCAGCGCGTTTTTTTCGCACTAAGTAATAACAAAACACATTTTTTTTATTATTCATTTACTTTTATTTCATTTTTTATTACTTATTAACTAATTACTTACAACATGTAAAAATGTTTGCGCCAACACATTCGCCATATGAGAAAAATTAAGAGCCAAATTTAAGAAGTTGGAGCCAAATTTAAAGCAAGTGGCTCCAATATGTTTTCAGAATACTTTACTGTCTTTATATTCTGGTATGATATATGCATTTGTTATACTTGGACTGTCAAAGACATATTCAATTGGTGCATAATATTTAAAAATAAAAATTTTAAAATTTAAAAATATGTTGAAATAAAAACATTACAAAAACTGTCATATAATTCTAAATGTTAATTAAATGAATTTAATTCACATTTAGTTTTATAAATAAATTAAAAAAAAAAATTTAAAAAAAAAAAAAAAATCAATTTATTTAAAAAAAAACCCCAAAAAAAAAAAAAAAAAAAAAAAGAAAAAAAAAAGATACTTGGGTACGTTAAATATTGGGTACATTTTGGTTTGGATACGTTTTGACTCGCTCCATTAGCGATTAGCATCGAGTCATTTATATACATCGGTACATCTATGCTATTTACCAGTTGGAATCTAGCTAGGTTAACCAATTAATCAATTTAAATGTTTTAAAAGAAACGGTAGTAAACATTGCTGATGTTTTTCGCAAATGGCCGCCATTGTGATGATTGCGCAATTTCATAACAGTTCCAAATGCAGGTATAAACAAAAGTCAGTAGAGGGTGTGACAAATGTAAACAAGTTATAAGCTGCCAATACTATCCGAGTATTCCACATCTTTGCATAATTAGGAAGCCTTAAAATGCGTGTTGATTGGATAATCCCACAGCAGGTGCTGGTTACTTTAAGTAGTATACAGTGTAGAGCGACCTGTATTTTTGTGCATTACGGAACTTAAACAACCGCGGTACTCATTTACTGATTTCTTCTTCGTATGCGCCAAACAAAGTTGATAAGCGGTATATTGGGGGCCTTGAGATCAAAGGCGGTAGATTTCTGGTGTTGGTCGGTAGACCGGGAGATGCAAGCAATTATCGGTAGCTCCCGCTCAAAATCGGGAGAGTTCACAGGTCTGCGTGTGAGAAATGAATTTTGCAAGGTCATTTTTTAGCTGCTCGCATTTTTTTTTTGTGAGTGCATTGTTTAGGATCCAATCAAAATCAGCATCGTGTTTTCTCTATCGAGACAAGTAAAATCTATTGCAGGGGTTTTCTTAAGTGGACGCCCACTTGCTCGTGCCAGGTTAAAATCACCATGGGCTAGTGATTTTTCCAAGGAGATAGCCCATCAGGCAAGTGAATTTTCGTAAATGAATTTTTTTTTTTTTTTTTTAAATTTTATTTTCTACATTATATAGGGGGTGAGTTGCTTGCAAATTGTGTTTTATACATGTTAATTAAATTAAAATTCATCTTAATACATGTACAACACATATTTAGTTTTAAACATTAACAAACACTAACTAACTTAAAGAACGGACAGGCTGTTTTTACTGGGGGCAAGTAGATGTTCAAAGTAACTTGCCCCCTGGGCAAGTGAAAGTCAAATCCTTAAGGAAACCCCTGTATTGCATGGAGCTGTAATTTAAACCTACACGCACCTGCTAGACTGATACCCAGTGTTTCATATACTAGTCATTACCTGATAACTACATATTGTATGCAAAGTCAATATGTAACAAACAAAATGTCAAAGTGTTACCCAACAAGTTTTTTACCTCTTAAATAAATAAAAAGAATAACAGTAATAATCAGACATTGTTGATATATTGACAATAATTATACTTTTTTTTAAAGTATTTGTTATTAATTTAACTCAGCCATCACACACTGAGAAGAAAATGATTTGTTAGTTTGCCTTCGTAAAATATATACCATTCATGGAATTGAAATTGTAATTGAACGATACATTTTGTGCGTTGAAATTTCAGCTATGCTAAAAAATTTTGAGAGGCACAAAAAGTTAAAATCCAGCCATGAATACTGTAGTCCCATCAATGAATCATTCTTAGCGTGTCATGCTATTTTTGACACTGGGTGTCTTGCCTCTGTGTCCTGTAGGAGACAGCTCCAAACCGAAAGTAGAACAATACACAAATATGGACTTAGGAATAACAAGTCCCATTAATGAGCCACTCGGCGCGACATGCTATTTTTGGTACTGGTTGTCACGCCTTAAAGGATATCGCCAAATCGAAAGTACAACGATATCACAAATTATGGGTATACAAATGTGACTAAGGAATAACAAGTAACAACATCAAGGCAGGTAAATTTTTACCACATAAATACCCTACACATATTTCTACAGGTATATGAATTTTCCATGTTGAAAATCTTGCTTGACACCTATCAGCCCACTGTTAAATTATCATAACGAAAAGGTGATGATATTCATGTGCAGTCGCGAAATCCAATTCAATTTACGGTTGTTGTTTTTTTTAAGACGTTGTCTAATAGATAGTTAACCATGTTTACCTCATAAAACCTGTGTCTGATGTAATGACATCACCGGGAGTGACCAAATTGATTAGTTCTTCCGGATTATCAGGTTTAACACGTTCGCGTGCTCCTGCGATTCGAATATCGACAGCCATTTTGGACTAGCTGTTTTGCGGTTCCTCTGAAAGTTCGGTGTAAACGACGGATCCCGGATGTGGGACCAATATGTAATATTAGACAGATAGATACACAGGATTTATGGATTCGTTTATATATATATATATATATATATATATATATATATATATATATATATATATATATATATATATATATTTTTTTTTTTTTTTTTTTTTTTTTTTTATTATAAAATATCACATTGAAAAAGTAACATGTTGAAGCATAGTGAATTAAGTTTAGTCACACACATAATTATATGTACTTTTGTCATTTTGATACAATCAATTCCCTGTGACTGAATGTTGAGGACTACAGATTCAGATCCGGACAATGAAGGAATATAACATGAGTTACGGATCTGATTGTATGGAAAACATTTTTTTTTTGAAAAAGTGAAGATTAGTGAATTAACTTTGACTGTCAGTACATGCATGTATATAATTTCACCATTTTAACATTTTTTAGCCGCAATTAAAACAAAGATAAAATCTAATATTTTATTTATTCACATTTAAGGCAGTCCAAATTAAGAATTGATTATATATGTGATGTTTATTATATTTCCATCTTATGTTTATACTTATGTTGCATTTATAACCATGGTATTTAACGCTGATTAGTCAAACTGTTATATTAATTTAGTATTTAATTTAGTCACACATGTGAAAATGCACTGGACAGCAGCAGGAGGGGTATCAGACGATCGATACATTCAACCAGGAGATTTTCTATA
>CM037785.1:61037698-61053413 GCA_021229015.1 Solen grandis
AAACAAAAATCCATTTATATTTTTTATTTAATTTTAATCCCTTACAGGTTTTTGGTTTTTTTTTGCGCACTCAGGCAAACCTAAAATTGTTATAAAATTTCCAAAGGATAATAAAAGTCACTTTAGGGGGCTTAATTTGAAAAAAAAAAAAATGGCGGATATTTTTTTTAAAATTTTTAAAGGGGGGTTTGGGGAAATGGGGCTTTTGTGGGGGAAAGCTTTTTTTTAAGGGGTGGGGAAAAAAGTATATTTTTTGTGAAAAATTATGTGTAAAAATTTTTTAAATTTTTATCCATATGTGCCCATCAAGGGTTTTAACGTCATTAATTTTTTTTTTAAAAAATGAAAAAAATGATCGTGGGGAAAGGGGTGGGGTTTTTTTAATTTCCCGGGAATTTTCCGGATAAAGTTGAAAAATTTTTTCCGCCCGTGGATGCCAATCAAAAAAAAAATCAGATCGGGACCCTCAGCGAAATAAATGCTCTATAAATATCAAATAAATAGCAGCTTTAAATTCCCCCTAAAATTTTGGAATTTTTTTGATGAAATTAATTTTAAAAAAAAAACAGGGTATGTTGAGCTTTTTTTTTTGGAAAATACCCCAAAAAAAAATTGGGGTTTTAAGTAACTTTTTTATGTAAATTCACCCTTTGGGGCCTCTTTTTGGAAAAAAAAGGGTTGCCCCTTTTTTTTGTTCGGGGAATTGGAATTTTTAAGATGGGCAAATATGTACAAGGGGAAGGTGACAAAATTATTTTTGGGCCACCCCTTTTATTTTAATTAAATAAAAATTTTTTTAATTATTTTTTTAATATGAAAATTTTTTGGATCGATTCTTTAAAGAAAAACCCAAAAAAACTTGTTTAGCCCCATCCTTTAAAAATTAAAAAAAAAATTAAAATAAAACCCCGGGGGTTCCACCAAATAAAACCAGGAAACCGGGAAGGCAAACCTTTCCTTTTTTGGCTCGGGTTACATTTTTTTTTTAAAATACCCCCCCCCCCCCCCTTTGAACCCCTTTGGGATCCGGCACTTTTAAAAATCTCCCCCCCCCTTATTTTTACCCCGGGGGTGCAAAATACTTTAAATCATTGGGGTATTTTAACACGATGTCCCCTTGTATGATGTTTTACCCAGGGAATTTGAAGACCTTTCTAAAGGGAAAATTTGGGGATTTTAAAATTTGGGGGGAATTTATAATGAGGTTACAAGAAAAATAAGAATTTGGGACAAATTCTTTCATCCCACTTTTGAAATTGGGTTGTTTATTATTTTTTACCTAAAAACCCTTTCAAAGATAAGGGGAAAAATAATAATTAAGGAAATTTTTTGATGTTGAAAGGGCTTTTATGTTTTACCAAGTTTTATTATACGCCCTTTTATTTAAAAAGGGGCGCTTTGCCCAAATCTGCCCCGTCCGTTACCCCATATAAATTTTCCCAAATCAATAATTTGGGAAAAAATAATATGTTTTGCTTTTTTTCATTTTTTAAAGAGTGGGGTTTGGGGACATGGTTAGTGGATGATCACTATTGATTTTTAAAGGTCTTTAAACGTAAAAGGCCCGGGGTCACTTTGGGACCACTTAGTGTAAAAATTCCTTTGGGCCCGGGCACAATATATTGAGGTTTGGGAACCTTAAAAAATTTTTTTGTTTGGATTTTTACCCCCCTTTTTTTTTAGGTGGGTAGGTTTTTTTTTTTTTTTATCGGGACACAATAAATTAGGGGAAAATTTTTATATACTAAAGGAACATACCATATTTTAAAGAGGCTGCTGGGGCCAGGGGTTTTCAGTCTGGACTACAAATCTCTCACCCCTCACCCTGTGGTTGGAACCCGGGGTGGGCTTCGGATTTTTCATGTGGGGAAAGGTTTCCTGCTGGCTTGCGGTAGGTCGGGGTTTTCCCCCCGGGTCCCTCTGTGTATTTGGGGGTCTTCCTCCACCTGTAATTAGTGGACGTCGTATATGATTGAAATACATTCAGCGACAGTAAACCCCAATACAACAACAACCATAGATGAAACAAATACTTGGTATTTTAAAAAAAAAAACCCTAGAAACTTGCCTATAAGATATGTTTTAAAGGGGGGACCCTTTTCTCACCCCCCTAATTGGGGGTTTTGCTTTGACCCCTAATAAGATGGGAAAGAAACCCAGAATGCATCACGAGCAGTATCATTGTTTTTCACATGCTTTTAAAATTTCAGAATAATTTACATAGTAAAATTACTAGGATTTTAAACTCCATAAATGTGTTTTGTGAAAATAAAAAATGATTTAAACAAGTAATAATATAATTGTAACATAAACTGTCACTAAGTCTCCCAAACAAAGTTTCCCCTTTAGACAATTATCACGAATGGTTTATTGAGAAATGGGGGGGGGCTGCCCCCCTGGTGACCTATGTAACTCAAAGATGTACCATTAAATATCTGATCATGGGAACAAGAATTTTACATGTTTTTGGGTGGGGGGCTCAAGGTTTTTGAAATAAAGGTGGGGGGTTTAAAACTGACTGGGTGGGGCCAGATGCCATTCAATCTGTCTCATATGAGGAAAAGAATATATATGATATATGGGTGGGGATCTGAACAGTTTTTCAGATATAATGTTATAAGTAAAATTTAGGGTGGGGGCTCGACCCCTTTGGGGACCCATGTGAACATAAAAGAAATACAATTTAATCCATCTCATCAGAGGAACAAGAATATATGTTTGGGTTTTGGGGGGGATTGAACAGTTTTTAGCTCGGGCTATTCGAAAAATATGAGAGCTATTGTAGTCGCCCTAAATGTCGGCGTCGGGCGTTTTTGTATGCAAGTTACTATCACCTATATCTAATAACATAATGGTATTTACTTGAAAGTTTATACATATGTTCAGGGCATCAAACAACCAGGTAGATAACTCTTGACTGAATTTAATATGAATTATGCTCCCCTTTTAATAGAAATTTGGTTAAAAATTTTGCATGCAAAAGAAAATTTGGTTAAGTTTGCTGCAAGCTCTATCCTTTATCTCAAACCATTCATGGGATTGCTTGAAAGTTTATAATATGTTAGGGGCATCAGGCAACAAGGTAATACTTTGATAGAATATTTACAAATTAGGCCCCTTTTTAACTTAGAAATTTTGGTTAAAGTTTTTTCATGCAATAGAAAATTGGTTAAAGTTTTGCTTGCAAGCTTCTATCCAGTTTTTATCTCAAGTAACCATTCATGGTATTGCCCTTTAAAGTTTATGAATATGTTAGGGGCAATCAGGCAACCAAGGTAGATGACTCTTGATAGAATATGTTACAATTATGGCCCCTTTTTAACTTAGAAATTTTGGTTTTAAAATTTTGCAAGCAAGATTACTCTCATGCCTTTATCTCAGTATCCAGGCCTGGATTGATTTTAAAACCAATTTTATATATTTAGGGGTAAATTCAAAAATCCTTTTCAAAAAGGTTAAATTTTATAAAATACTCTTGATATTAGAAATAATTTTTAAACCAAATTTATGGTCCTTTATTTAACCCTTTATAGAATATGAAATTATGGTATTAAAAAAAATTTTGGTAAAGTTTTGCATGCAAGATACTCTCATGCTTATATCTCATTATCCCGGCATGCATTGGTTTTAAACATTTTAATATGTTTAGGGGTATCAGACTTTCATGGTAGATAACTCTGGATAGATATGTTAAATTATGGCCCCTTTTAAACTTAAAATTTTGGTTAAAGTTTTGCATTTCAAGGTACTTTCATGCTAATTCTCAGTATCCCAGGCATGCAATTGATTTGAAACATCTTAAATATGTTTAGGGTATCATACTTTCATGGTAGATAACTCTTGATAGAATAGTTACAAATTATGGCCCCTTTTTAACTTAGAAATTTTGGTTAAAGTTTTGCATGGGAAGGTACTTTCATGCTTTATCTCAGAGTCCCCGGCATGGGATTGATTTGAAAATCTTTAATGTGTTCAGGGGTATTTATTTCTATAAAGGAAGATAACACTTGATGGAATATATTAAAAAATTATGGCCCCCTTTTTTAAATTAGAATTTTGGTTAATGTTTTGCATTCAAGCTACTATCCAGCTTATATCTCAGAAATTGCTTGGTGGAATTGACTAGAAAGTTAAGGAGTATCTTCAGGGGCATCAGAAAACCAAGGAGGATAACTTTTGGACTGAATTTTTTTACAAATTATGGCCCTTTCTAACTTGGATAATTTGTTAAAGTTTTGCATGCACAGTGTTATTATGCTTATGTCTCAGTAACTAGGCATGGGATTCATTTTTAAGCTTCATAAAAATATTAAGGGGGATCAGACTATCAAGGTATATCAATTTGACTATTATTATTATTAGATTTCATTTGAATTTACCAACAAGCATTTTGAATAGTCGAGCGTGCTGTCCTCTGACAGCTCTTGTTGAGATATAAGATTATAAGAAAAATTGAAGGGATGGGGCCAGGCTCCTGGCTGATCTCAGGGGACACCAAAGTAGTACTTTGCATTTCTTCCTATTATGAGGAACAAAAAAAGATTTGATTCAAGGTTGAAAATTTGAAATATTTAACCAAAAAACATTTTTTATGCAAAAAGCCATCTTTGAGGGAATGGGCCTAAACCCAAAGGGGCCCCCATTTACAAAAATCTGGGAGGCACCACTACACATTGAGGGCTGTAATCATATGAAGTTTTGTAAAGATATGTCGCGCGGTCTCCGAGATATGGCCCATACACAATTACCGGCGCAAGAAAGAAGAAGAAACGGAGTAAAAGCAATAAGTCAGTTTGTTTGGGAGATCTAAAAGTTATTGTGCGTTGCTTACCAGTTTCTTTTACTTATTTCATTCCAAAGTTGTTTTCATCATAATCCCAAAACATCTCTCACTGCATTGGGGAACAGAGGGCTATGTTGTCACATATTCTATCAGCACATAAACTAAACCTCATTAAGGTGCAATATGATTCAGGTAAAGGGGGAAAGGCAGTGTCAACAGGATGAGTAGATTTGTAGAAGTCTGTGTATTAATTATGGGATGAGAAGCTGTCAATTATCCTGAAAGGAATGCTTGCAAAAGTGTCACCAAATGCACCCCTCTGTGCCTCCTCACTGATTTACAATTTCACCTTGTGTGACATCCACTCTACACACTGGCAAGAAATTAACATACTGCAGTTCAAAGTGGTGTGAAACTGACACAAGCCAATGTGCGGTTTCCTTTTGAACTCTGAACAGCTTCTTTGAGATGCGATTTCAAAACTGAAAATTTTGTGTTAGCTTTTGTTTGATGAATTTATAGCAGCTATACACCTGGACATTGCCTTTTGTGTAAGAGGTTCTTTTTTTTTTAAAACTGCTATATATTACGACTTCATGTGTAGGATAGAAATACGATTGATCTAGCCAAAAAAAAAAAAAAAATAAAAATAACAGACACCTGAAAGGTTTTTGAGTCGGGCGATTTTGTGAGTCGGTCGGGTAACTCCAAACAAAGAATTTTTTAAAGGTCAGCCTGAATAGGAATAAGCATAGGTTTTGAAACTTGGTAGGAAAATTGCCCATTGTCAGTTGAAGACCCCTATTGATTTTGAGTCATTCGATCAAAAGTTAAGTTCACAGTGACATTTAATATAAAAATCATTGTCCGCTGAATTCCTTGAGAATGATTAAGCCTTAGTTTGTGAAACTTGTAAGGGACATTGTCCATGTCCAGTTCACGATCCTTTTTAGCTCACCTGAGCACTTGTGCTCAGGGAGCTTTTGTGACCGCTTTTTGTCGTCATGCGTCGTCCGTCGTCTGTCGTCAACAATTGCTTGTGAACACTCTAAAAGCCACAGTTTTGGTCCAATCTTCATGAAACTTGGTCAGATATTTGTCTACATGATATATCGGATGAGTTCGAAATTGGGTCATGTGGGGTCAAAAACTAGGTCACCATGTCAAATCTTAGGAAAACATTGTGAACAGTCTAGAGGCCACAGTTTTAGCCCAATCTTCATTAAATTTGGTCAGGATCTGAAGGCCAATGATATATTAGATGAGTTCGAAAATGGGTCATGGGGGTCAAAAACTAGTCATCAGATCAAATCTTAGAAAAACATTGTGAACTCTCAGAGGCCACATGTTTGGCCAATCTTTATAAATTTTGGTCAGAATGTCTGTCTACATAATATCTTGGAAGAGATCGAAATTGGTCACGTGGGTCAAAACTGGGTCACCTGTCAAATCATAGAAAAATCTCGTGAACCCTCTTTAGGACACAGATTTAGGTCAATCTTCATAAAATTTGGTCAGGATGTTTGTCTATATGATATCTTGGTTGAGATTGAAACTGGGACACATGGGGTCAAAAAGTAGGTCGCCAGGGCAAATTTTAGAAAAATCTTGTGAACACATTAGAGGCCTACATTTTTGTCCCAGTCTTCTTTAAACTTGATAAAAATGATGACTGCATGAATTCCCAGTTGAGTGCAAATTCGGGTAGGATCAAAATCTAGGTAACTTAGTCAAATGTTAGAAAAAAACACTGCAGATACCACATATTTTGTTATCATGCCTAACACAGCAATCTTACTCAGTTGAGCGACACAGGGCCATCTTTGCCCTCTTGTTTTTAATTTTCAATGACGTCATATCTGACGTCAACTTGACTTGTTCGCGCTCTAGAGCCTTCAATTCTGGACTGGTTATCTTAATATTTTCACAGAAGATGTGTACCGTTGCATTCAAGTTTCCAAATTCGAAAAGATAAAGATTTCATGGCAAAACCGAGATTTGAACTTCCGTCATAAAAATATATTTAAATGTTACAAAGCCCCCTGAGCGTTAGAAGCATGAACATTGGACAGCATATCGGCAAAGAGGTTTACGTTCTATTTTCTGAATTATTTTCTCTTAAGTCACTGGTTATGACGTCATTAAAAAGACAAAAAGGCATTTTTATAAAGATTTCTCTCGCTCTGGTATCATGAATTTTTAGTTAATCTTAATTAAATCTTCAGAATTGATAGAGTTAAAATTGAAGTGATTCATCTGCAAGGAATGTTTGTTTTGTCACATGACGTCATGCATACTAAAGCAAGAATTATTAAAAATCTCATATAAAATCGCCAATTAGACCAATGACTTAAAACTTTCAAAATGTCGAATCTGAGTACGTTCGTAAGTCTTGAAATTTTCAAATTATTACGTCATTACAAATATGGCAGATATTCATGTTTGATGGAATGCCTAATGAAAACATGAAAACAAACATGTTCGCATTCTCCAAAATATCTTTTTTCTTGATTAATAGAACGTTAGCTGAACACGTCCTTTCAAAAAAAGTTATTTTTAAGTCACGTGATTTTGACGTCGTTGAAGTATATAAATCATTCATTTCAATAGATGTTTTCGCGCTCCAGCGTCATGGGTATTGATGCAATCTTAATCATACCATAATAAATTAAGGAATTTATGTTGTGTCGCTTGTTTATGACAACAGTTTCTTTTCTTTTTACAATTTCAGTTATGTGGAACAGATTGCAATGAATATTTGTTAAATCACAGGCAGACGAAGAAATGGATATTAAATAAGGAATAATAAAAAAAAAAATAAACTCGATAGAATAATGTAAACAAATTATTGAGGATAGTCTTATCTTGAAATTTTCCTGTTGTTGTTTTTTTCTGCATTATAATATACGGTTGCGTAATCAAATTAGATCCATATCTATGCATTCTCAATATGTTCTTAAGAAGATAAAAGTGGAAACACACACACACACACACAGATTTAAAGCTTATTTTTGAACATAAGTATATATATATAAATAATAATAATTTATGTATTAAATCTTAAACATTTTTAAGCATCATTATTCCATTTCTTTGTATTAACTTATATATTCAATGCCTTTGAAATAAGCAAATGGAAAGGCACTTCGTTTGTACCTTAAACAAACGCTTCTAGTTTTGATTGATTCGGATTCTATTTTTAAAGCTAAAGTGATTATAATTATTTTTTGTAAATCACTTATCTTAAAATGAAGCACATTTAAAATGTTCAAAATAAAATCAAAGATTAACAACAACAAAAAATGGATAAGACGAACGCCTGAAATGGACGGGGTTTTCAGTATAATTAGACGCTTTTTACCGACTTTAGATAACGAGTTTTAAGTTTGTGAACAAGATGGCGCTGGCCCATCAATAGTCGATATGACGAAAAAAAAATCCCAAGTGCTCTGAAATGTTGAATCGAAATAGAAGTCTAACGATACAGTAAGGGTGAGCCTTGATTATCACCAGCTATGAACTTAACATATGTCGATAATGCTGATTGGCTAAACATATTTTTAAACGAACGGTACAGCACTCTATCCTTGTTTTCTAAACATTGTCAAATTGATCCTTGGATAGAATCAAATCACGTTGTGCAAGTATCATAGAGTCAGTATCCAGTTTTCGCCAGTGTAAGAAGCTATTGAAATAAAAAAAAAAAAAAAAACAATCCCCCTTTAATTCCCTATATTTTATAAATTTCAATGTAATTAAAAAAAAAAAGAAAAAAAAAAAGAAAACTGTCAAAAACCATCTTCAGTAAAATATTATTTCAAAAGGACGTCTTGAATTCTCGACAGTGAATTCAAAATGAATCTGTCAGGAGAAATGTGAATATGTAAAGACAGAATCTATACATCTAAATATAAGAACCATCAAAGCACATTCTCCATTTTATTATCCGTCCGAGTTTTGTAACTTGTGGTATGAAAATTGCTTTGTTTTCTTACCTTTGTATCCTTTCATATAGTGAGTCCCTACAGTTGTGTTGTTTGTTTTTGTTTGTTTGCCAATTTAGGGGGTAAAACCCTCTACAGGGTGAATTTCACTATCAGATAAAAAAATCAACAAGTATGGCTCTAAATGACTTCCGTTTGTTTGTTGCTTTTAACGTCCCCACCGACAGTATTTTGAAGTCATTTGGAAACGATGCCTACTTGAAACAGATATAGTTCTGCCACACTGCAGTATCATGCCGTAGACATGTGGCATGATACCACACCCATTCAAATTATTCTGACACCGGGCAAACCAGTCCTAGAACTACCTTTATATGCTGAACACCAAGAAGTGTACTATACTAGTACCATTTTTTTTACGACTTGGGTATGTCGCGGTCGGTGATCGAATCCACGACTTCCGCTCCTGTGGCGGACGCTCTAACCACTCGGCCACCGAGGACGGTAAATGACTTCCGTACAAATGATCGCTGAGAAGTGAAATAAACTAATAATAATAAAAAAAAAACAATAATAATAAAAATAAGTTAATGATAACAAAGTAACTAAAATCAGGAGGCCTCAAACAATTCATTGGGTTTTTTTTATTTTGCAAGAAACTTTTCTTCTTGAATGTTTTAGATTTTAACTCCATAAACAAAAGCAACAAAAACTGATAACTGCTTCCAATTTTGTGAGACTTTATTCTTATTATCTTTATAGATGCCCAAATTAATTTCTTTCAAATATATTAATAGTTGATTTATTCCCCAAAATATTAGTCGAATAAAATGATAATAAAACAGTGATTAATCTAGATGTGAGCCCAGCGTCTGAGATAAATAAATATCGAGAAGACGCACAATTTTAAATTATGTGCAGGGCCTTTTTACCCTTCTTAACTGTAGCCGGTAAAGGGCTGCTTCCCCAAGCCAAATAACCACCTTTTTTCTCCCCAAAATAGTCCTCAAATTTCCCACTCTTAAATAAAAATCCTCATTAAGGAGGTAGCTGATCATTGAGAAACCAAGAGAACAATATTATGACGCTAATTTAATTCTGTTTAACTCTATTGATTCTTAAACAAAATATTTGATTAGTCTTTATATTTAGTTTCTAGTATGTCTTGCTGTGCCAAGACCAGTTTATTTATGTTTATATTTATGAATATGGTAAAAAAAAATCCCTTAATAAGTTGTAAACAAGTGGCTTGCTATTTTCCCCATAAAAAGGGCTAGGGCGCTTTCCCCAAAATTGGAAAAAAGGCCCTGATGTGAGTCCCGCCGGACGCATGCAAATTTGATACATTGAAACCCGAAATATCACGGTTAATTAATTGTATGCACGGTTTAATCGTTTTGATTTCATTATGGTTAATAGTCTAGGTATTTTTCCTCAGGTGCGTGCGCAACATGCTTTGGTTTTGCCGAAATGTCATAATCCCTACTGCGATTCGTATTTACATGCACTGAAATACACACGAGTGTGAATATCCTGTCGCGTGCATTTGATTGACATATCAGCCAACAACATAATTTTTTTATAACAGCATCCACGCGTCACCAATTCTTGACCGAGATGCGCCATGTTTGATTTAATAATAATCGTGCATTAAGTTTATCAAATTAGTGAAAAGTACTGATTACGGCAATAAAATTAGAAAGAAATGAATGACCATCAAATTGTATAGGTAAAATTCAAATGGTGGTCATTAAAACGACGTAAATAAATTGGCCCCAGAATGAGCATAATGACAAAATAAATGGTAGCGATTAAATAAAGAAAATAAAACAAAGGATTTACTTCCCAGAGCAGAAAATCAAGGATTGACGTCTAAATGTCCGAATGGGTATTTTTTCTGTCTCAACGTCTGTTAGTCTGTTATTTGGGTCATCGTGTTTTAATGATTGAACTCCAGCTCTGATATATTTTTCGTACTGGCCTCCATTATAATATAAAAAAGAAAACACATTTCCTACATCTTCCTTTAGCATTTCTTTTTCGTATTTTTAATTAAAAACTTTTTTTTTAATTAAAAAAGGCACAATTTTTGCCACAGACATAAAACAAAAACGTGCATTCAGTTTTTGAAAAAGACAATAAATATGTGTTTTTTTATAATTTACTGTTGTTTTTTTATTTGTTAATTTTTTTTTTTTTTTGGTTGTTATTGTTTAAATATTGGGACATTTTTTTAAATCCTGGTCATCATTGATTTAGCTTGGGGACTCATGGACCCATAATTTCAAACATGTGAGTCCTTGGTTTCATAATTAATCACTGATAAAAAAGAATATCACTGAACAAATAAGAACAGCAAAAAAAAAAAAAATCACCGCCACCTCAACAACAACAACAACAACAACAGAGTATTTATCGTGTTAATATCATTTCCTAACATACATATCACTTTAATCTACTTTTTTTTCTAATATAAATTATATGCATCCCTTTTGTTTTTCATTTAAATATACATGCAACTCTAATGGTCGTGGTATCATGCCATTTGCCTTCTTCATGATATCCAGTGAGGCAGCACTACATATGTATCATGCAAATGTCACACCAGACTGAAATACTGTCAACACAGCTATCAAATGTGTAATTTTGACGTAGACCCTATGCGTGTTTTTCAGTATGTATGACTAAATATTTTAATGGGCTTTTGTTTTTTTTATTTCAACAGTGGTGAGGACATGTGTATCACGTGACAAGGCACAAAATACCGGTGTTGCTAAGGAATCGTGGAGAGAAATTTGTGTAAGTTTTAGGAATTTGTTTTCAATCCTTTTCAAATTTCTATTTTTTTTTTATTTTTTTTTTTTTTGAATTGTTCACTCCATTTTTTTTTTCTGTCCAAAGGCGTATTCCTTTCTTAAAATATTTCTCCTAACTTGATATTTGAGATCCATGGTTTTTCTTTTCTCTCCAAAGTAAAAACGGTGAATATGGCATTAAGCCTGACAATAAATCCTACATTCATCTTAACCGTATAGCAAGAAATATAAATCTTCTTGGATAATTCAGTGTATTCTAGAAGAATATTAGATTTGCCTTTCTTTAATTGTTTTTTTTTTATTTTTCCCTAACAGCATGGCGACCAGTGATTCCATAGAGACAAGTTCGGACGCTTACACTCCGCCCTACTGTGATGATCACAAGAGCAACCTACTTACAACCTTCTGCGAGGGTCACAAAACGTTATGTGATGTTTGTATTACATTGAAACACCGGAAATGTGTAAGGACCTCGCTAAGAGAAAAAAGCAGCCAGCTGAATAAAAGTCAGTTTGATAAAATGTTGACGAGAATGAAAGATATTAAATACAATGTTGAGACATTACGAACATCCCGGGGAAAAGATGCTGCTATGGTGATCAAACAGGCAAAACAGTCTGTCAGTGATGTCAAGGAACTTAGGAGGAGAATAAATGAAAAATTTGATGATCTTGAGAAAAATGCTAACATGGCTATTGAAGACGCTAAAAAGGCCAGGGAATTAGAATTGAAGGATCACGTGACTGCATGTGAAAATATTCTGAAGGAAGTTAACGAAAGTATCAAGGAAATGCAAGACTGTCAGGCCTTAATGAATAAAGAAATTATGTTTATCGGACTGACAAAGTCATCTGGGAAAGTCGAGGAAATGGAGAAGATTGTAACAGAAGTCGAGTCAGAAGCTTCCACATCTTGTCACCTGACTTTCAAACCCAATAAAGTTATAGAAAATCTCTTACAGCAGGTGACTGAGCTCGGTCACGTGATTACAACCTTTCAAAGCAGTGATGTATCCAGCGGAGAGAATATACTTGAAATGACAGTTTCTAGTAAACAAGACATCAACATTAACACAGGTTGGATAACTGGTTCAACATTTCTCCCAGTGGTGATCTTGTTTTATGTGACTATCGTAACAATAAGTTACATCTGTATAGCCCCACCTTCATCTCTAAGGAGAATGTAGATCTACCATCAAAACCATTTGACGTCTGTACAGTAGCTGATACAGAGGTTGTCGTCACGTTACCAGGCAACAGAAGATTCAGTTTGTCTCTGTACAGCCGCGGCTGAGACTCGGAAAATCATTGAGAGTAGACAGGAAATGTTTCGGTATAGACTGTCATGGCGGCATGATGTACGTCACGTGTCACGACAACCCGGGTAATGGAGAAGTACTGGTGATGACGATGGATGGACAGATACAGAGGAGACTCGGGCTGGTACAAGGACGGTACATGTTTACATTCCCATACTATGTACGTGTCAGTCGCTATAGTGACCGTGTTTATATACCGGATGGTAACACCGTAACATGTCTGACACAAAATGGTGATTTGGTCTATAAGTATAAACACGAGGATTTATATGATCCTGGAGACATTCACGTAGACAGACAGGACAACATACTTGTAAGTGGGGATGCGTCTAACAACATTCATCGTGTAGATAAGCTCGGTACTCACCACTCCATACTGGTCAGTCACAGTGATGGGGTAGTAGAGCCGTACTGTCTCTCATACCGGGACACTGATGGGGCGTTGTTTGTAGGAATGTATAGTAAACCTGCTGGTAAGGTGTTCTGGCTGAAGAAGTAATGAAGAAGTAATATGTCGACTGTTTTATCAGGATTAATATCACCATGACAACCTTGAAGTATTGTTTCAAATATATCAAGTCAGACAATCTTATTACATGGTGCGAGTATTTGAGAGTCAGGCCGGAACTCGAACCGGGGACCTTTTGGTTGCAGGATAGTTTTTCACCAAACAAGAAATTTATCTGCTTAACATACATTCCACTCCATATTTAAGATTGTAAGATAATTTACATGTATATTGATTGGTTTGGTTGCAGCAAATCGTGTTTCATGTTTTCCACGTGATCTTCGTGTCTATATTTGTCGTATAATCTATTTTTAGCTCAACTTGACTCGAGGTTACACAGTTACTCCGTACAAAACATTCATATATTTTTGCTTAGTTTTATCTGAACATGATGGCATATTTGAATGCTGCATTGCTATTTAAAAGCTGTTTTCAGTACCTAAATTTTCTACCGTTTTTAATATTGAATATTTTTTTTTATTTTCGAAGATTGTAACAGAATGTGTTGAAACGAAAATGGAACAAACATGAAATGTCACCGTGACCGTTTTTATACGTTCTGCATCCATCTTTTTTAACATTTTTAACAAATAGATAAAAATGTATCTCGGTTAAAAAAAAAACAAAAAACACAGAGCTGTTTCCATGGTAACAGGGACCGGATGCGTTTTCTTCACGACGAGCTGAGCGATAATTATCTATTTGTGATTTATTTTCGTCGTTTACAAGGCCGGTTCTAACGATTCATCCCAATAATGAGTACTGTAGATGTCCTTTAATGGCGACACAACTCTCTAAACAAATTATCTCTGACATTGTGATAGTTTACATGCGGACATTGACAATACCTGAACTATATTACAACTTAAAGTGTTTTGTTACTTTCATGTCCAAAACATTGCGATAGTAAACTATTGTAATCACCCTTATTAGATATATGTCAGAATATTTACTGAATGTTTTATCTTTCTTTTAATCGTTTTATTTCCTTGTTTCAGTTAAATCAATGATCACATGTTATATTAGGAATATAGAGTTCCATTCATATATCATGTTATATTGCAGAATAATGCACGGTGTTAAGTTCTGGTGCCAGTAATCTATTATCACGAAGACCGAGTCGTGGGTTCAATCTCCGGTCAGGACATACCATCGTCGTTAAAATGGTTCTGATGTCTTCTTTGCCTGGTGCTCAGTATCAGGTAGTTCCAGGACTGGTTGTCAAGGTGATGAGATAATGTTACTGAGCGTACTGCTGTCAGATCCATTGTATCTGGGTCAGCGTTATAAGTATTTCAATAAATAATTTTATAATCTTGGCAAAAAAAGAACAAGAAAAAAAACGTTTTTATATGCGCATCATTACTTATTTCATAAGTCCGTGTACCTTTAAATCATTTATGTTCATGGGTAATTAATTTTTGTCGATTCTCAATTTTCTGTCCTGGAATATTCATCCCCATGAAAATGTTCATAAACAGACACTTTTTTTTTAGCACGAATCCATTAATAACCATCTATGTATCAACGATATTGACTGTTAAACAGAATCCTCAAAATTTTGTGTCAACGAAAAAATATGATTTTACAGAATCCGTGGTCAGGTCTATCTGTGTAAACAAAAACAAATCTAGACAGCGCAATGACATGTTTATGTCACCAAAATAATTAACTAAGTGTTTTTTTGTTTTATTACGAATATATGCATGGACATTTACCCAAGGGAGAAATATAAACAATATTTTTTTTTTGTGCGTGTTTTCCATTTTTTGTGTTTGCTTTTGTATATTCATGTATTTTGCATGTATGAAGTGGAAATATTCTATACATTTCGAATGTCTTATTGACCTATACTACAATAAGGCTTACCGGTTTGTCTAAATTCAGAGAGAGAAAGCTGTATTGATTGAATGTTTGTTTATATTTTGTACATTTGTGGGATCCAATTTACAGTAAACCCTGTGAACAAAGGTCACTCAAGGGAAACTTTAAGTTAGCCATTTTTTTTGGGGGGGGGGGGGTTGCTGATTTCTGGGAATCCAGTCACTAGCCTTTGTTGAAACTTGAAAACTACTGCATAAACTATTTATCAAGGGATTAATATCCATCAATATGTTCATCATTAGTTTTCGTGGGGCACTATTTTTTTCGTCTATTTCGTGGAGGATTTTATGTCATTAATAATTAATCTTATATAAACCTCACGTTTTCTAAGACAGAACCTCGAATAAATGTACCGACGAAATTCCTTAGATACATAATCAACGAAATTAAATGTCAACGAAAATTAATGATTTTTACATTATATAAGTCCCCCACGAATATCAATGATTATACAGTTTGATT
>CM037785.1:61053513-61065005 GCA_021229015.1 Solen grandis
TGTTATTTAAAAATGGGTAGGACTTATGTAATGTCCAATTGCCCAACTAAGGATAGGGACCATGGGTTTCACAAAAAAAACCCGGCCCTTAGTGATGCTTAGTCTGCATTCGGGGGTTTTGTGAGTTCGACCCCCACTGGGTTCGAGCAGGGTCCCCGTGATGAAAGACTTAAAAATTTTTTGAGGTCATTCGTCTTCGCTGTTTAGTTAACTTCAGAGGTGCGTGCAAAAGTTTCAGTTCTGTTGAACCGGGGAAAGAGTTATTAGGTGAAGGGCCGTCTCTTAGCCTTTGAGGGGAAAAAATGATTTAAATAACTAAAATAAAATCAAAAAAACCAAGTTTAAAAAACCCAAAAAGAAGTAAATAAAATAAAAAAGGACTATCGTTGTAGGTTTAAAGGGTGTTTTTTTAATTTAAAAGGGGAAAATGATAATAACGAACATTTAAATATAATGCGTTGGACTAATTAATGATAACTTTAAAATTTCCCGTGAAAAAAATATTTTTTTTTTCGAAAAGGATAACAAAATTTAAACCCAAATTCTGGGGAATGTAAAACAAATTTTAAAAAAAACAAATAAAAATCAAAGCTTTATGGAAATGGTGTAAAAAAAATTTACATTTTAAAAACTTAAAACCCCCGTTCAGATTTCCCATTCAAGGATTGCCACAAAAGGGGCCCTGGCTCATGCCATCTCTAAAAAGGGGGCCGCGGGTTTTTGTATTGGGTTATACTATTGCTTATGGCAGTCCTGCTCTAAAACAAGAGGGCCATGAAAAGCCCTGGGTCGCTCCCCTGAGAACCGGTTTTGGGGAAAGGAAAAAGAAATAGCAAATATCTTATGATATTGGGGAAAAAATGGATCTCCCCTCTACCACCCCATAAATCGAGTGGTACTTTAGGACAAAAAGCATTTTCAAGTTTTAATTTTATAATATAAAGGGTGGAAATTAAACCCCCGGCGGCCCCTAATTTTCAAAGGATCAAAATAATTTGAACTATCTTGGTAGAGAGTGACCCCAAAAAACATCTGCCCAAAAAACTTTGAAATCCAGCCAGTACTTTTTTGGGCCCCAAAAAGATTTTTTAAAATTTTTTTCCCATTTTCCTATAAGGAAAACGGGGTCCGCCACCCGGCGGCCTGTTTTTCAAGGATCAAAATTTTTGAAAAGCCTTGGTAGAGAGTGCCCAAAAAATCTGCCAAATAACTTTGAAATCCAGCCAGTACTTTTGGGCCAAAAGTTTTTTAAATTTGTACCCATATTCATATAAGGAAAACGGGCTCCGCCCCCTGGCGGCCATGTTTTTCAACGGATCAAAATAATTGAACAGCCTTTGGGTTTAGAGAGGACCGAAGGAACATCTACGCGGATAACTTTGAAACCAGGCAGTACTTTGGGGGAGAAGATATTTGAAGTTTTACTATACACATATAAGGAAAACGGGCTCCGCCCCTGCGGCCATGATTTTCCACCGATCAAAATAAATTCAACAATCTGGTAGGGGGTGACCCAAGGAACATCTTTCCCAAAATAACTTTGAAATCTTGCCAGTATTTTTGGAGGAGAAGTTTTTCAAAATTTTCAGATTTTTTCTTTCCGTTGCCATGACAACCAATTTCTGCATCGAATCAAATTCTTTGAACAACTATAAAAGGGCTTCACCCAAGGAACATTCCTGTAAAGTTTCTTTAAAATTGGCCAAGTGGTTTAGGAGGAGATGTCGTTTTAAGTTAAATGTTGACGACGGACGCCGGACATTTATCGGTCAGAATAGCTCAATTTGAGCACGTTGTGCTCAGTGAGCTAAAAAGCTAGACTTGACAGCAGCACTTACTATTTCATTTATATAACAAACTCGGTCGGGATTACGCTCGGGCGATCTATGTGGATAGATGGGAGGACACATAGTTCTAGACTTGATTGTTTCATTACTTTCAATATTCTTCGATTTTTTTCGAAGAAATCGGCTGTACGCATCTGCTTGAGTTTTGGCATTTACATTAATCATTATTATTAAAATTTTGTGTGACGTGAGCGAACAGCCAAACAACGAAAGCGTACTTAAATATATCACAGACTGTTCGGTTTACAAATCTATTTAATAACTAAGAAATTTATAGAAATAACTTCTAATGCATATAATTATGGTAAACAAATCGTTAGCGCACTGGCATCTTAGAAAGCGCCTGCGGCAAAATGATACACCACAGGGCGCTTACTTATTTTTTAAAAGGGCCAGCCGAATATTAAGCGGCCTTTGGCCTAGAAAGAACTCTGCGTTGCCCGTTATTGATGAGGCAACATTAACAACGAATCGAGTACGAATGACTTACCCACGGATATAACGAGAACAAAACTCGTTCAATCTATAGTCCTCTTATTTTCTAAAACATGGATCCTCAAATAAAAGTACCAACGAAATTCCCCTTTTCATTGAATTTTAATGTCAGCAAAAGATAATGATATTAAATTCACTTAAATATAAACCTTAAATATGTTAGAATAATACCGATACCTTAGATCTTTATATTGTATTTTATGACATACATGTTCTACTGTATATTTAATTAAATGTAATAAGTGTCGCTGTTAAACAGAAATATCCAACTTAACATATACTCTAATACTGACAAAGCTGGGTGTCTGTATTGATTTTGGGGAGGTGGAGGTGAGGGTTGAAATAATACCTAAAACATAATTCCATATCTAAGAAAAGATCCAAAATAAACGCAATAGTTCTATTGCGTTATATTTTATTTTTGGCGGAGTTCCCACTAACTGCCATGATTCTAATTTACACACGTAGACAATGCAGCACAGATTTTCTTCGTTTGATTTTCTTTTTTCAATTTCTTTTCAGAAGACGAGACGCATGATGTCAAGTGGAAATGACAGCAATTCAAGCCATTTTACTGTTGAGTTAAATATCCATAAAATCAATTAAAGGATCGTCAATTTTTCCGGAGAATCCGCTTTGAGTCTAATAATCTTATTATTATTTTTTTAATAGCTATTGGAGAGGAGCCTGCTTTACTTCAGAACTGTGTTACATAACGAGACTGTACGTATCCGGTGAGAAAATTATTATTTAGTCGGGTTAGTGTCGAGTTGAATATCGAATAGGACAGCATGTTTACTTTAAGAAATGTGCAAGAATTCAGGCTGAGAAAACACACACACACTCACACACATATATACACAGCCGGATTGGCTGCCTGCTTCAGAGCTTTGTGAAATTCATGTTAATATTTTAATTTGCTTGGTGTAAAATAATTGAATACCTTTTATTAAAAATATATCATGTATCACTTTTAAAATATTTGTGGTACAAGATATTTGGACGCTTGTGTCACGTATATTCCAAAACCACTAAATGGGATTTCTTTTAATTTAATATCATAAAAGATATATAATGTTTCTTTTAAAACAACTCGGATATATAAAATGTCATTTTACAACGGAGTGTCCATCAAAAATATATATCTGGACAAGAGTCCAGATGACAAACCCACATTGAAAAGAAACCTTTCTAGCATGGGTTTACCATCCAGTCAGTCGCCCTCGTCATTCTAATGGGTTTATTATATGTCAACCCGACAATCAAACGAGTCATTCCAATATTAGATTATCATCTGGACTCTCACCATTGCAGAACGAGATTGCCATCTGGGCACTCGTCAATCTAATATTAGGTTATCATCAGAACTCTCGCCATTGCAGCATGGGATTGCCATCTGGACACTCGTCATTCCAATATTAGGTTATCATCAAAACTCTCGCCATTGCAGTATGGGATTGCCATCTGGACACTCGTCATTCCAATATTAGGTTATCATCAGAACTCTCGCCATTGCAGTATGGGATTGCCATCTGGACACTGGTCATTCCAATATTAAGTTATCATCTGGACTCTCGCTATTGCAGTATGGGATTGCCATCTAGTCACTCGTCATTCCAATATTAGTTTATTATCTAGGCATTCGCCATTGCAGTGTGGGATTGCCATCTAGTCACTCGTCTTTCCAATATTAAGGAATGATCAGAATTGCAGTATGGGATTGCCATCTGGACACTCTAATATATGATTATCACCTTGACACTCGCCATTGCAATATTTGTTTGCCATATGGTCATTCGTCATTCCAATATTAGATTATCATCTGGAGACTTGCAATTGCAGTATGGGATTGCCATCTGTACACACGTCCTTCCATTAAGGGATTGATATCTGGACACTGGTCATTCCAATATTTGTTTGACACCCGTGTACTCGTTAACCAAACATGAGTTTGCCAACTAGGTACATGTCATTTCAGTATGAGATAACCTCATATAATATGCACATACAATATAACAAAGATCAATGATATATACTTAATTTATGTTTCACACTACCGGGAGATGTTTCTGTTAAGAACGCGTCATCTCGCTCCTTAATGTCTTCCGCACGACACATAATGGTACAGATGACGTATCAAATGGCGGTAAAGAGAGTTCTGGCGATCTTCCCTGTCAAGAAGTCAGGCCATATCTGATAAGAGGGCGGTGTTCTTAGCCTCCGATACAATCGACGAGTAATTTTAATATACTAAAAATGATAACATTAAAATCATTTTATTTATCTCCATAATTTCCATCCCCATCCAGACACGTAGGAGCTATTTGAGTATTTACCATCTTCATTATGATTTAATTCTCATATATTTGTAAAACAAGCAATCCTTTCACAATAAATTGTCCTTTGTGTGACTGGCATAATGCATCACAATTACGTTACATTTCACAATTAAACATTAATGTTTCAAGTATGAGGAAATACTTCCGAGAAACTCGGGAAAGTAATTAATTCTAATTAGTATTAGAACAAAATAATTTTGGCAAGGTGCCTATTTCTATTGGTTTTAATGATTAAATGATAGCAGTGAATTGATAGTTCGGAAAGGCCAATATACGAGAGATTTACGAAAAAGCAATTTTGACTTACGTTTAAGACTATAAGCTCCACTGTTGACAAGTAAGCTAGACTATCTATGGGTGCATTCGATTTGATTACTCGGGTTAATCTACTAGAGTAGGCCAGGATAACCCGGATTACTCGGATGAGGCCGATTTATCAGAACGGCTAGCGGGGAAATAGTTTGCTTGTTGGGTTAACGTCCCACCGACAGTATTTCAGTCATTTGGAGACTATGTCCACTGAGACAGATATAGTTCTGCCACACTGCAGTATCACGCCGTAGACATGCGGCATGATACAACACCAAATTACGTATCTTGACACCGGGCCAACCACCAGTCCTGGAATTACCCTTATATGTTCCAGCGAGGGAGCTATACCAGTACTATTTTTTACGACTTTGGTATGTCGCGGCCAGAGATCGAACCCACAACCTCACGCTTCCGAGGCGGAAGCTCTAACCACTCGGCCACCGGGGACGGCAAAATGGTTGTCGCAAAAACAGTTTATATTGTAGGATTCGTGATAAAAACTTTATGCTGACTGTGATGCAGGATGATGTCTTGTTTATCAGCCGCATAATGAGACGAGGTCATGTCCCTCATATCATGAATTATATAGAGTTCGTGGGGCCCATGTATATAGTCTTTCTGACTTTAATAGTCATTTTAAAAAATGAACATATTTGCCTAATTGCTGGACAATTTAATATACATGTACTAGTTCATGTTGATTCTAAACTACAAGTCTAACATGTTTCGGATAGAATCGCCCGTTTTACCTTGCTCACATGGGCAGAGTACGAAAAGTTAACCCGGGAACCATCACCTGTCTTACCTGGGTCTCGACAAGTTATCACTTGGGTTATCCGAGTTGACCCGAGTGTAATTTCCGAACGCGCTATATTTATATTACTATCAGAACAGCTGATTTTTGTGTCGGATTCGGCGCCGTTACGAAACAACACTATGTATGCAGAGTATCACACTTATTCGGTAACCATTCTGTAGTTGCGTTATTTGTGTTTAAACATAAATAAAACTGCACCGTTTGGGAGATAAATTGTGAATCCATCGAAATTAGATAAATCTAAAAATATAACATTTCTGGGGAACAGTTTGGTATTAGTGGATTCTTCGTATGTTCGAAAATATCTTCTCTCCTGGGGAACCTTGATTAGCCTCGCAGCCACGTTAAAAAAGTGTTGCACAGCATTGAAATCGGTTTAGTGTCCCCATTTTAACTATTATTTATATTTGAGAGTTTTCCAATTTATCTTTCGAATTTGTGTTTTGTAGCGTTTTTACGAATGAAGACGCTGTTGTCTAAACAGGATATTCACGTATTCACACGTGAAAAGCATGGTATATGTCCCTAAGCAAAGACAACGTCATAACTATGTGCAGTATTAAGTGGGGTTCCTGGCGTCATTCATAACCGATTCAACGTTAATATTGTCACACAATTCTACAGCACCAAGTTCACACTGGATAAACAAATCACTATACCATGTCTTGCAAGCCTTTACAATTCATTGTATACCCTGCCTTCGATTACAAACACTTACTACTTCCAATCACTGAACTTTTCTTGGAGCCTATATATTTTAAATTGTACCTTTCTTGCGAAAACAGGAGGTAGACTCGTTTATCCGCTGTGAAGTTTAACCTGTGTATTTGCTAGGCCATATCGTAAGTCTTAGACTTGTGATCTGTTTTTCAAATTCGTTTGACATTCCTGTTGAATTTGTTTAATTCTGCTATGCAGGTCGCAATAAAACTACATACATTGTTATTGTTCAAAGCAATTGAATTTTTTATTAATTAGTTCATTCTGCACTATATTCCAGTGCTGCAACTGTTATCCTCCCCTGTGAAATTAAGACACCTTTAACATGCAACAGCAATAACTCCTTTTTTAATTTTATGTTCTTCATTTTGTGTGTTAAATTTTGGTTTATTTGACTGTATTTGAATTAGTTAATGTCATTTTATGCCATCAAAGGCTAACAGATGGCCAGTTCACCTAACAACTCTTTCCCGGGATTCTGACAGTACTGAAACTTTAGCACGCATCTCTGTATTTAACTAAGTATGGCGGTGAAATACGAATTACCAAAAGAAAGAAATTCATCACGGATACCGTGCCCGATCCCAGTGCATGGAGATCGAACCCACAACCCCTCGGCTTCACAGCCAATCACCACAAAAGCCGGTTTATTATGTGAAACTCATGGTCCCTACCTGGGAATTATATAACTCATATCTATTCAAACGAATCCCAATAGTAAATAACATTCTAGCGATTTTGCCGGACCTTTTCTAGTAATATAAAGAAAAGTGGTAACACATTTATATACAAATGTACTTTACAACAATAGATTGTCTATGTTTATTGAATTTTGAAACGATTAAAATGATTGTATTATTTCTGTCCCCATTAATGACTTGACTATTTGATTTTACCGTCGCTTTGACAGTATTTCAGTCATATAGCGACGTCCAGCTAATTACAGGTGCCCCATAAATGACTTAAGCTTTAGAATTGTGGACTAACATAGAAATGCTCCATCCTAGAGAAAAATGCAGACATATGAGCTGCATTTCATCCCGTCTCGTAACGTCCATATGTACATGTTTCTAAGGTACATTATAGTTAAATTCTTCGGAGAATCCGTGTTTAAAGCAATCGAAACAAAGTTTAAATCACCCAAGATGCTATCTTCAAGAGCACGCTTGAAATAACTTTGACAGAATAATATTTTCATTACTTTGTATCTTTCACAAATAACTTATAACCCTACAAAATCGAGTTATGTACAATGAATGCCGCCCATTCTCCCCCTATACACCTGCAGGACAAATGGCGGTATAACCAGGACATTCGTCTGCAAAAATTAAGATGAACCTGTTCCACTTTTGTTAAATTTAAATGCACATCCAAGATAATTAAAAACAATTAACTCAAATCAATGCAAAGCTCCACTGTTTCTAAATACCATTATATTAGTTTAAGAACCATTGACCTCTCGCCCCCAAGTATTACAATACTCATTCAAGAGATGTAGATTATTTCAATTCTTCTGGAGATCACATCCTCTGCAAACAGTAACACCAATAATACATTATCTACTATCTATCTGAGGGCGCCGTGGTCCAGTGGAAAAGTATCCGATTACGGATCCGAAAGTTATGGGTTCGAACCCCCTTGGAGACAAGAATTATTCATGACCTTCCGGGTGCAAAGTACTGGTCCAACCCAGGAACCGTCGAGAGGGATTAGTATAAGTTGTAAGAACTTTTTTTTTGTTCGTTTCCCAATCGACGTTAAATAAATAAGTTTAAACTTTAAACTTAATACATTATCTGATGTGTAAATATTGATATTTAAACATGTTTCTATGTCTTCTAGAGAAAGAAATACAAGTGTGTTGTAAAACTGTCACTATGAGTTATGGCCTTCCGGACTTTTCAAAAATGAAAAAAAAAAGAAAAGAAACTGTGTGACATTACCTTCCTTCAGATAATAGAATATTCAAATATATCCAACAATTGTTACAATATTGAATACATGATTTAATACGAGTGTGCATGCCTTACTTCATGAAGATGCGACAAAAGAATAAAAATGACATGTTCAGGTTAAAGGTCAAACTTCTCACAATAACAAACATTAATTGATTTAAGGCTTCTCTTTTTAAAGTAAAAACTACCTGTATAGTTTGTTTTATATGCATGCCAGTTTATGATCTTTTAAATTTCTTGGCTGCCGATATCACTCATCCTCAGATATAGCAATCGTTGATACAATTTATGTCAGTATGTTCACATCTGAATAACTAGTACTGTTGTACAACTGCGAGAAGTAGCTAAAGAAATTATCTAAAGGAAAGATTAGAATAGTGGTTTTATTTTACCGATGTATTTGCAAAAAATGTTTTCGATAACTTTTCTTATTTCAAATTTAAAAGTGGAAACAAGTTAAAACTAGAGCACTTTCCTCTTCTTCACCATTTCTTTTTAGCTCACCTGAGCATAGCTCAGGGTGAGCTTTTGGGATACTTGATTGTCCGTCGTCCGTCAACAATTTTGATGTTTACACACTAGAGGCCACAAATTTGATCCAATCTTCTCACAACTTGGTCAGAATGTTTGTCTTGATGATATCTTGAACCCTCTCGAAAATGGGTCAGGTTGGATCAAAAAGTAGGTCTGTAGGTCAAATCTTAGAAAAATCTTGTTTACACACTAGAGGCCACAATTTTGATCCAATCTTCTTCAAACTTGGTCAGAATGTTTGTCTTGATAATATCTTGAACCCTTTTGAAAATGGGTCAGGTTAGGATCAAAAAGTAGGTCAATAGGTCAAATCTTAGAAAAATCTTGTTTACACACTAGAGGCCACAGTTTTGATGCAATCTTCCTCAAACTTGGTCAGATTGTTTGTCATGATGATATCTTGAACCAGTTTGAAAATGGGTGGGGCTGGACAGAAAAGTAGGTCAGTAGGTCAAATCTTAGAAAAATATTGTTTATACTCTGAGGGCAACATTTTTTGGTCCAGTCATCCTCAAACTTTGGCAGAATGTTTGTCATGATGATATCTTTTGTGATGGGGTCAAAAAATTCCTGAACATTGTTTCACCTCATCATCTTAATTCTAAAGCAATCTGTTTTGTACAGGCAATGAATGATACTTTTCTCAGGTGAGCGATTGGGGCCAAATATTGGCCCTCTTGTTTATATAATGTACGCTTATAATGGCTACTAAATATTGCCTGTTGCAAGGTGACAAAACACAATCGAGACTAGCTCCTCTCACACTGGATCGCCCCAATCTACGAGCTTTTCACAGGATGAAGTACAGTTGGACTGTATAATGTGTATTTCTCGAACAATCAGGGGAAACGACTATCTTCGATTATTTATCTATATTAAAAACAGTAAAATCCTCGATGGCTTGTTTACACGATAAAATCAATAAAACATTATGTATCTAGTTGCTGAAAAAATATTTACTAAGCGATCCTGAAGATTATTCTCAATATTTTGTATTCCATCCGAATTTACTTTCCATGAATATATCATCGGGTAACGGCTTACAGCTACAACTAACAGAAAAACTCAGTGACGCATAATTGCTCTATACATCGGAATCCAGTACACAAAAATCAAAAACTTTCTCTCATCAGCACATAATCAATAGCATTTTAGCAAAAGTAAATGTACCTTCAGATGATCGTCAAACAGTCTCAATAATTTGTAAAAATCAATAAGTTTACTACCGGATACTTTGCTTTTTTTAAACCAAATAAGGCAGGGACTCAAGTGTGGTTTCGGGAATATGAAATAATCATCGCAAAAAAAAGCTTTGATTTCATTGTCAAAGGATTTAAATAAATTCAATAACCTGAAATTTTTACTATTATAAGATGGTTGCATCAAATGGCGTAATGCAATATTTTCTAATAATTTGGTTACGCAGATTTCGACATATAGGACATTTTAAAATAAAAAACATGAATACCACAGGGGCTCGAAGTTGAATGGGGGAATCATATCGTATGATGGTAACATTAAATCAAAGGACTTGGAATCCTAATGTTGCTTTAAGCATAAACTAGAAGATGGGAAAGAGAAGTCAAGTGGTTTGATTCGGAATTGTTTTTTTGATTTTCATCATCAAATGGATTTGTAGCTAATATGTCATTTTGGTGGAGAGCCGAACATATTTGAAATTCATGAATGACATCGTTTTATTTACCATATGCCTATTAGATAAAAAAAGACAACAACAAAAAAAAAAAAAAAAAAAAAAAAAAAAAAAAAAAAAAAAAACTGTACATATAAGAGGTGCTTTAAATGAAGTACTGCATATAAAGCGCGTAACAGGCTTTCATCACACAATTTCCCGCTTACGCATCGTTGCAGGGAAATTTTCGTTCGTTGTGTGCCGCATCAACTTCAAAATAAAAATGATAAAAAATAAATAATATAAAGATGATGGTTGTGCATTTTATTTATGAAAAAATATAAACAGAAGGTCGCCATGCAGGCATATTATTTTTATGTCAAAGTGGTGCGTATAGCTTTTGTGTTAGAGGGCGTTGATTTTTGGGTTCCGGTTGAGATTTGTTTGCAAAACGGTATTGTAGTGATTGTGAAGGTGTGATGGGAAAAAATTTTAAGTGAGGGTTATTTTTATTTTTTTTTTAATATGGGGGTTGAATATTGCTTCTTGTTTACGGTGATTGATATTGTTGTATAGTACTTAGATATTTGTATTCAAAGTTTTTTATCCGTAAATCATGACTGCTTATCGCTTGACGTGTCGGTCTAGCAAAAAAATACTGTATTATTGTGTTCTGAATAATATAGTTTTTTTTTTTTATATAAAGTGTATAGGATGGTAAGGTAAAGTTTATTTTATTGATTTGTAAACTTAGATTAATGTTTTGTTTTAAAATTTTGGTTAGTTTTGCAGGAAATAAATGGGATGAAACTGGTTGTTTGATGCAGTAATTACCCCTAA